>CM053786.1:39587925-40105425 GCA_028749045.1 Cupressus sempervirens | reverse complement strand
GTCCATGTGTAGTACTAGCAATATTAGTAGCAAAGAATAATGGAAGATGTACATAGATTTGTGCAATATCAATAAGATCACAATCAAGTATGAATACACATTTCCAGGGATTAATGATATTATGGATTATTTGAGTGGAGATGTGTATTTCACAAAGATAGATTTGAAGAGTAGGTATCATCAGATTGGCATACGAGAAGGAGATGAGTGGAAGATTAACTTCAAGACAAGGGAAGGGTTGTACAAGTGGTTAGTCATGCCTTTTGGGCTAACTGATGTACCAAGCACTTTCATGAGGCTCATGAATGAGGTACTGAAGCAATTTATGGGTAAGTTTGTCATTTTTTACCTAGATGATATTTTGAGCTTTAGCAATACATTTGACGAGAATCTAATGCATATTCATAAGGTGTTTGATAAGTTGAGGGAAGAAAAGTTTCTCATAAATCTAAATAAGTGTAGTTTTGTGAAGGAGTTGGTCTACTTGGGATTTGTAGTATCAAAATATGGTCTAAAAATGAACCCTAAGAAATCCTTGAATTGACTACTCTAAGGAGTGCAACTGAGGCAAGATCTTTCCATGGACTAGAAAATTTTCACATAAATTTTATTAGAGGATTTAGCAACATTTGTGGACCTTTGACTAAAACAATGAGAGGGAATAGGAAAGAATTTAAGTGGACGATAGGAGCTGATAAGATTTTTAATTTTTTAAAGGAGAAAGTTACAATGAAAGCTATGTTAGCACTTTTAGATTTTAACAAGGCCTTTGAAGTAGACTGTAATGCTAGTGGTACTACAATAGGAGCTATTTTGATCCAAGAAGGTGGACTTCTTGCTTATTTCAATGAGAACTTGAATGATGCATAAAGAAAATATTATGCTTATGACCGAGAATTTTATTTTACTATTTAGGAATTGGAGAAGTGGAGATAGTATCTTCTTCCTAAGGATTTTTTCTTGTTATAATATATAGTCTGCTGATATATCTGAGAGGGCAGGGGGTGAATTAGTTATACAAATAATATTACCACTAAAAACTCTAAACAATCTTAACCATAAGAGTAATGTAAATTGAAAGCACAAGACTTGATACTCATATACAATAACACTAGATATGTTAACTAAGGAAACCATTGATTAGAGGGAAAACCATAGTGGTAATTGTACCCACAAGATGATGTACTAATATAAATAATCCTTGTTAGAAGATAAAACCTTTTAGCAGTCTGTTACAAAATTCAATACATATAAGTACCTGTAAGGAGAATTTGAATA
This sequence comes from Cupressus sempervirens, assembly GCA_028749045.1. Taxonomy (NCBI): domain Eukaryota; kingdom Viridiplantae; phylum Streptophyta; class Pinopsida; order Cupressales; family Cupressaceae; genus Cupressus; species Cupressus sempervirens. The sequence continues at coordinate 40,104,147 of CM053786.1, read as the reverse complement.
CATATTAGGAGATTACAACCCTATTAGCAGTAGTATGATAATAAATTCTGACAAGCCATGGTTATTTTCTAGAGCATGAGCCATTTCATGGAGTCTCATTAAGTGATTGCTCCTCTTTGACTTTCTAGAGGTGTGCTTTGCATCACCTTCTATGAAAAATATTGGTTGGTAAATTGTGTAATATATGTGAGAAAAGTTTTTAAATATGTTTTGCATGGTCAGGGAATCTATTCATGTGTCCTTCATATTTATAGTAACTACATATTCCATGTATTTAACTTAAACTATAGGGTTAACACATGTAATTAACTTCTCTTCTACCCAATTCAAATTCACAATCTCTTCTAGTTGAGGGTTAGGATCCATGTTATTTAAAGATGAAAACCTATAATTTTCTATATTTTATTGACATCTCTTGTAAATAAGACCTTGATAATTTTTATATACATTTATCCAAAGATAATATTCTTTAAAAATAACATATACTTGGATATTTACACTTATCTAACTGAATTTTCTAATGCAATTGTCCAATGTTCAAAGGTTTTATCGAAGCATACACTTTAGTTTTAGTTTTTGCGATATCTTCTACACCTACATTGATTTTATTTGACTTCCATATTGTGATGCTTGTTATGCATGTTCCATTGATTTTGCATTTTCATTTTGAATATTGAGGTCAAAATTTGCACCCAATAGATGTCGACACATGTCTCACTTGATTGATGATTGATTTATTTAGTTCTATGTATTTCAAGTTGAGATACTTGATGATATGTAAGTTTGCTTGCCTATTTCTATTCCTATTTCTTTCATTGAGTTATTTTCAAATTCTAGTTGTGCCAATGCTACTTTTCTCCTTTTTATACCATTTTTGTGTCTATCAACTCCTATTTGTTCTCCATTGTTATTCTATTTGAAAAATTATGATTTTCTCTTATTATTATCTATAATATTATCTTTGATATTGTCTTCTTTCTTCCTTTCTTATTTAGACATTCTATCCTTGTTCCACCATCACTATTATTAAAGAGGTAACCTAAAGTTTAAAACTACATAAAATTTATTATTGTATTATCAAACAATTTCTTTTATATCAACTTGATCAACAATTACAATGCTAATAATAAGATAGGAAAATAGGAGAACAATTATTTTAGTAAAAGAGTATCAATTAAATGATGACAATGTATTCTATGTAATAAATAATGTTTTATCAATAATTCTATAATTTCCATAGTAAAAAAAAACTATAAAAGTGGGTGAAAAGAAAATTAAACTAATTAAGTTTTATCGAATAAATTTTGAAAAGTAACAAAAAGAATTATAGTACATCACGAACATCTTAGAAATTATAATTTTGAAATTTTCTTTTAAAAAACATTTTATAAATGTAATCAATTATAAGGAAGCATTAGAAAATCATATTTTAATCATTATAATACCACACTAACTAAAAATTATATATTGTACACAATGAGGGAAAGGGAAAAAAACCATTTAAATAATTAGATTTTTTAAAAATCAATAGAAATTTTTGAATTATATATAACATGGGTATTTAGATTAGTTTTGAGATAATATATTATACCATATATAGAAGAAAGTAGATATTATAGTCACTAAACACATCCCCTAACATATATCCAAGAACACATAGATTAATTCATATGCACTAACATTTGGAAGAAATCTAGACTCTATGAAAGTATTTTTGAAGAGTTCTAAATATATCTTCCCAAAAGTGACTTCACTCAGAAGGAAGAATTGGTAAGCATGGAGTCTTGATGTATGAAACAAGATACGATGTTTCGAATCACACTACGTGATCCATCATTAGGATGACAGAGCAAGAGATGTCAAATAAAGTAAGTAGCAGATTTAGCAAAGACTCACCATATAAAGGAGAATAGGAAAAATGAATGCACCAACCCTGAAGCTAAACCAAAAAATAATATATAAATAAATATATAAAAATAAAAAAAGACAATAGGGGTGAATGACTAAAACAAGGAACAACACACAAGAAAAAGGTCGATCGCAGCTCACATGAGTGTCATCGGGTTGAGAAGCCAGAGGCACAGAAGTATGAGAAAATCGATGATGCATTGCAGCATGACTCCACCCATGTTCTTGCTTCCCAGTTAGCCCCTAACTCCCCCTGCTCGTTGTTCAGGATTAGGAAGGCGGGGTCTGAGGCTAATCTTCCTACCATGCCTTCTCCTACCTTAGTGGCTTCCCTGCCCATTCCTCTTGGACTCCCCTCTCTCGAGCCTTGTCCTTCCTTTTTTCTCCCTAACCCCCCTGTCACTCCCAACTTTGTACCCAACTAGGATTGCAAATTGGTTGTAAACCTTTTCGATGCCACTCTCGACCCCCTCTCTTTTAACTTCTTGAAGCAGGGTCTCAATTTTGCGATGACGCCTCACATCATCCCACGGGTTGACTTCCTCGTGGAAATTGAGAACGCCATCCGCTCTCTCCCCAATGATGTTGCTGAAGTTATAAGGCAAGATTGTGCAGTCACCCTCAGACATGCCAAACTGCCTAGGCACAACATCCCCAAGGCCGAGCTTCTCGCTTTCAAAATTTTTTTGCATCATAATGACCTAGCAATCATCAAAATTGGACAAGGGCAATGCTATTGTCATTATGAATCAACAAGACTATGTCTCCAAGATGCTAGACCTTCTCTCTAACTCGCATTGTTATCGATCCTTATCTCGTAACCGTTGTGGTAAAATATTGAAAAAAGTCAAAGCGAGTGTCTTGACCTCGTCCTTTGATTATGTCATCAAGAAAAAGTTGGTCCCTTCTAAGGAAGTCACTCCCTGTATCTATGGGGTCCCAAAAATCCACAAGAGGGGAATCCTGCTTAGACCTATAGTTGACACTATAGGCTCCCCTACCTACCCCTTGGCTACTCATCTGGCCAAGTTAATCTCCCCGTTGGTAGGTAACTTGGACTCCTTTGTTAAAGACTCAACCCACTTCGTCCACTTCATTAAGGACGCCCACATGGATAACAATGATGTTCTGGTAAGCTTCGACGTGGTCTTGCTCTTCACCAAGGTCCCTATTCTCGATTCCATTGAGCTTGTTAAGTGCAAGACCAATGGGGAGATTTCTAGTTTGGTTGAGTTATGCCTCAAATCAACCTTTTTCTCCTTCTAAGGGATCATCTACGAGCAAGTTGATGGAGTGGCCATGGGCTCCCCTCTCTCCCCTATCATTGCCAACCTTTACATGGAGCATTTTCAAGAGGTGGCGCTGTGTTCGTTCCCTCTTTAGCCTAAGTGGTGGAAAAGATATGTTGATGACAGTAACGTTTGCTGGCCTCATGGGTTGGACAAACTAGAAGAGTTCCACCAACACATCAACAACATAGCGCCTTCTATTTCTTTCACCAAGGAGCTCGAGTCTAACAACCAATTACCGTTCCTTGATGTTCTACTCATCAAGAAGCTAGATGGTTCCCTTGGTCGCCGTGTGTTTAGAAAGGCCACCCATACCGACCTATACATTTGCTCATCCTCCCACCATCATCCTAGCCATAAATTGGGCATTCTTAAGACATTAGCTTTGAGGGCCCATAGGATCTGTGATGATGATCACTTAAACCTTGAGCTCAACCATCTCCACCAAGTCTTTAGGCTTAATGGCTATTCTTCAAGGCAAATTTCTAGAGCCCTCAAGCAAGCCAGGTCCCTCCACCTAGCCCCCTTGAATCCTTCCCCTTTGCTTCTCCCCCCTCATAGCTTGCATGCCTCCCTCCCTTTTGTGGAAGGTATATCCCAAAAAATTGCCAAGATCCTATCTAAAAATGGTCTGTGTGTTGCCTTCAGACCCCTCTCCAAGATCAGGAATCATGTCTCACCTATCAAAGACCCCAGAGATATGTATTCTAACTTAGGGGTCTACAAGGTGGTTTTCTCTTGTGGCACACCCTATATAGGGGAAACGGGTTACTCCTTCCACACTCATATCAAAGAGCATGTGGCGGACATTAGGCATGATAGGGTTCACAAATCAGCTTTAGCCAAACACTCTTTGTCTACCAAACATCACATATGTTTGGAGAATACGCAAACCATTTCCAATGAGGACAACTATTTCAAAAGAAAGCTTAAAGTAGCCATCAAAATCAACAACCACCCCATCAACCTTAATCGGGATGATGGCTGGATCCTCAACCCCTCTTGGCTTCCCATGTTGTTCTCTAGGGACACACACCCTTGATGTGTGGGTTAGTCCCCTTTCCCTCCTTCCCTCTTGCTTGGCTGCTCCCCCCCCGCCTTGTTTCTTTTCCTCTTCCCTCCTTTTCTTTCATCTTGGTTGCTCTCTCGTGCCTTGTTTCTAGGCTTCTCTCCCCTCCTCCTCTTGCCAGGTGTGTTGCTCCCGCCGCATCTCTCTTTCTTTCTCTTCGATGCTCTTTTGTCCTAGGTTCTCCTTTTAGTGCTCTTCCTCTTCTTCTTGTGTCTTTTCACTTCTATTTCCTTTCTTTATCTTTATTGTTTCCCTAGCATATTTTTAAGATTTATTTATTTTTTCTTACTTCAATTTTTCATTCTTATTCATGCAGATATTATTCTGTCTGCTTATATGTTTAACATATACTTATTTTTGCTTAATACTTGTTAGTATATATGATAAACATATTTTTTTTGTATTATTGATTAGTTGTTTAGTAGATAGGTATATATATATCTTGTTAAAATATATGTCTATACCACATATATATAACAAATTCTTATAGATAGGTAATATAGACATATAATTGTTGTGTTTATATATATATATATGCTTATTTATATGTAATTTATGCTTTACATGTATACATCTAGTATATATTATAAATATTATAAATATATTAGATGCTTATTTATATGTGTTAGGTGTATTACATATATAAGTTTATTCCTTATACTTTTCATTATCTTTATTTTTTGGTTATTTAGATAGGTAGATTTGTATTTATATTCATCTAGTTAGCATATAAGCCTATACTACTTCTATGTAATTAGTTCTTATCTATATATGTAATATTAACTTTTATATATATATATATATATATATATATAAATTCGTGTACATTTGTATGTATGTGTGCGTGTATATATATATATATATATATATATATATATATAATATGCTTATTTATATATGTAATATGTGTATTACATATATACACCAAGTATATATTATTAATTGTGATATTTGCTCATTTTTATGTTTTATAGTTTTTAGGTGTATTACATAGTTGCTTGGATATATATATATATATATATAAACTTTTGTAGCTATTGATTTTCTTGGTCTTCATTTTAATTCCTTTTTTAATTAATTTTTGTTTTTAACTTTTGTTTTTATTTTTATTTTTGTTTTTGTTTTTATTTTATTTTATTTTATTTTTAAAAAAATTTATTTATTTACCTTTTTCTTGTGTGTTGTTCCTTGTTTTAGTCATTCACCCCTATTGTCTTGTTTTATTTTTATATTTTTATTTATTTATTATTTTTTGGTTTAGCTTCAGGGTTGGTGCATTCATTTTTCCTGTTCTCCTTTATATGGTGAGTCTTTCCTAAATCTGCTACTTACTTTATTTGACATCTCTTGCTCTCTCATCCTGATGATGGATCACGTAGTGTGATTCGAAATGTTGATGGTAAAAATCTCCACATAATCTAATCTAGAAATTGATTTACATAACTATGATGGATTGTGGAAATCTGATCGCATTAACAAGATACGATACCAATTGTTAGAAAGTGAAGTTCACTAACACAAATGGGGTAGGTGGTGAATGAGGTGTGTACTTATACAATTTAAATTAATCTTATCAATTTTGATTCCAAGAAACAAAATATAAAGCAACCAAAAGATCATAAATATGTTGTGATCCAAATATGTTTTAGCTATGGAATCTATTTCTTAGAGAGAAAAACCTAGTGGGGATGGAACTCACAAGATGATGAACTCATATAAATATTCATTGTAAGAAGAGATGACCTTGGCAGGAGAAAATTACATATGATTAGTGCATATGAGTCCCTATTAGGAGTCTTTGAATCTCTATGAGAATATTCCAACACTATCAAGAGTCATTCCAACTTTGTTCAAAGCTGAAAATAAGACAATTGAACCCACTATACAAATTGTATGAGAATTATTCCATTGAATAGATCTCTTTAATTACATATCCCAAGTGTGAATTTACATAACCGAAGTGTGAAATGACCAATATAACAACTTCTTGGCCACTATAGTTGCTTTGAAATTCTCAAACTAATGTCATGAACATGCTCTACTATTCCCTAATCAATCTTGAATATCCAAAACATACATCAATAAAAAGTTACAATACAAAATACTACCTTTTCCTAATAGCTAATGGAGTCAGTCTTGTGGCTTCCCAATACATAGTGACTAATATAGAACCACATTAAGATAATACGTTATACATTAAATTATAATTTACTCTTCTCAAAGTATACAACCAAAGCGATGATTTTCAATTAACAGAACCCTCATTAGTCTTCACAGATGACCAATGAATGATCTCCAAAATCTTCCACCTTGAATACATTGTCATGAATATGTCTTTAAACACTATCCAATCTCTATAAATTGAGTCCTTCTTTCTCATCAAATGCAACTGAAATAAGATGAACTTGTTCCATGTACACTGGTATACTACCAGTATTAAAAAATATAAAAATAACTCATACACTTGGGCCTTTTAAAATAGAGTCATAGTATTGGTGGATGTTATGCTTGAGTTATGACTACTAATGATTTATATTATGCATTCACTTACATTCTCAATATTTTGGATAGTTTCATAATGATTGTTGTGCTAGCCATGGTTAGTGGAAAGAGAATGTTCGAGAAGAGGGTTTGTAGAAGGATACAAGGTTGAATAGAGAATGTTCATGTGCATGAGTAAAACACTAAGACCTAGAATAGAGAAAATGCCTTATCATAAATTGGGAGGCTTCTACTTCAAACAAATGAGTTTTTTTTCCATGGGGTTGGCACCTTCTATGCTAATCTTATGTTTTATATTTTAATTTTATCTCTTTATTGATACTTTGAGTTGTGTTACTATTAAGCTTTTGGAATTTAACTTCTCTAGTAATAAACATATAAGGTTAGGTAGCATTAAGACTTTATATTACACATTATAAAATTACCTAAAAAAATTTGGGATAAACTACATAGTGCTAGGTAACTTTTGACTAGAGTGATTAAAGAATTTCAAAAAAGAAGTTAAGATTTTACAATGGCTACACTTTGTATTGTGTTATATTTTTTGGAATAAATAGTGCCACTTTCTATGGGCCCCTTTTTTGAGGACCTAAAACTAAACCAATTTTTAAAAATATTAGTAGTTTAGAAACTAGATTCAAAGGACTACTGCTTTTTTTTTTATCATATCTTAAAATTTTGAGCATAACTATCTTCAAATTCTTGTTGAAGTTCAAAAATTGTTGATTTCAAAAAAAAGGTGTCTTACCCTACTGTACTTTTCCTGGCATGAAGATCCTCAAGGAGATTGACAATGTAAATCTTTACATGGTATCCGTCCTTCAATTTTTCCCACACAAAGCTACATGTGTTGTTAATTATGAGACATGCTTGGTGTTATGAATCATTCCTTTTTGCACCTATTTCAATGGAACTCGACACTCTACTCCTTATTTCTATAGTTTTCTATTTCCCATTTTCTTCCAAAATAATGGCCTTTACGATAGAGTATTACCTCAAATGTGAATCTTCTAGCCAATTTAATAGTGCTCTATTACATAAGAATTACCGTGTTTGTTTGGATAAAAGCACAGATCTGTGTCACCGTTTATGATACCAAAACTTGTTTTGGTCAAATCTCATTTATCTATCAAAACTCTTTTTTTTTCAAAATCTAAAAATACCCTTTTATAGATCTTAGATTCAATATCATCATTATATAAATTTTTGAGTTTTTTGATTAGTTATAATATGTTATAATCTCAAAATATTATAAGTCGATATTTTAACATTCCAGAAGATGCTCCTTCAAAAAAAGAAAAAAAATAGTGAATCATATCAAAAAAAATTTAAAATTATATTTATCTCTAGAGTAGAGAATTCTCTTCACGAATATGTAGCTTTTTTTCAAGAAGGTATAGACTTGATAGGAAAATTTTGATGGGAGGAAAAAACTGTTGGATTCTGATAAGGTCAAACTTGAGTACTTATAACAAAGAAAATATATATCAAAAATAATTATTTCTTTTTTTTTTCACTAGCTATACATGTCATCTATAAGATATTTTCAAATCAAAACAAAAAAAAATGATTTGCATATACTTATTTGATGGGAACTACACCCTATTTTTTTATAGTTAAAAAAGTGACTTCAAAATAAAATAAAATGAATAAGTTCTTACTCAAAAAAATTATAAAAATTATAGTTATAAAATTCATCAAATTCTACACATTTCATTAGTTTACATCATCTTCATGTTTTAAACACAAATACCATTTTTTTTTCATTAATGTTGAGATGCCACATTCTGATATCCTATTTCTTTATAAAAGATGACACAGGTTTGTGCTTTTACCCATTTAATCTTGAATGGGGATGAAGATGTCCTACCCTTGGAGATTGATGATAGGGTTTTGGCATCAATGTTTTATATTAATTCCCCTTCGATTCATAGGTTTATTAGATAGGAAATTAGGGAGGATATTTTGTCCCCTTCTCTTTGCCATGTTTTGTACCCATCTAATTTGGTATCCATTTTCTTTCCAATGCCATGGAATTACTATAGTCGGTTCCCCTGTTAGAAGCCTTGGCAAGAAAGGTGGTTATTCCATATTTTTTGAATAACAATAAACCAAAATCAACATTGCAAAAATATGATCTTTGGTCTAACCATGCACTAGTTGGTGGGATGTTCCAAAAGTTTCAGTTACTATGAAGACATGAATTCATGGTCATGTATGATGCTTTGCAAAAATTGTTTGTTTCACATAATTATCACTTCATGTGGTTAGCTCTTCAAACCACAACTAGGGCTTTGGGGTACTAGTTAAAAGAATGAGTGAAGCACATAGGATATGCCATACTGGACATGTTGGTTTTATCTAACATTGATTACACAAATTGGATTGGTGAGGAATTGGTTGTTGGGGTCTCTCCCAAATGCATTTGATCCCTCAATGCATTTGGTAAGATCTTCTAGCTAAGCAAGTTGTTAATGACAATGGGGCTTCGACATCGACTATGAAGGTGTTTGATGGGCATGATTACTTAGTGGTCAAATTGGGTGTGAGTCTTCAACATCAGATGCATTTGGTCTCAGCTAACTCAATTTACAGGTTTGAGGAAGTCTCAACTTCAACCTTTCCAAAGTGTGGGGCAAGGTCGACAGATAATCAGGTGTCTCTTCCTCAAGAGGAATGTGATGTGCAAAATAAATAATAATGTTTTGTAATATTTTTTAGTTACTATGAAATATGATTTATTTTGTTAAATCATGATGAAGGCATCCATAATCGTTAATATTTTTCATAGGTGGATTTAAAATTTCTTTCTCCATTTTGTATTGAGGAACATTGTAATGTTGATATATAATTCTAAATATTGATAATCTTTTTGTAAGTAGAATAGTTTATTGCCGATATAAAAAGTTATAAATATGGATAATCCTTTGTATAAGTGACGATGCTGGGTTTTCTTCCTGATTCTTTTCCAATTGAGCTCTTGAATCAGTTTTATTTAAAATTAATGTATTCAATGGTTTGTCCAAAATAAAATATGAATACCCATGATAGAAAAACACATACAAGATCAAACTAAAGGGTTATACTCATGAATTAACATCATACAATGCATTCAAAAGGTAATCAACTCAAATACTTGTCCTAATTTTTCTAGGAAAAATGGCTTAAAAGTTTAGGATTGGGACTAAAGAATTTAACTCCCCTATATTACCATTGAGATAATGCAATAGGGTACCCTCATCCTACCAATTCAGGGAAGTCAATACCCAATACCTACAATCTACATAAAATCCATGCATGTACAAACACATATATACTAAGTTAAATAGACAATGGTAGGAAGTAGTGCATTGTGTAGATCCTAACTTGTAGGTGATTATGACTCCCTTCCTTAACCACATCAAAAATGCCATACATAAATAAAACATACACACACACCATACACATGCAGTATTGGGTAAATATCGATAAGAAAACACATATGATAACCCATCTAAATAGTCATCATCAATAACTAGAAATACTATAATAATCATCATGCATACATGAAGTATCGGTTACCAAGTAATCTTATCATAAATCAACTGAGTGTAAAACAATATATGATAATCTCAAAACAATGCTACTAATCATCAAGCATAAAACTAGCATAAAAGAGTTTGACAATAATAACAAAATGCAAACTAGGGTCAGGAACTATACTATTCAAGAGTATATTGATGAGTTCTATCAAGTTCTCATTATAATAGGCCATGTGGAAGTTGGTAAAGGGGAAGTTTCCTATTATATTAATGTTAAGGACAAGAATTTAGGAGGTTCTAAGTCTTATTTGAATAACCAATATTGAGGAGGCATACCATTTTTCCCTAATATTTGAGAAAAAGTTAAGAAGAAAATTTGATAACAAAATTTATGGTAGAGTTCAAAATGCAGAATCTAGAGGATTGTCTTATGGAGGCTGAAATGATGGTCAGAAGAACAAGGATGAGGCGAACAATAGTAGTCAAAACTAGTGGCAAAATATTCCAAATATTTCTATGATTAAAATAATATAGAAGAGAGAGGAAGAGGCAACGGACAAGGATAAAGAAGAGGAGGTTTCTATAGAAATTGCTTTCAACCCACAGAAGATGAGTATAGGAAATTTGAATGTTCCTAGTGCCAAGGAAGAACATATAAGAGAATAGAATGCCAGACCATAGTTGTGCATGCTGATGAAGATGCCAAATAATCCCATTCTAAAGATACTAAAAGAAGAGAAGTCCTAATTAATAGGAGAGTCTCACTAAGCGGAGAGAAATGGAAGTGGTCAAAGGAGTTTATTATGCACTAGGTGAAAAAATGAAGATAAGTGTTGTTATCTTATCATCGGTTGAGGAAGAAATGACAATATGGTGTCATAAAAGATTCCCATGAAGTTAAATATCAAGAGGTACAAACACTCATGTACTCCATACTATATTGCCTAGGTTTAAGATAACCATAAGGTCATGATCAATGAGAAGTTTCTAGTAAAGTTCAAGGTTGGAAGCTACTAGGGTGAGGTGCTTTGTGGTATCATAACTATGGACATATATCATGATATTGGGTAGGTAATCACAATTTGATAGGCATGATGTACATGGTGGGCTAGCAAATACGTACAATATGCCAAAGGAATGAGAAAAGAATAAGTTGAAGTCATTGAAGGAGAAAGAAGAAAAGGTATGCAATATGACAAGAATATATTTTGTAGATGGAAATGAGTTTATCAAGTCTATGAATCATGAACCTATGTGCTTTTCTATAATCCCGAAAGATAGTAATAAAGAAGTAGAGGAGGTACCTGCAAAAGTTACAAATTTTTTGGGAAAGTTTCCTGATATTATGTCATATAATGTACCTAATGGGTTACCCCTAGTGATGAGGATTAATCACTAAATGGACTTGATACTAGGAGTCAATTTTCCAAACAATGCAGCGCAAATAATGACACCAACAGAAAGCGAGGAGTTGAATAAATAAGTGCACGAATTGTTGCAGAAGGTGTTGATTTGGGAGAGCCTAAGTCCATACATTGTACTAGCAATATTAGTAGCAAAGAATAATGGAAGATGTACATAGATTTGTGCAATATCAATAAGATCACAATCAAGTACAAATACACATTTCCAAGGATTGATGATGTTATGGATTATTTGAGTGGAGATGTGTATTTAACAAAGATAGATTTGAAGAGTAGGTATAGTCAGATTGGCATAAGAGAAGGAGATGAGTGGAAGATTACCTTCAAGACAAGGGAAGGGTTATACCAGTGGTTAGTCATGCCTTTTGGGCTAACTAATGTACCAAGCACTTTCATGAGGCTCATGAATGAGGTACTAAAGTAGTTTATGGGTAAGTTTTTTCATTTTTTACCTAGATGATATTTTGAGCTTTAGCAATACATTGGAGGAGAATTTGATGCATATTCATAAGGTGTTTGATAAGTTGAGGGAAGAAAAGCTGCTCATAAATCTAAAGAAGTATAGTTTTGTGAAGGAGTTGGTCTACTTGGGATTTGTAGTATCAAAAGATGGTTTAAAGATGAACCATAAGAAAGTACAAGCTATCCTTGAATCGACTACTCTAAGGAGTGCAACTGATGCAAGATATTTCCATGGACTAGAAACTTTTCACATAAATTTTATTAGAGGATTTAGCAATATTTGTGGGCCTTTGACTGAAACAATGAGAGGGAATAGGAAAGAATTTAAGTGGACTGTAGGAGCTGATAAGATTTTTAATTTTTTAAAGGAGAAAGTTACAATGAAAGCTAGGTTAGCACTTTTAGATTTTAACAAGGCCTTTGAAGTAGATTGTAGTACTAGTGGTACTACAATAGGAGCTATTTTGAGCCAAGAAGGTGGACTTGTTGCTTATTACAATGAGAAGTTGAATGATGCAAAAAGAAAATATTATGCTCATGACTAGGAATTTTATGTTACTGTTTAGGAATTGGAGAAGTGGAGACAGTATCTTCTTCCTAAGGATTTTTTTCTTGTTATAATATATAGTCTGCTAATATATCTGAGAGGGTGGGGGGGTGAATTAGTTGTATAAATAATATTACCACTAAAAACTCTAAACAATCTTAACCATAAGAGTAATGTAAATTGAAAGCACAACACTTGATACTCATATACAATAATACTAGATATGTTGACTAACAAAACCATTGATCAGAGGTAAAACCATAGTGGTAATTGTACCCATGAGATGATGTACTAATGTAAATACTCCTTGTTAGAGGATAGATCCTGTTAGGAGTCTATTAAAAAATTCAGTACATATAGGTACTTGTTAGGACAATTTAAATCCATATTAGAATATTTCAATCCTGTTAGCAGTAGTTGATAATAAATTCTAGTAAGCCATGGTTATTTTCTAGAACATGAGCCATTTGATGGAGTCTTATTGAACGACTACTCCTCTTTGACTTTCTAGAGGTGTGCATTGCATCACCCTCTATGAAAAATATTGGTTGGTAAATTGTGTATTATATGTGACAAAAGTTTTTTAATATGTTTTGCATGTTGGGGGAATCTAATCATGTGTCATTCATATTTATATTAACTACATAATCCATGTATTTAACTTAAACTATGGGGTTAACACATGTAATTAACTTCTCTTCTACCTGATTCAAATTCACAATCTCTTCTAGTTGAGGGTCTGGATCCATGTTATTTAAAGATGAAAACCTATAATTTAGTATCTTTTATCGACATCTCTTCTAAATAAGACCTTGATAATTTTTATTTACCTTTATCCAAAGATAATATTCTTAAAAAAAACATATACTTGGATATTTACACTTATCTAATTGACTTTTCTAATGCAATTGTCCAATTTTCAAAGGTTTTATCGAAGCATACAATTTAGTTTTAGTTTTTGCGATATCTTCTACACCTACTTTGATTTTATTTGACTTCCATATTGTCATGCTTGTTATGCATGTTCCATTGATTTTGCATTTTCATTTTGAATATTGAGGTCAAAATTTGCACCCAATAGATGTTTATACATCTCTAACTTGATTGATGATTGATTTTTTTCGCTCTATGTATTTCAAGTTGAGATACTTGATGATGTGTAAGTTTACTTTCCTATTTCTATTCATATTTCTTTCATTGAGCTATTTTCAAATTCTGGTTGTACCAGTGCTACTTTTCTCCTTTTTATACCATTTTTGTGTCTATCAACTCCTGTTTATTCTCCATTGTTATTCTATTTGAAAAACTATGATTTTCTCTCGTTGTTATCTATAATATTATCTTTGATATTGTCTTCTTTCTTCCTTTATTATTTAGAAATTCTATCCTTGTTCCACCATCACTATTATTAAAGAGGTAACTTAAAGTTTAAAAACTACATAAAATTGTTTATTGTATTATCAAACAATTTCTTTTATATCATCTTGATCAACAATTATAATGGTAATAATAAGATAGCTCAATAGGAGAACAATTAATTTAGTAAAAGAGTATCGATTAAATGATGACAATGTATTCTATGTAATAAATAATGTTTTATCAAAAATTCTATAATTTCTATAGTAAAAAAAAATCTACAAAAGTGGGTGAAAAGAAAATTAAACTAATTAAGTTTTATCTAATAAATCTTGAAAAGTAATGAAAAGAATTATATTACATCATGAACATCTCATAAATTATAATTTTAAATAAAATTTTAAAAATACATTTTCTAAACGTAATCAATTATAAGGAAGCATTAGAAAATCATATTTTAATCATTATAATACCACTTTAACCAAAAATTATATATTGTACACAACAAGGGAAATAGAAAAAAACAATTTAAATAAATAGATTTATTAAAAGTCAATAGAAATTTTTGAATGATATATATCATGAGTATTTAGATTAGTTTTGAAATAATATATTATATAATATATAGAAGAAAGCAGATATTATAGTCACTAAACACATCCCCTAACATATATCCAAGATCACATTAATTAACTCATATGCACTAACATTTGTAAGAAATATAGCCTCTACGAAAGTATTTCTCAAGAGTTCTAAATATATCTTCCCAAAAGTGACTTCACTCCTAAGGAAGAATTGGTAAGCATGGAGTCTTGATGTATGAAACAAGATACAATACCAATTGTTAGAAAGTGAAGTTCACTTACACAAATGGGGTAGGTGGTGAATGAGATGTGTACTTCATTTAAATTAATCTTATCAATTCTGATTCCAAGAAGCAGAATATAAAGCAACCAAAAGATTGTAAAATATGGTGTGATCCAAATATGTTTTAACTATGTAATCCATTTCTCAAAGACAAAACCCTAGTAGGGATGGAACTCACAAGATGATGAACTAATATAAATATTTCTTGTAAGAAGATATGACCTTGGTAGGAGAAAATTATATACGAATCCCTATTAGGAGTCTTTGAATCTCTATGAGAATATCCCAACCCTATTAGGAGTCATTCCAACCATGTTCAGAGCTGAAAATAAGATAGTTGAACTCACTATACAAATTGTATGAGAATTATTCCATTGATTAGATCTCTTTAATTACATATCCCAAGTGTGAATTTACATATCCAAAGTGTGAAATGACCAATATAACAACTTCTTGGCCAGTATAGTTGCTTTGAAATTCTCAAACTAATGTCATGAACATGCTCTACTATTCTCTGATCAATCTTGAATATCCAAAAAATACATCAATAATAAGTTACAATACAAAATACTCCCTTGTCCTAACAGCTAATGGAATCAGCCTTGTGGCTTCCCAATGTATAGTGACTAATATACAACCACATTAAGATAATACATTACACATTACATTATAATTTACTCTTCTCAAAGTATACAACCAAAGCTATGATTATCAATTAGTATATCCCTCATTAGTCTTCACAAATTATTGAAGAATGATCTCCAACATCTTCCACCTTGAATACATTATCATGAATATGTCTTCAAACACTATTCAATCTTTGTCAATTGAATCCATCTTTCTCATCAGATACAACTAAAATAAGATGAACTTGTTCCATGCACACTGGTGTACTACCAGTGTTAAAATGTATAAAAATAACTCATACACTTGGGCCTTTTAAAATAGAGTCATAGTATTGGTGGATGTTATGCTTGAGTTATGACTACTAATGATTTATATTATGCACTCACTTACATTCTCAATATTTTGGATAGTTTCATAATGATTGTTGTGCTAGCCATGGTTAGTGGAAAGAGAATGTTGGAGAAGAGGGTTTGTAGAAGGATACAAGGTTGAATAGAGGATGTTCATGCACATGAGTAAAACACTAAGAGCTAGAATAGAGAAAATGCCTTATCATAAATTGGGAGGCTTCTACTTCAGACAAATGAGTTTTGTTTCCATGGGGTTGGCACCTTCTATCCTAATCTTATGTTTTATATTTTAATTTTATCTTTTTATTGATACTTTGAGTTGTGTTACTATTAAGCTTTTGGAATTTAACTTCTCTAGTAATAAACATATAAGGTTAGGTAGCATTAAGACTTTATATTTTCATAATATGCCTAAGAGAAGCAATATCTAAGTATAATTATTAGTGGTAAAATTATGGGGTATCTCTATCTATAATTTGATGAGGTTGATGTCTTATGTTTTAGGCTTTATTTGATTATCGTATCTTTTTTGGGGCTCTCACTCTCCCATCCTAATTAAAATGATAGAAATAATTACAAATGAATTTTCACTATAATTATTGCTACCCCTTGATGAGGATATTCTTCAAAGCCAAGGCATTGATATGTTATAAAGGGGTCATTGCACATTTGCAAATAAATACTATGTAATATTAATTTGACAAATTTCATTTCTAGATTATCATATAATCAAATTAAGAACAATAAAAAAATTGTTTAATAGCTACTATTCATTTAATCATTATTACTTAACTTTTTTGGTTTAGCTCTCATGCCCAATTCTTTAATTTGGAAAGAGTCATAAGTGTGACATATATCTTGATAGATTTTTGATGGCTAAATGGATAGCCTAGCTTTGGTGAAAAACCCTAAACTAACTATCTCTCATTTATTTATTACCATTCTAAAAAATAAAATAAGATACTACAGGCAACAAGTGACCGTAATGAATTTAAGAGAATAAGTTATCACACAATAAAAGATAACCATATATGTTTGATATGTAATCAATTTAAGACATGCAACTAAGTGACCATAATGGATTTAAGAAAATAAACTGTTGCGCAATAAAAGATAAGCATCTAACTTTTATATGTAATTATAAAAGACTGCTAGATACTACATGACAAAATATAAGCTATTTTATCTATAGTCGCTCTAAAAAATACTACAAGTACATTAAAATTATTACCCACATAAAGTTTTCCTAGATAATCGCACATACTTAGAATATATATATAACTTCATATACTCTAGCTATTAAATTTAATTTTTTTCCAATCCCATGTGCAAAATAATGAAAAAAAACCAAATGAAAGGCATAATTTACTTGCACAAAATTAAAATATACATTGGAGCATTTCAACTCCATGAAGGGAGAAAAATATGCTAGATTTATGGTGTTTTTTCAATGTGAGTCCTCTCTTATTTGTTTTCCTTAGATAAGAAGCAATTAAAATTTTGTCAAATAATAGTGGCATTATTAACTTGGTCTATGTTGATTCCTTGGAAATCATAGCATTCTTAATAAATGATTAGGCTTTATGCATTCTCATAGGAAAATATTTTCGCGATCTCAATTGTAGCAAAAATATTTTCTGCCATACCAAATTTAGAAAGGACTAAAAGCTAAAAGTGTCTTACTAAATAAATATTTATAACTATTAAAAATTATTTACCGACATAGTCCTAGATTGTGTACATAGAAAAATTATTTTGAATGGAACATACACATGAATCCTATACAATAAAAGATAGCCATCTAACTTTTATATGTAATCAATATAAGACAACCATATAGTACATGACAAAATATAAGCTCTTTTATCTATGCTCACTCTAAAAAACACTTTAAGTACACTAAAATGATTACCCACATAGAATTTTCCTAGATAATCACATGTTGTCTAGAATAAAAATATTTAATTATAAAAATTTCATAGACTCATAACTATTCAATCTAATTTTCTTTCAATCCAATGTACAAAATAATGAAAAGCCAATGAATTGCATGATTTACTCAAACAAAATTAAAATATATACTGGAGAATTACAACTCTAGGAAGGAAAAACATTATGCTAGATTTAGATTCTTTTTTCAATATCAATCTTCTCTTCTTTGTTAGCATTAGATAAAAAAACAATTAAGAACTGAGTCCATTTTGATTATGGGATATCATTAGCTAACCCAATTGTGCCGTGCATTCTCAATAAATGATCAGGCTTTATGCATTCTCAAACAAAAAAATAATTTACCCACGCAACTCAATTGCGACAAAAAAAAAAAAATTCTGCCATACCAAATTAAAAAATGACTAAAAGCTAAAAGAGGCTTATTAAATATTTATTACTATTAAAAGTTAACTGTGATCATAATCATGGACTGTGTACTTAGAAAAGCCACCTTTAATGCAAGATACACAAGAATCTTACTGTTGGTATCTTTAAAACAAATTTCTAACTGGGAATATTTTCTAGTGTTTACATGCACATATAGAAACTCAAATATTTTAATACTAAACTCTACAAATACTCAACACTTCTTTGTACATACCACTAATTAAGAATGGAAAAAATGACAAGGCCATGTGCTTCAAAAGATACTCAGCTCAATCTCTGTCAATGACTTGACAACAGATCTTAATAAATGAAAAGGGGATTGCTAATGCTGATATGAAGAAATTCAGTATTTTTCAGCACGTTAACAATTCCAAACCTTATTATGGCACATGAATCAAAAGGAGTGGAAAGGAGAAACTCTGATGGCCTCTAAAGAAAAGAAAATACGAAAACAAAAAAATCAATTTTTTTAAAACTCTATATAAAAACCCGAAGAAAGTAGTTTGATTTCAAAAATTAAAAAATGAAAGATTATTATCATCACTTGTATGCACAATTGTAATCAAATATATAGAAAGTTTTTTAACTTAATTAATCCTAACTATTATAAAACAAAAAACATCATACATTATAAAATATAATAATATACAATATAAATTATGATTAAACTATAATATTCATAGTTGCATATGTCCAAAGCACTATAAATCATTTATTCTGAAAAGTTCAAATGGACCAACGTATGGTAATATCGCAGCAGTCCATATGCCAATCCCACACGGTAACTATAGTTATAGTTATAATAATATTATTGTCCAACTATAGTTATAGTATAATAATATTGTTATCCATTTACGGGGAAAGGGACTGCAGGATCCCAGCAAAATCCAACACCCTCTTCGCAGTGGTTGTTTTCAACTCCGACGCATACTTCACCATCGTTGCACATATCAGTGTCAGTGCAAGGATTATCGCACTCGGGTTTAGCTGCCAACACAACAAAATTTGTGTCATAATAACCATGATGATCACAAACAGTCATAATAAATCATGATAATCATAGTGAATAGTGAATAGTGAATAGTGAAGGAAGCCATACGGTTACCTGCTGCTGGTGCGATATCATCCCCGCGCACAACCAATAGCAATGCGAGTACAATCACCACGCAAACAAGCTGCTTCACTGCCTTGGCCATTTCTTCTTTATTATTATGAATTGGGAAGCCTCATGCATCCCAATTTATACAACGCAATCTACACCCTCCCTTTTCTAACATTATTGTTCCAATCATCTGCCAGTCTGGAAGCGATAATAGTCCAAACAAAGCCTAGGAAAGCATAGATTTAAAAGCAACGAGGAAATCGTCTTTTCTATATCTACGACACATACGATGACGTCCACATTTTATTTGCTTACTTTAATCGATCTGAATTGTGCAACTTACATTTAATAAATATTACCCAATCTGACATTTTCTGTGACATTTCTTTCAAAGGTTTTGGAAAAATGGCTCACTGGAAATATCTATGCCGAGGAAGATATAAAAATATTCAGAGATGTGTTAGCAGACTAGACATTTTCTTGTTTGAATTGGAGTTTTTAACATTATTGTTTCCAACATAGATCCAACCAATAAATTTCTTAGTGCTTGTCAAGATATGACAAAGTGCAATTTACTGTTATTTGGACTCGAGTGTCTAATATTCTTGTTCCACAAAGATTAGTTTGTCCATTTATGACAGTGCAATCTACTGTTATTTGGACAGAGTGTAATATTCTTGTTCCACAAAGATTACATGTAACAAATACTAAGCAATCTGACATTTTCTGTGACATTCCTTTCAAAGGTTTTGGAAAAACAGTTTATTTGTAATATCTATGCCGAGGAAGATATAAAAATATTCAGAGATCTGTTAGCAGACTAGACATTTTCTTGCTTGAATTTGAGTTTTTAACATTATTGTTTTCAACATAGATTCAACCAATAAATTTCTTGGTGTTTGTTATTTGGACTGGAGTGTCTAACATTATTGTTCCACAAAGATTCAATTAATACATTTCTTATTGTTGTCCTCTAGTGGACACAAATATTCAGCACAAGGTAAATATAGATTTCAAATATGAGAAATTGTATTTTGTACTGATATTCCTCCTTTTTAAGGATAGAAAAGAATGGTCATTATAAAGGGAAGCAGTTTGTGTAAAAGAGGGAGCAAGGTTTCAGTAAAACAGTGAATCAGGGTTTGGCCACTCCTAAAACATCACATACTATGACAGAAATAAAGCTTAAAAAAATAAGTCAATTTTTATTATTTTACTGATTAAAATTTCCTAATTTTAAATTTTAAATATCTTTTTAAATTTTACAATTTTCATCAACCATCACGCTAATTTTTTTCATTCCTTCTCTTGGATTTATTTGCTATTGGGAAGAGCAAAATGCTGCAAGTCAAGATTGCAGAATTCATTGAAGCTTTCTCCTATGATTCTCCTTGGCGGTATGCTGCATTTCTGCTATTCTCCTTCTATTAGGGTTAGAAGAGCTTCCACTATGTTCCATGTCTGGCTGAGACTCGACAAAATTCCATGAAGTATGTTCCCCCAAAATACTTTCCGCCTGAGTATGGTCGAGAGACGTTAATCTGCAGGGATAGATCTGGGTGAACTTGATCCTCTGAAATTCTCTTTTGTTCATTATGACCCCTGCTGATAAGTTCCATTTCAAGCTGACACCCATAAAAGTGCTTGCCGCCCAATGACACTCTCTCTTCTTTTGTTTATTTTGAATATCCCTACAAGTACTTTTACTTCCACTACATTCCATGTTTATCTGACACTCAGTAAACTCTTAGAAGCCCCACGAAATTGTATCTTCTTCTGAGAGCCTTAATGTATGCTTTCCTTCATACATGTCACAGAGCCTTGAGATCTTAAATAAAAACATGTCTTTAAATTCTCAACTGTAGAAGTCTTCCCCTGATTATGATGATGACTTCGTTAACTGATATGATATCTGCAATCAACTATAGACGCTTAGTATTCCCTTGTTCATTGTCATTGACTGCTGAGATTTGATTTCCCTTACTGAAATTCACAGCTTTCTCAGCTTTACTTTCTTCTTCCAGTAAATAGCTTTCCTGATTTTCTCCCAAGTTTTCAGTGTAATCAAATAATTTGAGGAGACCGAGAACCTGTTGTGAGTTTAACTCGTTTCTGAACTTGTTCCTTGTAAGGTAGTTTTCTTGAATGACATTTCTAAAATCCATCTCAACGATAGGCTTGCACTCCCTACATATGTCAAATCCAATCTCACGTGGACTGTAAAGTTTAGGTTATCCAGATAGATTTGGTGGGACTTTTAGCACCTTCGATTCTTGAAGAAGGTTGCCATGATTAGGATTAGATTCACCATCAAGTTTGGTTCCTTTTTGGACATTGCTTCTCGTACAATAATTTTGGGTCGGGTTTGTTAAATGTGCATTCTTCATATCTATCTTGAGATGGTGCGTGGATTCATGCGCTTCCTTTTCCTGGATTCATGGGCTTCCTTAGCCTTGGCAAGGTTTCTAATTTCACAATTTTATATTCTACTTATAGGAAAGAAAATCTACAGGTCTATGTACTTTATCTTAATCTTAGTGTGGAAAGCTTAGAAGTATTGGTTTGGAATTTCTTTTGAAAGTTTGATGACGGAATTGTTGGAAATTAAACGTCAACGCCTGCAGGTTGTCCTCGAGCCCCATGCCCATCTACCCTGTCTGGTCACGGCAAGCATTCATGTTTGGTAGGTGAGAATTTGAAATTTGAACGTTGAGAGGGAAAGGAAGAATATGACAAAAAGGAATGTTTATTCATTCATTCATTCATTTTAGAGCAGATCAAGCAGATCAGAGAGAAGTTGCAGAATTGAGCAGAGAACGAAGAGGAAGGAAGTTTGTGCCTGCAGTTGTACATGTCTCCTCTGTTCATTCTGTGAGTTTGTTGTTATTTTTTTTTGTCCTGTTGAAGTAGTGATTGCTCCACGCACCGTTGTATGCAGCCATTAGAGTTGCAGGTTTAAAGGTTTATTAAAGTTTGAAGTATTATCAATTTAGGGTTATTTTAGATTTTTCTGGTTGAAGCCGAATGCTCCCAAATTTTGTAATAGTTTAATACAAGATTGAATAGAAAGCAAACAGCATACTTAATCCATTGTTCTTCATCTTCTATTCATTGCATTTGACAACTTTGGTTGAAAGCTTAAAGCTTTGGCTCTCTAGTTTTAATGGTGAATGCATTCACGTTGAAATATTTCCTAAATTATATTTCTTAAGTTTGAAACAGAACACTCGGCATCTATTGTTGCTGAGCATTTTCTGTTGGAGCCGAGCTCACTCAGCATCCATTGGTGTCAGACAATTATTGTGTGCCAAGCTCACTCGACACCTCTTGCCTGTCACTCAACACCGAGCAAATACCGAGCAAGTGTCGAGCTATCTGGCACTCGACACCTTCATGTGCCAAGCAATTTTTTCAAAGTGCCGAGTATAATTTTTAGGTTTAGGGTTGTGAGTTTAAATTTTTTAATTTGTATTTCTCACATGGTATCAGAGCTTTGAGGCCCCACATCCAAAGTGAGTTAGGGCATTTGTTTTTCTTAGGATATTTGACATGGCAGGAGATGCAGAAAAGTTATGGCAGTAGCCACCATCATTTAATGGACAAAATTATGATATATTTGCAAAGAAGATGAAGACCATAATGGTTGCAAATGATTTGTGGGAGTTTGTGGTAAATGGATTCAATGATGTGACTGATCCAACTCAATATGTTGCTCTCACAAATGCACAAAAGACTCATTTGAAAGAGTCAAGGAGGAAGGATGTTAAGGCATTAAGTTTGATTGAAGCAGCAATGATAGAGACAGTATTCCCAAAGATTGCAGCAACAAATTATGCAAAGGAAGCATGGGATATCCTTGAGACAAACTTCAAGGGGACTGATAAAGTCCGTGCAGTAAAGCTGTAGAATATAAGGAGGCAGTTTGAGAACCTTCAGAGGAAGGAGAATGAATCAGTTGTAGACTTCAGTTCAAGGACCTCTAATGTGATTAACCAATTGAAGTCAAATGGAGAAGACTATCAAGAGAAGAGGATAGTGGAAAAGATATTGAGGAGTTTACCTCATAAATATGACCATTTAGTCATGACAATAGAAGAGGCAAAAGACCTCACGACTTTGAAAATGGATGAGTTGATGGGTTCTCTTCAAACCCATGAGTATAGGATCAATAGATCCACATCTTCTTCTACCCAAGACCAAGCATTCAAGGCTTAGACAAATCCGAGAGGAAGAAATGGCTCAGGTAGAAACTCCAGAGGTAGAGGCCGAGGTAATGGAGGACAAAGAAATGCTACAGCAGAAAGCCCAGGAAGAGCAAATGGAGCAAGTAGCTCACAAAATACTTCAAGAGGAGGTAAGAAAAACTACAACTCAAATAAGAGTAATATAGAATGCTACTACTGTCATAAATATGGGCATTATGCAAATGAATGCTGAAAGAAGCAGAATGATCAGTCAGGACAAGCAAATGTGGTTGATGTGAATATGGGAAGTGAAAACACTACCTTCATCATGTGTAATGTTGGTGAAGAAGGAAGCCCTGAGGTTTGGTACCTCGACAGTGGATGTAGAAACCACATGAATGGTAATGAAACCTCGTTTTCATTCATTGACAAGAGTTTCAAATCAAAAATTAAGATGGGTAACAATGGAACCCTACCAATTGTGGGCAAAGGATCTATTATGGTCCGCACCAAGAAAGGTGAGAAAAGGGAAATACAAAATATGTGTTTCGCCCCTAGTATGAAGCACAATTTGATGAGCATTGGTCAGCTCATTCAAAATGGATACAAAGTGCTGATGGAGAATGAAATGTGTGTCATTCAAGAAAAAGATGGGAGCAAGAACCTACTTGCAGCAGTTCAAATGACAAAGAACAGAATGTTTCCCTTAAGGATAGAGACATGTTTCTCATCTCAAGTTAGTGTTGCACCTCCCACACAATCAGCTCTAAGGAGTGTGATTGAAGACCCCTCATGGCTATAGCACCTCAGGTATGGTCATCTTGCCTATGCTGGTTTAAATTTATTGTCAAATAAAAGAATGGTAGAAGGTTTGCCATGTATAGGAAATTCATGTGACAAGTGTGAGGCTTGTATTTTGGGTAAGCAACATAGGCTTCCCTTTATTTCTAAAAATTCTAGGAGGGATAGATATCCATTAGAGTTAGTGCATACTGACCTAGTCAGTCCTATGCAAGTTACTTCCATTGGGAAGAGTACATATTTTATGAAATTTATTGATGATTTCAGTCGTAGGACATGGGTGTATTTCTTAAAGAATAAATCTGAAGAATTTAATAAATTTGTAAAATTTAAAGCCCAGGATGAAAGAGAATGTGGACACTATATCAAGGTCCTAAGATCAGATAGAGGAGGGGAGTATACCTCCAATTCTTTTGTAAATTTTTGCTGAAAACATGGCATTAAGAAAGAGCTAACAGCCAGCTATACACCACAGCAGAATGGAGTGGCTGAAAGAAAGAATAGGACCATTGTTGAAATGGCAAGGAGCATGATGAAAGAGAAAGGTCTCCCAACTGAATTTTGGGGAGAGGTTGTGGCAACAGCAGTTTACCTAATTAATAGGTGTCCTACTAAGGCAGTCCGTGATAGAATTCCAATGGAAGCTTGGTCATGAATAAGATGGACAGTTGAACACCTAAGGGTGTTTGGATGTGTTGCATATGCACATGTGCCTAAAGAGCAAAGGTAGAAATTTGATGACAAAGGTGTGAAATGTATTTTCATAGGGTACAGCCCAGAATCAAAGGCATACAGATTGTATGACCCATTGAACAAAAAAGTGATGCTTTCAAGAGATGTGGAATTTCTTGAAAATCAGTCTTGGTGTGGTTCAACTGATGAGTCAGCAAGCACTTCAAGTAAATTGTCAATTATGAGTGAAGAAGATACTGATGAACAGCAAGAAGAAGGAGCAAATAGAAGAAAAGGCAAGCAGGTTCAGACATTTTCGGGCTCCTCTAGGCATGATCGAGTGTCAGTGCCGAGTACTAGTGAAGACCGAGCTAGTTGGCAATGTAGTAGCAATGAAGATTCTAATCCCACACTCTCCTCCCTGTTACCAAGAAAGACCAAGAGTCTTAGGGAGTTATACCAAGATGAAAGGTATGAAGATTATGATGAGAGTGTTAATTTTGCATTATTTTCTCATAGTGATCCAGTATATTTTGAGGAAGCTATTAAGGAGAAGAAATGGTGTAATGCCATGGATGAGGAAATAAATGCCATAGAAAGGAATGAGACATGGGAGCTAACTGAATTGCCTCCCAAGAAACAAGTGATTGGAGTGAAATGGGTCTACACGACCAAATGCAATGCTGAAGGCAAGATTGATAGGAATAAGGCAAGGCTAGTAGTCAAGGGCTACAAATAGCAGTATGGAAGAGACTATGATGAGACCTATGCCCCAGTTGCAAGAATGAAAACCGTGTGTGCTATCATAGCAATTGTAGCTCAGCACAAGTGGAAGGTATTTCAAATGGATGTGAAGTCTGCCTTCTTGAATGGTGTATTGAAGGAAGAAGTGTATGTGGAGCAACCACCTAGTTATGAAGTTGCAGGTGAAGAGAACAAAGTATATAGGTTGAAGAGAGCTCTTTATGGGCTCAAGCAAGCTCCACGAGCATGGTACAGTAGGATTGACTCATATTTTATGAGCAATGGCTTTAGCAAAAGCAATGGTGAGCCCACTCTTTACATCAAGGCAGCAAATGGTAATGTATTGATTGTTGTCTTGTATGTAGATGACTTAATTTTTACTGGTAATGATAAGGCTCTAATTGGTGAGTTTAAAGAGGTCATGAAAAGTGAATTTGAAATGATAGACCTAGGTCTCTTGAAATACTTTCTAGGCATAGAAGTAAAACAAATGCATGATGGCATCTTCATCTCTCAAGAAAAGTATGCAGGGCAGATCTTGGAGAGATTCAAAATGCAAAATAGTAAGGCAGCCCCCACACCAATAGTAGTAGGTCTAAAGTTGAGAAAGGAAGACTCTAGCAAGAGAGTGGATCCAACATTATACAAGAGTATGGTTGGAAGTCTAATGTATTTGACTGCAACTCGGCCAGACCTAATGCATGCAGTATGTTTGATTTCTAGATTTATGGAAACACCAAAGGATTCCCATTGGCAAGCGAGAAAAAGGATCCTAAGGTATGTGAAAGGTACCAAGGGATTTGAAATTTTGTATATTGCATCAAATGAATTCAAGTTGGTAGGTTATACTGATAGTGATTGGGCTGGAAGTTTAGATGATAGGAAGAGCACTTCTAGATACATGTTTCATATGGGATCGAGTGCAATTTTATGGGCATCCAAGAAGCAACCTATTGTTGCTCAATCTACAGCAGAGGCTAAATATATAGCAGCAAATGCAACAGCATGTCAAGCAATTTGGCTAAGAAGGATCTTGACATATTTGAATGAAAGGCAAGAGGATGGAACCACAATTTATTGTGACAACATCTCATCAATTGCATTGTCCAAGAATCCATTCTTCCATGGGAGAAGCAAGCATATTGAAATCAAATATCACTTCATCAGAGAGTTGGTGGAGAATGGGGACATCAAAATGAATTTTTGTAAGTCTGAGCAATAGCTAGCAGACACATTTACTAAGCCATTAGGCATTGGGACTTTTGTGCACCTAAGATAGAGTCTTGGTGTAGTTGATTTGGATCAATAGTGATCCTTATTTGTGGGTCTTAGGACAAAGGGGGAGTGTTGGAAATTAAACGTCAACGCCTACAGGTTGTCCTTGAGCCCCACGCCCATCTACCCTGTCTGGTCACGGCAGGCATTCATGTTTGGTAGGTGAGAATTTAAAATTTGAACGTTGAGAGGGAAAGGAAGAATATGACAAAAAGAAATGTTTATTCATTCATTCATTTTAGAGCAGATCAAGCAGATCAGAGAGAAGTTGCAGAGTTGAGCAGAGAACAAAGAGGAAGGAAGTTTGTGCCTGCAGTTGCACGTGTATCCTTTGTTCATTCCGTGAGTTTTTTGTTATTTTTTTTTGTCCCATTGAAGTAGTGATTGCTCTAGGCACCATTGTATGCATCCATTAGAGTTGCAAGTTTAAAGGTTTATTAAAGTTTGAAGTATTATCAATTTAGGGTTATTTTAGATTTTTCTGGTTGAAGCCGAATGCTCCCAGATTTTGTAATAGTTTAATGCAAGATTGAATAGAAAGAAAACAACATACTTAATCCATTATTCTTCATCTTCTATTCATTGCATTTGAAAAATTTGGTTGAAACGTTAAAGCTTTGGCTCTCTGGTATTAATGGCGAATGCATTCACGTTGAAATATTTCCTAAATTATTTTTTTAAGTTTGAAACAAAACACTCGGCATCTAGTGTTGCCGAGCATTTCCTGTTGGAGCCGAGCTCACTCGGCATCCATTGGTGCCAGGCAATTATTGTGTGCCAAGCTCTTCTTGTGTCGAGTTCACTCGGCAACTCTTGCCTGTCACTCGGCACCGAGCAAGTGCCGACCTATCTGGCACTCGGCACCTTCATGTGCCGAGTAAAACTGGAACTCGGCACCTTCATGTGCCAAGCAGTTTTTTCAAAGTGCGGAGTATAATTTTTAGGTTTAGGGTTGTGAGTTTAAATTTTTTAATTTGTATTTCTCACAGGAATCCCTCCTTCATCAAAATAAAAAATTGGCTTGTTGTATTTGTTATCTAAACTAGTTATTGTATTTTTCATTTCAATTTTAACTTTTAATTTTTTAATATTTATTTGTCATATTTTTAATTTTTATCAATAATATGTTACTTTATCATACTATTATTTTAATAATAATTTTTTCTTCATGATATTTTATTTTATGGATAATATTTTATATACTATTTTTGTTTAAATAAAATATTAATATTTAAGATATAACTTAACTAGTTATAATACTACGATGACATTTATATGTAATCAAAGATTTTTTAAATTATAAACTATTTTATTAAAAAAAAATTAATAATTAAATTTTCGAAATAAAATAAAGATTTTTAATCTTTCTTAATTAAAAGTTAGATTTTTAATATAAAAGTATACTTTAATTTTTTTTAATTAATCAAATTTTATAATATTAATTAAATATTAATAAAATTATATTAAACATTATCAAATTTGTAACTTTACTACTCTATCTAATTAAGCTAATCTTGAACCATGAATACATTGAATTTGAACCACCTTTTTTATAACCCGCAAAATCGAACAACTTGCTTCTCCTTAGATGAATCATTGGACATTCTTATCTATTTATATACATTTTCCTATCTTTATTAAAACATAATCTTGCCATTACATTTCTTAATGATATCTAAATTGGGCCAAAAATAGTTTTGACGTTTTATCTATAGCCGAAATCTTCCAATTATTATAATTATTGATTAACTAGAAATTTTCATAGTCCTTATAATTTTAATTTCAATTTTAATGTTTAATCTTGAATTAATAATATTTATTACAAATTGTACATTTTGAGTGCTACATTGAGGAATGAGTGTCACATTGATGTTGTCATAGGTTTTGCTCTCTCTTTTTGTGATTGGTGTTTGCATGCAATGATTATTGGAAGCTATAGGTTGAGATTTCCTCAATGACACATGGCATTAGAGCTTCAGAATTTCATGTCCCTATTCTTGTCATTAGAAGTTCAGTCTTATTTTTAAATTTAGTGCACTTATAGACCATACAAACCTCATTGTTGGGTTCGTAGCAGTACCCAAAAACCTCACTTTCATATAAAATTTGTCCAATTTGGACTTAGTTGTAATCTTAGGTTAAAAAAATCACCCCCAACATGCTTCTTAGGTATCAATTTATTTTTATGAAAAATGAAATCACAAAAAGAATTTACTTTGCTGAAAAAAAAGCTTGGATTTATAAAAATTTTGGAAACAAAAATTTAAAAACCCCTTTTTATTTTAAAAATGTACATCCACTTTTTATCATTTAAAGTGTTGAGATGAATAGGGTTCACCTACATAATGTTGACATCAGCAAAGTACATGCAACTATGTCTGACAACCATGTAGGTCATGATGATTCCTAAATGGGTGAGCATCTGGTATGTACTAAGTCATTGAGGACTCTTGGTATTTGGTTTATGGTATTGAGTTGGTTTACAATTTGAGTAGTTGATTAATTATTGGTATTTATCAATTGAGATTGTAATTGACACCTTTGACATTGATGTCAATGGGGCAGAGATAGGCATGAAAAACATCCCCTAAGGCATAGTGGAGAGGGTGCATGAGAAGTGCTCCTAAGAAATAGGGGAGAGATAACTCTTAGAGAGATTTAGAAAGATTCATGTAATGATGCATGAATATGCATCAGCACAAGTTTACTTGGTATTCTTGGAACTTACATAGTTTTTCATCTATGTTGCCATCAATGCCAAAGGGGGAGATTGTTAGCATGAATGTCGATGATACTACATTGGGGGAGTATCCAAAGCATTGGAGAGTATTGATATGTTGCCATCAATGCCAAAGGGTGAGATTGTTAGCATGAATGCTGATGATACTACATTGGGGGAGTATCCAAAGCATTGGAGAGTATTGATATGTTGCATTCATGACTGTGTTTGTCATTGATGTCAACAAAGCAGTGTTTTTTTTGAGATTGGGAGAATAGTGGATAAAGATCTTATGTTGTACACTAACTAACAGTTATGTGATGTGCAATAATGAGCATGTTCCTGTGAGTTTATTGATGATGTGGGTAAGAGGAAAAAGTCTAAATCTAAGATGTACGATAGTTGTATATGATTTACTGTGAGCAGTGCAAAAAAAAAGCATCTGGTTGGCAGTTTCTGATGTTTACATTATATCTTTCAGCCAAAATATAATGAGGAGATGCACAATGAGTCAATGACAAAGGATAGTTAGGTGATGATGTTAGTAAGTGCACAAGACATAGAGTCACACATGCAAAGTTTTGCATAGACTATGAGCTGGCAGTGCTACTGTAATTATAATTAATTATATAACTTGTATTGTTTAATTGGCAAGGCTTAAGGCTAACTCAAGGAATTATTATGGAGACATGTTATAAAGAAAATAATTTTTCCTTAATTTTAATGTTTGTTATAGTATTGAGATCATTTTTGAAGTGAGAATTGCAATAAGGAGAAGAGTATTGATTGAATATGTGTAAGAGATCCAAGGGATTATTGGATGTGTAATTTATCATCTAGTTGTACGATCAAAAGGAGTAGAAGCCCAGTTGACAGGATTGAGACAGAGGAAGGAAGAACAATTCTATTCTATTATTCTACAATGAATAATATAGATATCATTTGGACAATGGGTTCATTGGTCTTGCCCTAGAATTTTTTTGGCAAGTGGGTCTAGCTGTCTTCCACAACTCCTAAATAGGTTTGGCACTACTCCTAACATGGTTGAAATCTCCTAATATGGATTCCAATTCTCCTAATAGGGACTTATAGGTACTGAATTTTGTAACAGACTCATAACAGGGTCTATCCTCTAATAAGGAGTATTTATATTAGTACATCATCTTGTGGGTACAAATACCACTAGGGTTTTTCCTCTAATCATTGGTTTCCCTAGTTAACATATCTAGTGTTATTGTATATGAGTATCTTGTTGTACATTCAATTTACATTACTCTTATAGTTAAGATTGTTTAGAGTTTTTAGTGGTAATATTATTTGTATAACTAATTCACCCTCCCCTCCTCCCCTCACCCTCTCAGATATATCAACAAACTATATATTGTAACAAGAAAAAATCCTTAGGAAGAAGATATTGTCTCCACTTCTCCAATGCCTAAATAGTAACATAAAATTCCTAGTCATCGGCATAATTTTTTCTTTTTACATCATCCAACTTCTCATTGAAATAAGCAACAAGTCTACCTTCTTGGCTCAAAATAGCTCCTATTGTAGTACCACTAGCATTACAGTCTACTTCAAAGGCCTTGTTAAAATCTAAAAGTGCTAAACTAGCTTTCATTATAAATTTCTCCTTTAAAAAATTAAAAATCTTATCAGCTCCTATAGTCCACTTAAATTCTTTCATATTCCTTCTCATTGTTTTGGTTGAAGGCCCACAAATATTGCTAAATCCTCTAATAAAATTTCTAGGAAAAGTTTCCAATCCATGGAAAGATCTTACCTCAGTTGCACTCCTTAGAGTAGTTGATTCAAGGATAGCTTGTACTTTCTTAGGGTCCATTTTTAGACCATCTTTTGACACTACAAATCCCAATTAGACCAACTCCTTCACAAAACTACACTTCTTTAGATTTGTGAGCAGCTTTTCTTCCCTCAACTTATCAAACACCTTATGAATATGCATCAAATCTCCTCCAATGTATTGCTAAAGTTCAAAATATCATCTAGGTAAAAAAATGACAAACTTTCCCATAAATTTATTCAATACCTCATTCATGAGCCTCATGAAAGTGCTTGGTGCATTAGTTAGCCCAAAAGGCATGACTAACCACTCATACAACCATTCCCTTGTCTTGAAGGCAATCTTCCACTCATCTCATTCTCTTATGCCAATTAAATGATACCCACTCTTCAAATCTATCTTTGTAAAATACACATCTCCACTCAAACAATCAATGATATCATCAATCCTTGGAAATGTGTATTTGTACTTGATTGTGATCTTATTGATATCACACAAATTTGTGTACATCCTCCATTATTCTTTGCTACTAATATTGCTAGTACAACACATGAACTTAGGCTCTCCCAAATCAACCCCTTCTGCAACAATTCATGCACTTATTTATTCAACTCCTCACTTTATGTTGGTGTCATTAGGTGCACTGCATTGTTTGGAAAATTAGCTCCTAGTATCAAGTCCATTTAGTGATTAATCCTCATCACTGGGGGTAACCCATTAGGTACATTATATGACATAATATCAGGAAAATCTCCCAACAAATTGATAACTTTTGTAGGTACCTCCTCTACTTCTTCGTTACCATCTTTTGGGATTATAGAAAAACACATAGGTTCAT
Organism: Cupressus sempervirens; assembly: GCA_028749045.1. Lineage (NCBI taxonomy): Eukaryota > Viridiplantae > Streptophyta > Pinopsida > Cupressales > Cupressaceae > Cupressus > Cupressus sempervirens. The sequence continues at coordinate 40,071,707 of CM053786.1, read as the reverse complement.
GATTCATAAACTTGATAAACTCATTTCCATCTACAAAATATATTTTAGTCGTACTAAATACCTTTTCTTCTTTCTCCTTAAATGACTTCAACTTATTCTATGCTCCATCCTTTGGCATATTATACATATTTGATGGCCCATCATGCACATTATGCCTATTAAATTTTCATTACCTACCCAATATCATGATATATGTCCATAGGTATGATATCACAAAGCACCTCATCTTAGTAGCTTCCAACCTTGAACTTCACGAGGAACTTCTCATTGATCATGACCTTATGGTTATCTTGCACCTAGGCAATGCAGTATGGAGTATGGAGTACATGAGGGTTTGTGTCTCTTGATATTTAATTTTTTGACAATCTTTTATGACACCATATTGTCATTTCTTCCTCAACCGATGATAAGATAACAACACTTATCTTCACATTTTCACCTGGTGCACAACAAACTCCTTTGACCACATCCATTTCTCTCCACTTAGTAAGACTCTCCTATTAATTAGGACTTCTCCTCTTTTAGTATCTTCAAAATGGGATTATTTGGCATCTTCATCATTATGGACAACTTTATTCTAGCATTCTATTCTCTAATGTTTTCTTCCTTAGCACTGGCAACATTCAAATTTCCTATACTCATCTTCTTTGGAGTGAAAGAAATTTCCATAGAAAACTCCTCTTCTTTATCCTCATCCTTTGCCTCTTCCTCTCTCTTCTATATTATTTTAATCATGGAAACATTTGAAATTGTTTCCCCTCTAGTTCTGAGTACTATTGTTGGCCTTATCCTTGTTCTTCTAACCATCATTTCAGCCTCCATAAGACCATCCTCCAAATTTTCCATTCTGACCTCTACCATAAATTTTGTTATCAAATTTTCTTCTTAACTTTTTCTCAAATCTGAAGGAAAGATGGTATGCCTCTTCAATATTGTTCATTCAAACAAGACTTAGCACCTCCTAAATTCTTGTCCTTAACCCATTAATATAATGGGAAACTTCCCCCTTACTAGCTTCCACATGACCAATTATAATGAGAACTTGATAGAACTCAACAATATACTCTTGAATAGTGTAGTTCTTATCCCTAGTTTGCATTTTTTTTTTATTGCCAAACTCTTTTAGGCCAGTTTTATGCTTGATGATTAGTAGCATTGTTTTGAGATTATCATATATTGTTTCAGACTCAGTTGATTTATGATGAGATTACTTGGTACTCTATACTTCACATATGCATGTGTTGGAATATTCAAATGGGAAGAGTATTTCTGAGAGGGGGGGGTGGTGAATTAGAAGTAACCAATTGTTATCCTTTCAAGCCCTTAATAACATATAACTGAAATTAATATGTATCAAAGTAAACAAACATAAAATGAGAGCATGCATCAACACATAACACAAGAGATTTTGGTGACCCAGAAACCCTCCAAGAATAAGAAGGTAAAACTGGAGTGGGGATGACACCCACAAAAATTACTGCAGTAATGAGTTCAACCACTTCTAATGGTTTGCCCTGTTAAAGGCTTTACATTGTATCAATAGTGACCTATTGAAAGGATTTACAAACACTTTACATGAAGTGTCACCCTGTTAAAAGATTTACATAAGGCTATTAAACCCACCTAATACATAGGATTTTCTTGACCTTCTCTAAAAGCTCTCCTACCTAGCTATTAAGCTAACCTATCACCATAGGATTTCAACTTCTAATACAATTGTGAGAGAGTATTAGAACATTTGACCTAATTGAATGCAATCTCTAATTGTTGGGTTTAGGCACTTGATCTTCTCTTTCTCTTTTGATCCTTGCTTGATCTAATCTTCTGAATATGTCCTCTATTCTATTATGATCGACTGGATAAATCCTATCCCTTCCATTAAGTCTTTTCCTCTTCACACTGAAATTACACTATAATCTTCCCTTTATGTTATTTTTTCTCTTTTCTCATCCATTACAATGGTGAATTCATCCTCCTTATAAAGAATGCAAAGGCTTAGGGTTAGGTATGGAGCTACAATCCAAATTGAATCTCAAATTCCCACTCATATTTTGCATTTTTCTATTTGGGTCCATGCCTTCACCATTTTTTTGATTGGTTGCATGCAAATTTCATAGGGAATGCAAATGAATCATCCTTATCCTTTTTCTCCTTTGAAATTTCTCTAATTTAGCTCCAAAAATGGTTTACATCTTAGTTTGTGCAAGTACGAACTCTTCTGTTGATCCTATGTTGCTCGGCATATGAAGTATTACTGATGCTCAGCACATACTATTTCTGAATTGCTCTGCATCAACTACATTTCCTAGTTTTCTTAGCACCTATTGTATCCTGTATCAGTCAACATATGTTGTTCTGAGTTGGTCGACATCTAAATGATTTAGTTACTCAGCACATGAACAATTCTTGGATCACTTGGCACATACTATTCTATAATCTACTCAGCACTAATTGTGACTCAGCACCTATTAAAATTCTGGCTCAGTATCTATTTTGTACTCAACATACATGGTGAAAATGGTTAAGTGTGTTGACACTCATTTGTCAATACTATTTATTTGACCAACAATCTCCCCCTTTGACATGAATGTCAAAAACACTTAACTAAGTATTGATGATCCTAACCTTATTGAGTACACTCTCTACTCACTCAATTTACATGCAAAATTTCAAAAAAAAATTGTGAGTAGCAATATACCTTATGACTTCCCCTAAGTTTATTGTGCCTCTGAAATTGGAATTCTATGCCAATATGCCTGATCATTTCTGTCCTTTGACCTATTTTTGCATTCTGAGCCTAAATGTTGTATATGATCTGTGTGATGTCACATGATTACCAAAATTTTACATCTCTCCTTCACTTCTTTATTCTTTGTCTCCCCCTTTTTGGCTATATACAATCATTCCACTTTATTTTCAAAATGAATGAATGATCAAAATTTTTCAAAATTTGGTAATTACCCATTATTTCTTCCCTTATAATATATATATCCCCCTTTTTTGACACTGATGTCAAAGGATTCTATGGAGTAATTCCATGTTTAGGCAAAAATGAGCTATTAACCTCCAGGAGTATCTTCAAAGCTACATCCCAATTGTTTAATGCAGTATCCAATGACTTGTGTTGGATTGCAAGCTCTATTGCTAGGTCTACAAGTCCTTCATGTGTAGAAAGATTGGTATCTTTCTTCAAGATTGCCTCTGCATGCATTTTCTCCTTGTGAATTATCTCCAAGTGAGGGGTGATGGAGGATTGAATTTGCATTAACTTAGCTTTTATATTAGCCTTCTCTACTGATAATACAGCTAGTTCCCTTTGAGTGTGAAGCATTTGAGAAAAATGCTTCTCACTTTGAGTTGGATTGGTTCGGAGTTGCATATTATAAATCTTTAGATTTCGGTCCAAGCTCATTATTTTCTAGCTAGTCTCATGTGTGAAGTTTGAAAAATCACATAGTTTATTGTAAAGGAAGAATATATTCCCTAGTACAATTTTGATTCTATCTATTTTCTTAGCTAGGTAAACTTGTCCCAAAATTATAGTATTTGATATCTTCTCATTGACCTTACCTTGGAATTTCTCCTCTAACCATTCCATTCGTTTAGCATTGGTGTCATGGTCCTCATTTGTTACCTAATCAACTATATCTGATAGTTGCTCTATAATTGGTCTTGATTCATCTGGAGACTGTAGGCTGAAGGCATCCATGAATATGTCCTTGATTTCATTCAATGCTTGCCTATATTTGTAGTCCCTTATAAGTGCTTCTTGTATCCTTCTTCTATCCAATGCACTCTAAATTTCATTCATCTTTTCCTCAGTGAGAGTACTGGATTCATAATAGGATATCTTTATTTCTTCATCAAGCTCAGGAATTCCATAATGAATTGTCCTGGCTACCCTAGTGGAGCTCAAAACTGGTGTTCTAATTTGCAATTCTAGAGTTTCAGTGCTTGATTGGTAAAGAGTTTTTGTAGGAGTACCTATTTTGGGTAGTTCAACCAAAGTTTGTATTACAGATTCCTCCTTATCTTTTGTTTCTTCTTTTTCTTCAGTGTGTTTCTCTTTTTCTGTCATTCTGGTTGGGGGTGTACTTAATGACTATTCTGATTTGACTTTATCATTCCCTACTGCTGCACTTGGCTCCTAAAGTGCAACTGTGACTTCTTTTTTTGGAGATGGTGGTGGAAGAAGTAGAAGTCTAGTAGATTGTGTGATCATAGGTGGTTCTTGTGTTTGCACCTTGATTTCCTTTAATTTTACTACCGCCTTCTGGAGTTCATTAACACTGACCAATATTGGGCTTGAACATAGTCTAGCTACTTGTGTTGATTGGTCAAGGATCTTTTCTAGATCCTTTGTAGTTAATGGATTGATATTTTGACTAGAAGTGTCAATGACATCCTTTATCTTAATTGTCTCTGTAGGTGTGATGGTAGAATGAGGAGGGCTAGGAGGTGGCAGTTGTGTGTCATGTACACTCTATTCTTGTTGCTCACTTATCTCCTTTTCCTCTTCTTTTCTTATTTCCTCCTTTTCTTCATCCTTCTTTTCTTCCTCCACTTTCTTCTCTTCTACTTTCTTCTCCTCTACCTTCTTTCTTCTTGCTTATTTTATTTCTTTTGCTTTGGCACTTGCTTCTACCTTGTATTCTTCATCAAATACATCATCAATTTTTGTGTAAATAATTTTCCACATTTTTGTGGTTTTACTCACAACCTCTTCAATTTTATTTTGTAGAATACTGAATGCCCTATATTTGGGAGTAAATCTACTATTGTGCCTTTTGACTGCATTTATTATTTGACTTTTAGTCAAATCAGGCAACATCCTTGCTAAGGTAGACTCCCTTATTTCTTTCTTAGTTTGCAGACAAAAATGCCATTTTTACTCTGCAATCTTATATAATTCCTTTGGCAATGAACTATCTAGTTCAAGAGGTGTGTGTTTATATTCTACCATCATAATATAGACAGATTTCTCTATTTTATTTTTCTCATCCTTTGTGAGCTTATTAAAATTTACATTCTTCAAATCATTTAAGTCTCCATTCCTAATCTTAGCACATAATTTGTCAATAGAAGACTTTGGTGGATGACTTACCACTTTAAACTGACTGTGGTCTTCTGATTTTGTCCTTTCTTCATCTGAATCGGGTTGAGCCACAAATTTTATTCTTTGCTTTGGCTCTTCTTTAGTCTTCTCAGTGGATTTCTTTTTCTTTGTTTCTTCTTCTCTTGCCTTTTGTGTTGTATCTCTTATAGTAGCTCTAGTTGTAGGCTTTGTGGGTACAGGCTTTGCTACTTTCTTTGGCTTGGGCTGAGGAGTAGGTAGTGCTTTTTCCTTTCTCTTAGTGACCTTGGATGTTTCCTCAACTTCTTTTTTCTCTACACCTTTCTCTTCATCCACTCCTAAGCCTTGAGTCAACTGTAGAGACTCTTGTTCAGGCTCATCTCCTTCATTGTCATCTTCTTCTTTATCATCACTTATTTCTTATGCTTCTTCTACAGTACTTGTCTTTCCAATATCTGCCCCAAATTTCTTTTTGATCTTCTTGACCAATTTATCCTTCTTCTTTACTATTGAGGCTACTTTGAGGTCTATTACCAACCTTGATTTAACAATGTCATAGGTTCCAAAATATTTTGCAGTTTTGTCAATTTCTTCTGCAAGTAGAGTTGTAATAGCTGTTGAAGCCTAACCCACATCAAGTTCATAGCCCAGTGGTCTAAGCCATCTGACTCTAGGGATGACTGCTTGTATGTAGGTATAGTTAATATCCACTGGAAAACAAATATCCTTTTCATGTTGCTCTACTAATGAGACTGGAATTCTCATTCTTTGTTTCATGGATTGGTTGAAATCTTCAAAATAACTAGTCATTTGGGCATCAAAATTCTCACCCATCTGCTGAATGAATCCGTTTATTTGTTCAACAATAGTCTTATCTGGATCCCATCTCACCTTTCCTATTGAGGGGAATTCTTTCATAATATAGAAGAACATGCAAATTAATACTGTACCAAATTTGCATTGAGTCCCTTTGGATTTCCTTATGGCTCCCAAGTTCTCATTGATTTGCTGCATCATCAAATCTACAAGATCATAAGTGTGATCCTTTTTCACTAGCTTGTAGGCAACATCTACAGCTATGTAGGGTACACTATTTAACCTACTAGATTGATAAAATTTGTGAGATATGATCCTAATAGCAAAATCTAGTAGGGGGTCTATGATGGTGTCAATGGTCATACCCCTATTGTTCCACTTGGCACCAGTGTTATTCTCAATTGCCTCCCTCTTATCACTCCTTAGAGTTTTGGGCCGATCTAGGGTTGGGATACTAGTGACCCTATGTATAGTTTTCTTTGTGAACTTTACTGGCCCAGTTTCTAGCCAAAAATTGGATTCTGCTAAGCACAATGCATATCCATTATGTTTTAAAAATAATAGGGAAAACTAGGGTTTTGGTCAGTCCCTTCTTTTTTACTATGGAGAATTCGTCCTTAAGTTTCCCATTTTCACAAAGGTTATCAAATGCATTGAAAATCTCCAAATCTCCTATGGCTCCTATCTTGTAGTTGTAGCATTTGGGTACATCTTGAACCATAACTACTTTATCAAGAATTATGGATAGGGCACCAACAGGATCATTTTATAAGCAACTTTAAGGATGGGTCTAAACTCTAGTTGTCTAACTTCATTGCTAACTAGTTGAATTTTCAACTCTTCCTTTTCTTTTGTAGATTTAGAACCAGATGCCATCTTTAACTAAACTAGGGTTTACTATTTACAAATTTTTTAACTCTGTAACTCAACACTTGAATGAAATACCTAGTAAATCGATGAAATGGAGTTGGGTAGCTATTGAATTGTTGTAAATCACCTTTTGATCACTAGGAAATCACTTAATTGCTCTGCTCATCTTTGCTCTTTGTTTGAATGAAAAAAAATGAACAATTTTCACTTTTATTAGGCTTGAAACCTAGCATTTATTGCATTCGTGCATTACAGCTGTACACTGGGCATCCAAAGGATTTTCCAACTTGGCATCGACTATATTTCACTCACTCGGTAGCTACTATCATCTCTTTACTCAGCATCCACTAAACTTTTCAACTCAGCATGTACTGGAGTTTTACTCGATAACCAAAGGTAGCTCGACATCATCTTTCCAACTTTTATCTTGGCATCTTAACTTATGTTGATTTATTCTTTGTAGTGTTCCTATGTTCTTTTGGCCTGATGTATGATACATCTTTATATGTATCAGCCCCATGTGCCTTTATAGTGCTTAATTTGATGAGGTGTGATCACTTTACCTCTTGGGTGAAGTGATCTCTCCATTTGATGTGTTGCATTCACCTTTCTTCTACCATGTCTTCTTCATATCTTCCTTATTGTGTTTCACATTAAATTTTTCTTTTCCCTTATTAACTTCAGTCTTGGGTGCTTTGAGCTTTGTTAGACAGTTCCTGTTGATATGACCAGTCTTTAAGCAACTAAACCAAGTAGTTTGATTTAACGATCTACTATAATTTCCCTTAAAATGTGTCCTTATGGTCTTGGTTTTGCAGTCTTGTGCTAAATGTCCTTTGTTGCTTCTTTGTTCTGCAATTTTGGATGATTCTCCTTGTTCAGTGCTGATATATCCAAGTCCTCTAGTGTCATTACTTGCCCTTGGTGATTTCAAAAATTGCTCAAAGTACTTGATAGCCTCATTGGGTTTATTGTAACATTCTGCTATTTCCTTTTCTCTCTTCAATTCATTCTACAATTGCTCATTTTATATCTTCAAGGTGTAGATCTCAATATCTTTCATGTTTAGTTCATGATGAGCATTCATCATCTGGCTCAAGGTGTCTAACTGCATATTTGAAATCTTTTCAAATTCAATTGTCTTCTCTTCTAGTCTATTGATGAGATTTTTCTTGTCGTCTTCTATCTTGGCCTTGTCTTCAATAGCTCTTTTCTTTTGTTTCGTTACTTCACAAAGCAATATAGCTTGTGATTCTTGTTCAAGCTTGAGTAGTCTTATTTCTTCAGGTTGTGCTCTATTTTTCTCCATTAATTTTGCTATTGCTACACAAATTCCTTAGAGTCTTCATTGGAAAATATGTGTGTGGTGTCAATCTCCTTGTAGTGTATGTCATTTTTAGCTATGGCTATCTCCTTTCTTCCTTTTAAAGATTTTCTCAGTTCCACCCTGGCTTCCTCTACTTTGTGTAGGGCTAGTTGCACATCAATCACCTGATTGTCAATGATCTTCCCTAGTTTGAATACTTCCATCTTCCACTAATACATTTGGCATCAATTTGTGATGGCTATGTGTCACAATTATGACAGCAATGTGTCGTCACTGCGACAGTAATAGACATCTTTTTTTTAGTCACAAATTACAACATCTATCCTTCTCCATCGCAATTATGATACCTCTCCATCACTATGTAGCCACTTTATTGTGACATCAACCCTGTTGCCATGCTTGTGGCGGACATTGCAATTCACAAGCATTGCGACAGGGTCATTGTGGTGATGACGCCAACTGTCATCACCATGCTTGTGGCAGACATCATAATTATGATGTTCGCCACAAGCATGGTGATGGGGTCACTGTGGTGACAATGCTAATTTTTGTTGCAATGACTACGTCTACCTCAAGCATGGAAATAGGGACGCAGTAGCGATGACATCAACTATCATTGCCACGCTAGTGGCAGACATCGCAATTGTGACGTTTGCCACAAGCATTACGATGGGGTCGCTGTGGTAACAACACCAACTCCTGTCGCAAATACCGATGGTAGATGGCATCGTCACTATAGAGACTCCATCGCAATGCAAGTTCATCATGAAAACTAGGTACAGAGCCTAATGTTTCAGATGATGATTTTAGCCTCTATATGGTCTAACTAGTAACAGAACTCCACACAATATGTAACCTATGGACCACATTTTGTTGTTTGAGAGTTCTGCATTCAGCCTGTTGCTTCAGCCACAAACATATTTGTAAGTTTGACAAGTAGAAATATATCTCCATTTCTCACATTTATTTGATGAATTTTGGAAGTATAAAGAAATATTGGCTGCAGGGATCTAACACTGAATCATTGAAAAAGTTTGAAGTAATGCATCTTTTCATGGTATTTTGACTTCATTATCAACTTTCTGTAGTGTTTGCCATGTTTTCTGAATGGTTGCCAACAATGTGATTTTCCCTCTATTTTATAGGTTTTTCCCCAACATTGGTTTGGCATTGAGCTTGACAAAAAACTCTATCTTGCATTGTGTTGCAGTTTCTCTTGATTTGTTCTCGTGAATGAATTCCCTTTACTAGCAATCTTGTCTTTTCTATTTGAAAGTGATTGAAAAGGATTGCTCTATCGATTGGAATATTTTCCATAAGAGTCATCTATGCCATCTTCATCCTATACTTGTTTAACCTTTTTCCTTCTGCCACGGTCATATTATTCATCCCTGCATAAACCACACAAGATTATGGAAACACAACAACATAGACATAGATAATTGATTATTGTCCATAGAAACACTTTATGCACAAATAGACTGCTATGCCAAGTCCCATGATGTAATTGTATTTGTAAAAAGATAACCTACCATTCATCTAAGACATAACCAACATGGTTTTCATTTTTGTCTATAGTTCTGCTACTTTTTACCAAGCCATCATCAATACTATCCCAACATGGAACTGCACAATAGCCACAGTAAATGATCATCAAAAAAGATTAAATACCCAACACATAAACAGAAGATGAACATTGAGCTTAATTGAGCTACATTGCATAGAATAAAATAGAATTGTGACTATACCTGTTGGCCCATGTAATCTATTCTTTAGAAAAGATGGTTCAAAATCTTTTATAGATAGAGCCCCATCTTGTTGGCATGTTTCTCCTCTATCTGTAAAGCTATTATTTGCTTGACGGGGAGCAGACAAGTTTTTCTCCATGCTAATTTTAGAGTCTTGCTCAACATCAGAATATTGTCTAGCTTTACTTAAACCAAGTCTGCCAGGAACTTCTCTTTGTTTCTTTAGCTTAGTACCATTTCCACTAGAAAGCTGCCTATTTACAAGGGGCATCGGAGTATCACAAAATTTAGCAATGTTGCACCCATTCTAAACCACAACAGCTGTAATTTCTAATGTCTTAGTTTGCTACACAGAAACACAGAGAGTAGACAATTTTTTCTCTATGCTAATGTTAGAGTCTTGCTCAACATCATAATATTGTCTAGCTTTACTTAAACCAAGTCTGCCAGGAAATTCTCTTTGTTTCTTTAGTTTAGTACCATTTCCACTAGAAAGCTGCCTGTTTACAAGAGGCATCGGAGTATCACAAAATTTAGCAATGTTACACCCATTCTAAACCACACCAGTTGTAATTTCAGATGTCTTAGTTTGTTGCACAGAAACACAACCATTTATTTTGTTTGATAGACCCTTTCTACGAGATTCTTGTGGATACTTAGAAGTGACTAAACATGCAAAACTTTTCACAGCTTGATACTCTTTTCTAGAAGGCATTTTTGTAGAGCATTTCTGCTTAAGAAAAATGTCAGCCTTCTTAAGCTGTAACTTTTTGCATTTATTCCTTTCATTGGATAGCTTCTTCCTCAAAATATGCATTGATCTTAGAAGAAAATGCCTCCTGAAAGACAATGCTTGTAAAAATTGAGGACATGGAAGATGCTTCATAAGCTTCAATCTGTTTCTACTAATAAGGTAGTGGTTGTCCTCATGGTGTTTTTGGTACTTTTGGCTAGAAATATATTTAGTTTCTTGACTATATTTTTGCAACCTATGTGGATGCATAGCTTTTACACATTACCCATTCATTTCCCTTCCCTTACAGAGAAAAGTACCATTTTTGCCTCCCTACCAAAAGGAGCATACAAAGATTCATTAGGACTAAAAGCAATTTTCTCAAAAACAAACATATATACTGCAGCATTACTACAAAAAAAAGCACCTAAAATAAGGAACCATCTTCCAAGGATAAGAGCTTAGCAGCCTCACTCTCATTATCTATAGAATTGTGGACCACACTACCATTCTCTAGATGCTCACTAGCTACAAGTTTACCATTTGAATCATTTTTTGGAAGTTTAGTAGCATGATGTCGAGTAATAATACCCATCAAACCATTTGTAGAATGTTTGACATTCTCATGATTGTTACCATTAATTTTTGAATAAGCTTCAGAATTTCTACCAATATAGTTCTCATTATCATTGCTCACATCATAGTTTCGAGAATTTCTAACAACCATATCATTAAAATTACCCACAGAATCAGTTCTCTTTATTTCAGATTCCTGCTTCTGAACATTATTACTAGACCCATTCGATGTGCATCCATTACTTATGGTATGACTTGAGAAGACGTTATTTGTTTGAATACCATTGGTTCTTGGAGGCACCATCTATAATGTAGCATCATGATCTGCTAATGATCTATATTTACTGCATGACTAGCCAGAACTTGTGTTCTTTTCTAGACTTTCTGAAATGAAATTGATATTTGACAAATTTTCTACTTGTTGGGGTATCTTGTTTACACCTACAACCCTAAAAGAGATTGCTATCATTTGGAAAGAATGCATTTTTTCTATCACCTAGGGGGCATATGAATCTTGTAAGTGGTTTTCCTTTGGATGTCCAATGTTCAATGACACCCTCTTCTTTAGTTTAGAGCCATTATATTGAGATTCAGACCCACTTGCTATTTGAATGCTAGTTTTCTTATCTCGTATATAGAATAGCATGTAAGCTTTCTGGGAAAGCCCACTTTTCTCACTGACTAAACCTAGAGTACAAAATGTCATAAGAATAACTTCAATTAGTCTAAGCAACTTCAATATAATTAGTGTTACCGTATAAAGAAAAGGTTCTACATAAAATTGTAGTTCTTTTTTGTATTTTGTTATACACAAATTACAATGAGCTTGCTCCACAGAATTAAACATGTCTTCACAACTGTATCAAATGTATACCTGATTATCATCTAAAGCATGTCAGATACCTGTGGATGAACGAATAAAGCAAAAATAATGACCAGAATGTGTGCTCCATCCATCATGAACAAGAACACCATAAAGAGTGTACTTAAAATTGCCCTCCTGTGATTGATCAATAGACAGAGAAACTAGAATATCATTCAAATGTGCAAAATTAATTATAGAACTAGTAGATATTACAAAAACTATATTATTAGATTCTGCTGAAAATGTGACCCACTGGAAAATAATATTGTAAGGGCTACTTACATGTGAACTACTAACAAATGGTTTGAGATCCAACGTACAACCAAAGTCTACTTTTTTGTCAATTTTTCCTCCAGATCCATTTAACACAAGAAAAAAGAAAGTTACACAACAATATTCTATTCAAACAAATTCACAACCATCTATAGTCATTCCAGATAAGATGGAATTCAATCACGATACACAACTAAATAAATGTAAAGTGAATTTTCTTTATGATACCATTAAAAGGATACTAAACACCGGTTGCCTGCAGAAAAAACCAATCTGAAAGACATGTCACAACATAATTAATGAATCAAAAGAAATTCTCTATTTAGAAGAATTAAAATAGAATATAAAGATGTCTTCAAATATGTATATGGGCAATAACAAGTGTTTCGCCGATAGCTAACATGGCTCCAATTTCACTTGGAAAAAATGTTAGCCCAAAATCAGAACTTGAGAGTGACTAGTTCTTTGAAAAACCATCAAAAAACTATTTCTAAAAGTTTTAGAATTGTTTAAATTACAAATTTTGGCAAGGAATAAAAAGATTCTAAATCTGACAACTTGTGTCCTATCTCTGCACTGAAAAAAATCATCATAATCCAGATATGCATGATCATAGTATAGTCAATCTTTCCACTTTACCCAAATTATTGCTCTTATATTAGTTGATAAGGTTGAAATATCAATGAATAATAATATCCCAAATATTAACGAAAATATGCAAGGCATCAGTTAAGAGATTACACAACAAAATAGATGTTTATGGGTCAAGATGACCACATCCAATACATAGAAATAGAATAATTTCCCTTGAAGTATGATCACATCAAACACTACTACTTAGGAAGCAATCACTTGTCGCATATTTCTCTCTTGAGATTCAACCCACATAGGATACTCTCCTCATATCCCTCACAGCGATATGCACTTACCATGTATAATTTACTCTAAAGATAATTGTAAATTTGTAGTAATACACATGATCACTGCACAAGACAACTCATTGCACAATATAACTAATTTTAGAAGTTCCCTTCTGGCATTCGTTACAATGATATTCATATAGTGTATGTACTTTATAATCACCACTTGGAGTGACTCATTGCACAATATAACGAGTTCCAAGTAACATCTTGGCATCCTTAACAATGATATGCATATGCTATATATGCTTTCTTCTAATGATAATTGGTGGGTAAACCCGTTATCACCACTCAAGTCTAGTTGCCCAAAAAAACTAATTCTACAAGTTACCCATTTGAACAAATACAACTAACATGGGGGATTAAACACTCCATATCATCTACTCTATCACCTTGTATACAGCATAATATGATATTCATGGGTACAACATAGTGAGAATGGTTCTATGTATAAATCTTTCAATCAACCATGCAAAATCATCCAATGAGTTGCAGCTAATAAATCAAGATTGAGGACAAAATTAGGTGAAATATTATCGAGATAGAAAAAAACATGCATTAGTAAATATAATCAATCATTTTATAACATCTTTTTATTTTGTTTATCATGTAGTGTGTCATTCTATTTGTGGATGATTCTGATTGGTGAAAACAAAGTGAATATTGTTACCAGTCACAAAAATTGTTTCCAGTGTTGAACTAGAATATACAGCAAACTCTGTGACTTGACTTCTATTAGTATATAAAGTTTTCACAAAGCTTCCTCTTATCATATGTAATATGTTAGGGTACAGAGAAATCTAGATTAATCATTTAAGAAACAAAATGGCTAAAGAGATGAAATTCAACTGCTTCAAAAATTTAGCTGGGCATATAACAAATGTAATGTTGTAATACAAAATTGATCTGGCCTGGCATAATGAAAAAAGAATGGGAAAATAATATAAGCCTATAATTCTCAAAAAAAAGTGCAATTTCTAGGATATTTAAATAGCCTTTTACTAATTTTAATAATTACATGCATAAAACTAAAATTATAAAAACAAAAATATGTTAGCTCAACCTGAGAAATGAAATTAACCTGGTGTCTGAGTAAATAATTGTTTAGCAAATGTATAAAAATGTAATTCTACATCATGCATCTCATTCTGTAGAAGATCAATATCTCATATTCTGGTGTTGATGGATAGACTTACAGCATTCACTCAATCATGCCTGAATTTCATAAATAAATAATCAGCAAAGTCTATTTCCCCTCCATGAATTTTTTTGTCCTGGAACTTTTGATAAATCCGGGTAATGAAAATCTAGAGAAAATAAATGTTTTTTCACATGCAAAAATGAATACTTAGTGTTCTTTTAATAAATTAATATCTTCCATGACCTATCTTTACATATTTTGATATCTTAAAAATGTGGCTAACTTTCATGACTAAAAAACTATATGGACCATATTCATTGTAAACACTTCTTTAAACCAATCAAGAGTAGTGCTCCTCACTATTATTTTATTTCTTTTGAACATACCATTTTATATTAAAATAGAAAGCAATAACATGGTATTTAGAATTGGTTGATGGCTTGTACATATATCCTCCATCTAGCTAATTTGGGCCTTCAATAAATTTTTCTCACCATCTTCATTCATTTTTTATTTGGTTTCCCTTACAATGTTTTCAAAACAAGACTCTATATATGAAAGTTTAGCCTGAATCACCACAAAAATGATATCAGACACTACCAGGCGATTGCTCTAATGGCTGAATTACATGCAAAAGTTACAAACAGGCATTTCATTCCCCCATAGAATTGATTCAAATAAAAGGTGTACTTTCTTTCTATGAAATCAAAATCAACATTAGATTTACAAATGATAATGAAGAAAAACTGGTTTGCAAAATATGAACCCAGGACACATTTACTACATTAGATTCATATTCATTATATTGCACTTAATGTATTCTTCAATTTACATAGAACTGCCCAAAAAAAAAATAGAGGGGTAGGTAATGTTGATTGATATGGATTAGAAGTTTTCCAACAAACTAGGTTCAATAAAAATATCCAGGTGAACTCCCCTTGCCAAAAAACCTCCATCTCGCTAATTGGGCCTTCACCAACTTTTTCTTGGTATCTTTACTCATTTTGATTTGATTGCCCTTACAATTGTTTTAAAGCAGGACTCATGACAGTTTAACCAGAATTACAAGGAAGAAGTAACTAGTATGCTTTAGGATTTAAATTCTTCACCTCTAGCTCATGGAAACCCTTTGCTTCTACATATGCACGAATCGATCTTTTGTACATAGCACTATGTATTGGAGTGGCAGTTAGATTTATACTTTTCACACCACTTACCAATATTTGGCATGAGTAAATTTGTCTTGTTTGCCCAAAAGTGTTGACTCCTCAATTATAATCTATAGCATAGCTTTAATTTTAATCGAATGAATGGGAACAAGCAGCTGGAACATTTGAGAACTACCAACTGCTCTAACTCAAATGCACCCAACTTCACACATAGGTCAGCTAGTAATGTTCTTATTGTAGTTGCACCATTGAATTTAGCAACTAATTTTGGATCCATCCATCAACATAATGCTGAATCGAGAAAAGTTCTCTACTTGTAGTCCTTGATTTACTACAAAGTTCTCATCAAAAAAATTATGTGTACCACTGCTATCCAACGTATGCATAACTTCCCGTCCTTTGTCAAAGATGATTTTTGGAATACCCAGATAGGGATACAAGAGTTCATTTATCCTCATCGCTGCTCGCATTAGAATTTACCTCAATAAGGTATGCCTTACCCTTACCAAGAGACCTATGTCTAGTTTCCAATTTTCTTTGCAATGAAACAAAGATTCGTTCTTCTTAACTCATTACTTGATTCTTTTCCTAACTTAGGAGATGTGACTTTAGGCTGATTAGGAGCCTTCACATCTGATTCATCATTTGATTTTTGATTCCTGAAGTTCTTCTTGTATTGCTCAGAAGGAGGTGTGACTTCAACATCAAGAGCATGTTAGAAAATTGTATTTCCTTCTCTTCTATAGGCTTGAGTGCCAAGAAAGATTCTTATTTATGAACCCATGACCTGGCTGATATTTCTTTGGTTCCATTGAAAATTGGTATATTATTTGTTCAAGGAATCTTTATACTCAATTAGTTGTAAGCTTTGTCTAGCTTGCCCTGTAGGCATTTTGTCTTGCCATTGCAGATGATTCCTAACTTTGTCGTTATGTTGGTTCATGAACTAATTTGAATTTATTGGTTAGCTTACATAAGCTGGAAGTTGCATGTGTTCATCTCGAACCACCATAATCTCACTTGTGATGTGCATCTCTTCTACCTCAATCTCAAGGATTAGTTCTTTTTCATCTGGATGAGGTGAAAACATGGGATGCAATATTCGATCAGACCTTGTATTCATTACTCTCATGTTAGAGGCTGCCCTGTGGTAACAAGGTTGTTGTCTTGCTTGACCTCTTCAAAGTATAGAGAGCTTATAAGATGAATTGAATAACAATCTCGCGTGAATGAATCCTTCTCTCACCCAAGTCAATAGCCTTATGGGGGAAATTCACTCAGGCTGGAAAAGTAGTGATCACATCACAAATTATCTAACTTGGTGCCTAAAGAAAATCATGATAATTGTATCATTGGTAATAACATAGTCCCAAGACAGTGTTAAGATCCAAGGATGCAATAAAAAGGCTACAAGTTTAGAACTTCATGACAATTCAAAGCATGAAGCCTTAGATGCATAGGACAACAGTCTAAACATAGGACAAAATAGAGAAATATTTAGTATCTTATTGAGCTTCACTTTGTTTCGAGAATAGTTTAATATTCTCTACTAAATAGGGCCAACCACGTGAAGGTGGAAGCTCATTTGGCCCCACCCCCTCCCCATAACATCACTCTACATTCTCCATTAACATCTAATATTCATTCATTCTTTCAACCATTAATAAAATGTAACATTCAATCAATATCACATGATAACATTCAATCAATATCACATGATAACATTCATTAAAACATTAGATTCATTAATATGTAACATTCATCAATATTCTGCATTAACACATAATTCATGAACATTCATTAGCATATAATTAAATTCATTTGGACATAAAATTCAGTCATTATCAATTAAGGTATGTAGATGACAATCATTTCTTTTTTTTCTTTCTATTTCTTTTTTCTATGTAAGCTCTAAGAGGAGCATCAATTTCATCATCAACTCCCTCCTCATCAGTTGTTCTGTTCTATGTTCTTGATGATCTCAAATTCCTACACTATTGCAAAGGGGGGTCCTCTGTAATAACAAATAAAAGAGTTAAATTAAAAATAATTTATTATAATTCTTACAGGTATTTAATTATTTTAAATAACGTAACTGTGGCACTCTTTACCTAATCTAACCACATCATTTTGTCTAGACTCAACGTCAACATGCTCATGAACATCGACCCCTCAATCCTCTACAGCTGCTATACAAAATGTTACATTAATCCAAACACCAATTGCAATTACATATAAAAAATTTAATAGCAAATGTATACCACCACCACTGGGATGCACATCATGTGAACCTTTAGCATCCATAGATTGTGTAGAAGGATTGTTAGGCTACATTCCAACATCCTACGCATTGTTATCATTTCTTTCTTAAAACAAATATACTCACTTTATATTGGAACTTAACATCAAATAGACTAATTGGTAAAGTATTCAATTTGAAATAAATTTCATTTAGCTTATTTACCTATGGCTCAGATGCATCATTATTAGAACCTTCCACACTGATTTCAGCTCGTAGCTGTTCAGACCTAGCTCTATAGCCTTGTTGAAAGCCAATTCTCTTATCCTCTTCTGTGAGGCATCTCTTAAACTCTGAGCCCTGCATTTTTGCATGGTATGGAGAATTTTACTTGCATTATTTCATCAACCAATGGAGGGTAGTTAAAATATCAAAAGGAAATGGTAAATAGTTAGCAGGGTTTCCAACCCTTGTTACACCTTATTTTTTTCATGTTGGAGCTTTTCTAAACTATCTTTGGTGTTTGGGAGTCCTAGAGGATCCAATTTCACTCTTGGTTGGGTGTGTAGAATAAAGGTCAAGTGCTGCAATCTACCCTATGATTGTTAACAACAAGTTTTCCTTAGACTTGATTTGTTTTGGGTTGTGTTGATGTTTGTTTTGGTTTCCATTTATGTTAGAGGTTTGCAGTTGTCAAAACCCTTGGTGTCAAGGTTGGGTGTATGAGGTCTTGAATGGTACAAGGGAGAAGTAACTAGTATGCAGCCTTATGTGATGATTTGGGTCCATAAATTAAAGGAGCAGTTGTAATAGCAGATTAGTTCCTTGTTTGAAGGTGAATCAAGCCTTGAATGTTCTTGTGGAGAACAGAGGATTGGGGTGATAACTTGAATTTCTTAGTTGTTCCAAGGTGCTAGGAGTTTGTTGGTGCTTCCAAAGTGTGTTACTTTGCATCATATGTTGGTGTGGAGGAACACTGATATCCAAGTTGAGGATCAAGAGCATAGACAAGCTAGTCTATCCTAGCATTTCCCATCACATTATATAAAAAATTTGATACAATTTTTCATTTACTAATACTTACAACTCGTGCTTGAAGTTTCAAAAAACCACCAGAGCCGAGCTTGTGTGTCCTGTGCTTTTCTAGTCTTGCCTTTGTTGCCTTTGATGTGTCAGGCAATCTATGAAAAGTTTGAAATATGTTAGATAGTATAAATATAGAGGTTAATTAGTACATGATTACATAACTACATTCTCAACAGTATCACATACCTTGCTATACTCTCTACTGGTGTAATATTATTTTTCTTGTCAGCTTTATACTTTCCATCCAAAATCAGAACCTGCCACTCAACCTCAGGAACATAGGGTGGACACTTGTACCTAGGTTATCCTGTAAATTTTTTCTATATTGGTCCCTAATATACTTGAAACATAAACCAACTTTTTCAAGGAGCTTTTTTTGGGTCATGCTCTCTATAAGACCATCCTTCAACGATTTTTCTTGGTTATTCCACCTTTGAAGTAAAAAAAAACATGTTAGACTCATAAATGAAGTGAAGCTACCTTTAATATAGTTCAAGAAATGGATGAAAAGGAAAACTATTCTAGCAATGATATAAAATCAAAATAGTGGTTTGGGGTTTTAGTTAGGATATGATGTTCCACCAGGTATGCAGGGTGGGCCCGCATATTCGCAAACACTCATCACCAAGTTTTCTCCAAAAAACATCATTCCCTACAAAACAATCATGGGATCATTAGTCAATGAAGAGTGATCAAAAACTAAATTACTATTATATCACTATAGAATAATAATAACTTTAAAGTACCTGGAACTTTGGCTACTTTTAATGGAATGCCTTCATCGTCCCTGACGATCAATATGACATCCTTCACCGTTCCCATACTAGGAACATAGGAACATCGAGGAAATGATGTTGCAGCTCCTATTGAAAAAAGTTTCATAAGTTTCATAAGTCTTTGTCATGAAGTATAAAAGAAAAAATGATAATTGATGCTAAAAAGTTGTAAAAAAAAAAAACTCTTTGTTGCTATCATAAGAGAGAAAAAGAGGGATTTGTGTACCAGTAGATGGTGCAATAGTCAATGCCTGTAAGCTGTGTGTTGTCAACTCAGTAGTCGGAAAGAGATTTGTGGTTGTCCTGGATGGAGGTGGCATCATCATAAGATTCAATTGATGTGAAGCTAAAGAATAAAATTGTTAGAGCATGCATAAATATAGAACGCATGGACTAGCATGGACAAGATTGTTAGAGCATTAAAAAAAAGGATTGTTTGAGCATGTATTGTCAATGATTATGATCATTCCTATATATATTCAGTGGAAAACACAAGTGGGGAATGGAATATGTGATCTACCTGAACCACCTGCAGCACCCTCATTATGGGAACGAGGCTCGAAATCACGCAAAAAACTATGTAAAGACAATGCATCCATATTTTAATTAATGCCATAAAAGAGCATAACATAAAAACCATTATTGAACTCTTGCTATAATTAAAAATTTCATTAATACTTACTTTTAAGGTTTTAGAGGTGTGCAACAATTCAGATCCCCTATCTCTTATTTCCTAAGTAGTAAGCTTTATCGTTGCCAAACGTATAATTTCTCTGCCAATTTTCTTTAGTAACTTTTTAATCGAACCGATCGGGTCATCGGTCTCTGCTAAATCAATATAGAAAGGGTCCTCCTTAGGGGGGGGCTGCTGATCAAGGACTGCAGGTTCCTTTCCCTCCCTCTGACCACTGGCCCTCTGTGACAACAATAGTATTAGTATTATCAAAATTACTCCAAAACAATGAAGAAAACAACATTTAAAGAATAACATTTTGCTTCTATCTAGTTTGCACAATTACAATGAGTTTTACCTGCTCATGTGTAGATGAGCCAGGAACATCGCCAGCATCCCCTCCGGGTGGTTGCTCCATATTGTACCCCTGTGTCAAAGATCAAGTATAAAAATGTTAGCCAAAAATTTATTGACTAAATGGTATGTTGGAGTCATTGATTAGAAGGTGGTTTAATAGTATGTACCACCCCCATGATAGTAGCCTCATTTGTATCTATGTGGTTCAAATTGTAATCAATAAGAAGCTCTTTCCCTGCATGTATTGATTTTATCGCACAGATGAATACACGATTTCCCTCGTGCACCTCAAATATGCAATTGGGTTGCTTTATAGTTGACCTAGGTCATGTACTATTTATAAAACCTACAATATTCCCTATTTCTTTTGGCCTCCCATCAATGTATATAGCCACACTTTTACTTTGATTATTGTCTTGTTGTTGTATATAATTTGCCGAGAGTGCATGCCTATGAATACTTTTTTTATATTGAACAATATGCATCCAATTTTTGTAATTGTAACATGGTCCAACATACTCCATCAATTCAGAAACTTTGTTGTAAGACACCTTTATGCCATCCATAGAAAATAGGCCCAAACCATATAATGATGATGGTGCTATGCGATATATCCTCTCGTTAACACAAAAACCAGTGTTTATTAGAGGAAGTTCCTTGGGTATCCAATGTTTCTGTAGATGTTGGTACCTCAAGGCCACCTCGATGTCACCTTTCATCTCACCATCATAATAACATGATCCCCCTTGAGCAAGAAAAAAATTCATGCGTTTATTGAATATCCTTCTAGTCCTTTGACCTCTAGTTAATCTCCCTGTTCTAGATAAACTGCATGTCTCACTTTCCTCTTCTATTCCTATATTTCCCTCACTCAAGGAAGACACCTTTGACAAATACCTATTTGCTGGTACCTACAAATGGGAGAGATCTTAGAAGACATCAATCTTACTATTGATAAGTGTATTAAATAGACTATCTATCAGGAGTATTGACTTATACCTGTCGATCCATGAGACTGTGCGGGATGCTCCTGAAAGAGGTTCAGTTTCCTAAAAATGTAATTCAATTATCGTTAGCATAATCACATCATAATAATAATCACATCCATCATAAGCATCACATAAAAATTAAAAAGATTAAAAGGTACACAATAAAACACTTAAATCAGGCTCACATTATAAGCCTACTACAGAAGTAGGCCTAGTAAAGGGCTAAAACTGGGTTTTTGTATCAGCTGATGAGTTGAGGGCTTAGTCACCTTGGGGACATGCTATTTGAAGTTTTTTGATGTGTGTGGAGGTGGAGGAAACACCTAGTTAAGGTGAAGTCAAGTTTGGCGCCTATTGAGGCATTATGAGCATTTGATAGTTTGTTGATTAGATTAGATGAATCCATTGGATGGATTGAGGGACATTCATGGGATTATTCCAAAGATGTAGAACCTAAGGTGGCATAAGGATTTGTTGTGCACTTTGATAGTTTATGGAGTTGGCTTGGATCAAGGAGAGGGATCTTATGAAGATGCTTGGTTGGTGTTGTGAAAACACTATGGAAGTCCCTCTTGTTATGAATGATTGCAAGTCCACCTAGGGTCTCTGCATCACCTACAAAGGCAAAATTATTAACCAAAAAATTGGGTAAGAACTTATATTATGTTTTCCCTATGAATTTTATTGTAGGTAAAACTCACTTTTATAGATATTTAATGAATTCCCTTTTCTAAACTAAACAATTACAAATGCTTTTGACCTAAAAGAAAATAAAGCTCAATACATTCAAGCATCAATATGTGTTTTGAATAGTTTTATTTAATTAATTTAGATTAATAGTTAATTTAGATTAATAGTTAATTTAGATTAGTAGTATTCTATTTGTAGTTGAAACTTTTAGCTTTTAAATAGATAATGAATTAACTATGTAACCATATACATAAGACAAATATATTTCTATCAAGAAATGAATATTAAATAGATTAAGGATTGATGGCATACCTCTAAATTCCATCATCATCATCCTCATTGTCATCATCATCATCATCATCATCATCATCATCATCATCATCCTCATCATCATCATCATCATCGTCATCATCATCATCATCCTCACGATCATCATCATCGTTGTCATCGTTTTCATCATCATCAACATCATCATCAACACCATCATCATCAACATCAACATCATCTTCATCATCATCATCAGTAGCAACATCATCATCATCATCTTCTTCTTCTTCTTCATGAAAATTTGTGTCAAGAACATCATCCAATAACTGTCAATCATGATCACCATCTACATCATCTTCTACTTCTTCGGTATCTTCTTCCATTGCACTATACTTTATTGGCCTTCCTCTCGGTTCATGTCTAACAACAAATGACCAACCTAGTTTATGTGGAACTTCTGAGTAAAATACCTACTCACATTGGCTTGGAAAAACATAAGGCTCATCCCCAACTGACTCAAATGACCTTCTATTAACCATTGTAAATCCATTATCATGTTCAATAACAGTTCTATCAGGATCATTTGGATTAAGTCATAGCCTGTACCATTTGACAATGAAGAGTACTAATTTGAAGGAACTAAAGTCACACTCAAGTATATCATCCAAAATGCCATAGTATCAATTTTTAGACTCTCGAAGATGTAAGTCATTTCTAGATGAAATATTAGTCACTTGAAAGACTGCAGTTATTCCTCAATCACAATTTTTCTTCGTGTCATCCAACACTTTGATGCAAAAAATTTTACCATTATAGAACATAGCCTTGTGGTATTTAACCTACAATAATATGTGAAACATGTCAAAATTATTGTATCATGAGTTGATAAACATACAGGTGATTAATAAATTTGTACGTACCTAGAAATCTCTTAAACCATGTGCTAAATCTATTTCCCTTTGCATAACATTGGAATCTCCATTATGATGAGCTTCTTTAACTAATGAAGATACACCTTCCCATGTTAATGTCCAACCAGAATGTTGACATTTTTCAATCCATATCATCATCCAATCAAGATTGTTTGCAATATACAAATGTAGTGCATCCCACTCTCAAGCACCTGTACCAAAAAAAAATAGACAACTTACAACCGATTTATTTTGAAAGTTAAGAAATAATTTATTAAAATAACATCTTATAATTTATTGCCTCTCACTTTCCTCAATGTACCTTTTCCCATCAAGTACTCCCCTTCTAATTTTTTAAAAAGCTCGAGATCCCAAATGCAATCTACACGGATATTTGATGCAAACTTAGGAAGATATTCAATAATGTACACCATAGTCTGGTATACCATATATCCCTCTACCATAGAACCCTCAGGATGTGCTCTTTTTCGAACTAAAGCCTTCAAAGATTTCAAGTGCCTCTCAACCATCCACATTGACCTAGTGTGTACAGGTCCACACAATTCAATCTCCTCAACTAGGTGTATGAGGTAGTGTTCCTGTGCATTAAAAAAAGTTGGAGGTAGAAACTTTTTCATTTCACACAGTAAATGAGGAATTCTTCTCTTCCAATAGTTTATATCTTCTTTATGGATTTCTTTAGATGACAACCACCTACATTAAGAGATTCAAGTCACAAAAAATATATAGATACGAGACTTTACAAAATAATATACAATAGATTACATAGCAAGAAGAACAAATCATGAATATAATAAATATATACAAAAAATTGAACAGATATTACTGCTTACCTCATTTATTTTCCAAGATCATATATCACTTGTTTGATGTTATTGTTGAAGGGCTCTGGGAGAGATAGAGGAAGCACGTACTGCAGTAACTATAAACCAATCATTTCATTGTTTTCTAACATAACATAACAAACAGTACACGTAGTTTATGAATATATTGTAAATAAAAAAGAACATAACTTACCTTGATAAAAGTATGCCAAACATGCATTTTGAGCCCTGGCCCAAATTCACTTTTTTTTTATATGAGATTGTTTATGTTCGCAACAAATTCTGTGGGAAATCAAATTTTTCGTATGACTTCTTTTATGGCATCATTTTGCTGCTCTGTTAATAACCAAGGAAGGGCACTTATATTAATCTGATCTCTATTTCTATTTGAGTGAAATGAAATTCTTCAATGCATGATTGGATTCATGAATTTCATTACAAATTTTGACAATTTTTTCTTTGTCACGCCTTCCATCCAATATTTTCCACAATGTCTCTATTATATTATTTCCAATATGCATAGTATCAAACAAATGCACAATTTGTAAGTTCTCATAGTAGGGCAACTTGCTAAATTGTCTAGGATATCTTTTTAGTCCCTTTGGAAGGTTGTCAGTACTGCCTTAACAACCTTCATGATCATCAATTACACAATTAGTAAACAAAAATCACAATAGAAATATATAAATTACAAACATAAGCCATTAGGTGGAATGACATTACCTCGACGATTAATTCTATTATATTCCAACTTCCATAGGTGAGGTGTCATTCTTCATGGCTTTGATGTAGTCTCTTCTTTTCCATTGAAAAGATGTTTTTCTATACTTTGATACTTATGATTCCTGTGGAGGAAGTGTCTACACTCATCAAACACCAAGTAAATAGATCTCATCTCTCCAAATGGATTGACACTGTCCGCTGCCAATGAAAGCTTGAGATTATGAGGTTCTTCTTTGAAGTGAGGGATTCGAATAATGTCATCTTGACTTCTATTGCGTGCATGATAATCCATAAATTGAGCCAAGCTACTACACCCGAATAATTGTCGCATCCATGGAATAATGGGGATGTACTGAAGAACCTTTTGAGGCACCTTTTTTGTTAGTAGACCTATTCGATATCTACTCATATGACATATAGGGAATTGTGTTGCAAATTCATGTTCTTTATAATATATAATATGATCATTGGGACAAGCATGTATTGCTTGATACTCCATTCCAATATCTTTCATAACAATAGATAATTCTTGATATGAACAAGGTAGAATATTTGATGATGGTAACAAAAACTCACCTATCAATCTATAGAAAAAAATATAAGTTGTTAATATAAACAATATTAGTGGTAAATTATTCACCCTTTGTTAACTATAAAGACATATATGACATACCTTAACATGCGTGACATTCTTATGTTGGATAAACCATTCATAACCTTCAAGTTCAACAACAACAATACAGCAAACAGAAGAGTTGTTTGGGAGTCTTTGTATAGGGGTTCGTATTCCTTCTCAAGTAGAGGTACATTGAGGCTATCATCATCATCATGATCAGATACGCTTGGACTAAATATTTCATGGATCAATGTATTTATATCATCATCTTCAATTGTGTTTTTTGGTGCATGATTGGTCATCTTCCATGGGATCATTATCTTCACCTTGGATATTTGCACCTCCATGTTCCTCCACTTCGAAAACCATATTCTTCATATTTCTATGGGTCATATCATGTACTTCCCTAGGGAGATCAATCTATATAAAATTGATTAACATAAATAAACCATGATCATCAACTAATCATCAAGTGATTTCATATGTATATAAATTGTTAAAATGATATAATGAACAACTTACTAGTGGATGATAGTCATGCCCCCCTTCAATGTGACCATTCTCCCTACAATGTCTCTTAACTATTTTGATTAGCAGTCTT
This sequence comes from Cupressus sempervirens, assembly GCA_028749045.1. Taxonomy (NCBI): domain Eukaryota; kingdom Viridiplantae; phylum Streptophyta; class Pinopsida; order Cupressales; family Cupressaceae; genus Cupressus; species Cupressus sempervirens. The sequence goes on along the minus strand of CM053786.1, from coordinate 40,045,422 downwards.
CTATAGTTTAAGCCCTCACAAATTTTGCAAGGACGATAAAATTTTCCATCACCTTTTCTTTTCAAGTTAGACCATAATCTATTGATTGTCTCCCTATTCTATTTTTCACTTATATTATCTGACATGATCATTCTTCACAAAAAGCAAAAATTGGGCTATGAAAACTTTGGTCTACAACTTTCACAAACTAACAAAAACTATCAAAAGTACACAAATCTTCTTAGACCTAGCTAAATACTTTAATATTTTAAAAATACTTTGTTTGACTTTATTCCTAAGACATTTAACCCAATCACCTTTTATAACATTCAGTCAATTGCTCTAGGCAAATTTGTGGATAAGATTATTTGTAAAACTTTGACCAACCACCTGAAGGTCTTATTTCAAGAGACCTTACAACATTAAGCCACTAAAAGAAATTTCAAAACATATAAGCTAAAAGTCTAGTTAAAATATACATTAGATTAAAAAATATACAATTTTCATACCCAAGTGCGCGGCTATATAACTCATGCAACGACCTTCTTGCTTAGCTATAGAAGCTCTCCAACAATCAAATTATACAAGCTACAAGGCCTAATAGCAATTCCAAAACATATAAGCTACAAGGCAAGACATATTAAATGACATGGAAAAAGGAACAAAATTTACAAGCTTTAGCAAGACATATTAAATGACATCATAGTGCTAGAGAGATCACAATTATATGAGTCAAAACATAGTCATGAAAAAGCACATGAATTAGTCATTATATGCAATTAAAAGATATATAGTTAGATAGGGACATCCATAGGGAAATATTGAAGAAATGAAATGGTCATATAGATTTCATATAGGATTTTTAAGATGATAGTGTTCTAAGGCAAAGAATCAGGAATCTACCTCCAGTCAAACAAATTAGAGGTTCGATAGTTTCTTTAAATCCTGCACATATGGCCTTCAATATAGCACTTCTCTCCAGCTTACCTGTCACAATAGAAGAAAAGATGAAATTAAAATAAAATCCAAAAATGTTACAAAGAGAATGCGCTTTTTTATATTGATTATTTTTCATGATATTATAGAACTTCGTATCTATAAATGCTAGCAGGGTATTGAAGTGGGTGGCCTTCAAACCAGCCTTGGCCAGCACATGAAACACCATTTCATAACAATATTTTTATAACAATCATATTAAGCTTATCTATGTAGTTACTAAACTAGCTATTACAAATGAGACACTAGATACAGATTACAATGTGACCAAATCGAGCACCATATCCATAAATAAAAAGTTAGAATGTTCTAATATAGAAGAAAGCATAATATATACCAACATCAGTGTAATCTGTACAAGAGATGTTAATTACTATGCAACATATGACATTAGACACAAGAACAAGAATCTGCATTGTCATCTGGCTTCAAAAACTGTGAAGCTATTCATCAAGTTTATTGCAAAGCTGTAGTGTTTTTTATTAGCAAAATTAGGGATGCAATGTAGGCTTTCTATGGTAGACTAGGGTTTCACAGTTGGAGATTCATGGTACAGAGCTAACCATACACACCAAATAGAGAAAATAGTACACAAAAAGATAGTTGGGACTGTTAAAACTAGAGCCAAAAATTAATAAACACTACAACCAATATACCTTGGGAATATCTATTTGGAGTCAAAGAAGGAGTTCACTCTTTATGTAGTCCTAAATATGTGAAGAAGATGAAAGAAAGAAAGAAAAGATTTATTTTTAAAAAAATGTATTAGCACATGTAAGGTACAAGGTACAACTACCATTATATTGAAGTTTTTAGTTTTTTTTTGTCATTTTTTTCAAAGGGAGAGAATATCTAAACATGAAATATGTAGGTATGGAAGGAAGGAAGATCTAGTATAAGAGAACATCTGAACATGAGCTAAGGAAGAGATAAAATATACATATGCATTTTTGACAAGGGATAGAAATGAATGAATATATAACAAGGAGAAAATAATCAGTAAAGGAAAGGAAGTGAAGATCTAATACTACAAATTTGATGTGATCAGTCATAGGTGATTTTTCTCTTAATAGGGTTTTCATGATAAATTATTGTGTTTAAATGTGTGGATTATTGTGTTACATGTTATTTTATTCTTATTTTTTGTATACTTCTTGTTGATGTAACTCAGTACATGAAGTATATAGTTAAAAGTTTATTACTCTAATACTTGGTGAAAGCTAACAATTTACTAGTGAAGGATGAATTAGATATTATTATGAAGTTTTAATATAGTTACCAAGTTGATATAGGAAAAGTTTAAGTTTGTAAGATGCTGAGAGTTTTTTAAGGCCCTATTCGAAAGCCGAGGAAAATTGAGCCCCCCTCCCTCCTTAGTTATTTAACAAAAACATGTCAAGGTGTCCAACAAAGGATCATGGGAAAGAATGGGATGCATTAATACCATAGGAACAATATGCCTATAATGAATGGACAAATAGGAGAAATGGTATTAGTCCTTTTAAGATAGTATATCAAAAAATATAGAGGATATTTTAAATTGAAGGATATGAAGAGTATGGATAAGAGGAGTTCTCATGCTGAAGATATAGTAGAAGCAATGAGAGAGGTTCATGAAAAGGTGAGAGCTAATTTATGGAAGTGTTTACAATAGACCAAAATGTTAGGAGAAAAGATATACAACAATGATACACTTGAATAGGGAGAGAATTTCAAAAGATAGTTAGGGTAAGATTATAATGGGAAATACTAGTCACTACAGGATCCTAGGAAAGTATGGAGAAGTTTTTTACAAGTTGTTGTAACTACCTTATATAGGCCTTTCTCCTATATTCAATATCTAAGATTTGACCATGTTCAAAGATTTTATGGATGAAGGTGTTAAACAAACATATTCAACTCTAAATGATGAAGACTAGGTGTCTGAATTACCATTGACAAAGGAAACATAGATTAAAGCTATTGTGGATAATAGAGAATCCAAAATGACAAGGCAAAAGGTGTAATGGGAAAAATTAATTGATAATGGATCAGACTATAAAACTTGGAAGCCACATGGATGCTAGAGGAAGAAATTAGGAAGAAATGTATTGATTTGGATCAATTTTTCTCTAAGAGGACTTTAGACTTCTTCTTTTCAAGAGTATCATGCAAGAACACCTCAAGCTTAGATTAAAGGCCAAAACTAATTAATTTCCTAGTAGGGCATAATAAGTATAATAAATTACATCAATAATTTAGACCAATGATGTAATGGAAAACAATATTTTTAAGCCAAAGTTTAAATAATATTGTAATGAGAAAACAAAGGGACCCAAATTGATACATGAAGTTTGGCAATCAATGCAAACAAGGTTTCCTACATAATCCTTACTTTGATCAGTAAAAAAGAAGTTTGATTTTTGTGTCCTTTTCTGGCAATATTGGTACCCATCTAATGATCCATTTGTTGTAGATGATAGAGGGTCAAATCTACTTTATTTTGGTTTGTGAAGCACTCAATTTCATTATGTGGATGAAAAGATATTCAACTTTTTGTGTAAGTTGTCCAAAACCTTACTAGGGTAATTTGTAACTTTGTACAAATAAATCTGTAATATAAAATGTGGACCAAGACCCCAAATTCAAATAGATGGTGGGGAAAAAGGTGTATTATATTCCCTCTTCTTTGCAGGAACCCATGGACAAGAATCCATGTGTATTTGATCAAAAAAAACCATAAAAATTTGTCTCAGATTGCATAAAACAGAGATATGATAAATCAGTCATGATTTTGCTCACATAGGGAATTTATTGAAAAAAAATGCCAAGTACACATTACAAATATGGATGATTGGTGGGGTATCTTTTTTTCTAGTGACATTTTGGTTATGGGAGCCAAGTTTAATCCCATTTTGAAGGGTTGGGGATCCTTTAAAAAAAATGGTGTTCTTTTGGAGATCCTCTAAAAATCCCATTATGGTTGTGGGATCCAAAATAAATCCCATGGAGGTTTGGGGAGTCTTCTTAAACCCTAGAGTTTTAGATCACTTTCTAATGATCATTTCTATGAGGTATGTGATTTTTAAAAGACTTGGGAATCCTATCAAAATAATTGTGCAATCCAATTCAAAATTTGGGAGCATTCCAAAACCCCAAAGTTTTAGTTGGATTTTTGATGATTGATCTTCTAAGGTTGTGGGTGATGATGTTTTTGAGAGCCATGTTAAAACCCATAGTAGTGGCTATGGGAGCCAAGTCAAAACCCAATGACGAGGTTCAAGGAGCCTTTCTAAACCCCATAGGTCTCCTTGATAGAGAGAATCATTATGTTATGTGTGGCTTTAACCTTGTGCTAACTTTTGGGCAAGTGGATCTTTGTTTAACTTTATTTTAGTTGTCAATAATTTTCTTGTTTTGGGTTGTTGTCTTGTAATAATTTTTCTATTGTAGCTATTTATTTTAGTGGGGTATCATGTTCCCTTAAAAAATTTATTGTAAAGGGTTTTGGATCCCCTTCAAAGACTAGTTTTTCCCTAATAAAAAATATTCCTTAATGTTCCAACTCATCCACTTGAGTTATCCTACATTTGAGATTCAAACATAATCAACTAATTACCATGGAGACTTGGTTCTAATGACTACATATCCATCATGTATTGATTTTCATCTATAAACTAACTTTCAAAGTGTGGAAATCCTTATTTTTGTAAGGATCAATAATTACTTTAGTATAGATTAGGCTTTTATTTGTGAAGAGTAGATTCAGTCCATGATTATTATTTATGTAGAAAATAATTATTCTTAAATATTTTCTATCCTTTATTAATAAAATCAATATCATTGTTATAGATAGCTTGATTAAAATAATGTAAAGGTTTGGGAAATGTAAATTTATTATTCAAACTCATGCTCTCTTTTTATTTTATTTTTTGGTTGGTAATGGTATATATTTATATTAAACATTAAAAAAGAAGTACAAAATTGGGATACCAAGATAGTCCCATCATCTGATAAGTAAGATCCCCATAGTGACAACCACCTATCCTTGAAGATTCTACCCTTTACATGTAATAAGGAAAAAAGATCACTAGGTGATCAAAATAGGACAACCATGGCATAGAAAAGATAAAGAAAGAGACAAGAGCCCCAAACATCATTACATGAACTAATGCTTTATCTCCTCCTTGGTGAAGTTGATGATGACATGGTCATAAATGAGGAATTTCCCAAGATGGAATGAGAGAGATGTACATGTCCACACTAGAAAATGGGTTAGTTAGTGGACCCCCACTCACACTATCAAAAGCCCTACCAGAATGAATCAAACCATGCTCCACACCCTACTAAAAACTGACCATCACAACATAACCACTCGCAATAGCTTCCATTACCACCTCTCTACTTACTATCTCAAGATAGGATTTGGCAATGAATCAAGACGTGATCATCAACATCCACCAGAGTATTAGACTTCATTGGTGTCCTTTTTTGTTGTTGAACCACTTGACTTTCAAGAAAATCCCTATCCAGGCTTAAAGTTTGCAAGAAGAGGAGCTCTGGTATTATGATGAAGACTTGGTCTGTGTGAAATGAGATTCCAAGACACGGGATTTAAATCCTTTAGAAGGATTGAGAAGGCCACTTAATTGCAAGACCCATTTCAATCAATTAAGTATGGCATGGGCACCAATAATTAACACATTTTCAATCACCCAACCTCTATTTTTCTAAAAGTAGTATGAATCTAGAATTACAATATGGGATGAGAAGATAACATACACTTTAATGATTTCTCTCATGCCACAAAGGTAGAAACTTCAAAATTTAAGTGTACAAGTATCAAGCTAATGTTTAACCACCACCTATGTACTTTCACTAATACATTAGGGATGAATTTGTGATGTCAATTTGTGACGGCAGGCAGATGTAATGTGTATTTGGCATTTTTTTTCATTTTTTTTGTAGCTGGGCTGGGAATGTCTATTTTGAGCTACTAGGATGACATGGAGAATGTTAAATTTCTTGTGTATAACTGTTATACTTGACATAATGGTCCCCAAATGGTGGTTTTTGGTTTGCCATAATGGTAGATGGCCACTAACCTGAACTATGATTACTTAGGGTTTATCTTCTGCAATATAATTTTTTTCTCACTTTAGATAAAACAATCTCATTATCAAGAAAAGAAGAAAAAAGTCATTTCAAAATTCAAATAAGGAATCTAATACTAAATATTACAACATTATCACAAATGAAAACAACCATAGATATCACCATAAAACCAATACCTTAACAAATAATAACATAAATATCCTAGAATTTGTTAAAACATAAGAAGCTGATCTAGATGTGTGCAGATTCCTCTAAAAAGAAAAACTTAGTGAAACCATGGCAAGTGAGGTACCTCAAGATTATGCACATGTTGTGATGTGCTACCAATGATGCCGATGAGAAATAATGGGTAGTGTGCACATGGAAAATATCAGGAAACTATAGTAAAATAGAACATTTTTGAAATGAAACAAGTTGAAACCATTCTCCATAGCTTCACAAAAGTCTGTAACAGGAGAGAAGTCAACTATGATTGGTTGTCCTAAGAGTTATGAAAGAAATAGAAAAATTAATTACCAATACAAAAGCCTTCCAATTCATCTCATTTATATACTCAAATAGGAACATAATCGTAGTCCATTACCAAATGCGCTGGTTTCGCCATAGACCATGGAGTTGATGGATTTTGAAAATAAAAATTACCCAAATGACCAAGGATTGAGGGGGATCTAAGCCAAGAGAAACAGAGAATACATCTACTCCTTCATCAATACCTACCTGAAATGCTGCAAGAATATATGCAGTAGTGCAACCCTCACTCCAACAAACTTTTTAGGCTACAACTCTCACATGAGGAGCTCCTCCCTTTGCAACCCCTTCAACATATCCATAAAAACTTGCATATTTCACAAAATTCCCAGATGACATGGATAGAGTGTGAGATCTGTGCCCTTCTATGTCTCGTGGTGTAGCAAGATCTCTATTTTTGAAACACCCATCTCTAGCCTCATGTCTCGTGTAGAAGAATCTGGCACTAATTAATTTCCTAGTCCACAATAATATTTATCAAAACACATGTGCTGCAAAAAGAGAAGCAACAATGCCAAAATATTTCTGTGCAAGGGCATTTTTTAAATGTAGCTAAGCAAAAATTCCAAGCACATTAATTTTGAATTTCTAAAATATCGGTGTTGATGCATATACCTATTGCAGTCAGTTGTGGTGAAGTTCATGCCACTTTGATAGAAGCCCTTCCATCGAGATGGGATAGGGCCAAGCCCTTCATCATGGAAGCTTGCACATTCTAGCCAGAGACTTGATAGAGACCAAATCATTTCAGCTCTAATTAATTATTTATTTGATAAAATAATTGGTAACTTGATAAATATCCTACTTTCAATGCTCTTACAATAAGTCTCTTACCTATATCCAAATGAGCTACAATGACATTTTTTCCAAATTTAGCTTTACTCCAAAGTGAATTCAATTATTTGGATTCCCTTTACGTAAGCCCAGGAGCCTGCAAGATTCAATTGAGTGCAATTGTGTGTGTCTATTTGGAAATACAGATAATACCCCAGCCCTGGGAGATCTGGTTCACAATTTTTCTTTGGCTACTCTTAAACATTATGCATATAAGCTTAAACATTGTAGCAAACGCACTTTTTTTTTTTCTTATAACCCAAAAATGTTGCAATTGCAATGTTATAAAAAATTAATGTCACAATTGCGACATTGTCGGGTTATAATTGAAAAAAAAATGCCAAATACACATTACATATGCCTGCCATTGCAAATTGGCATCACAAATCCACCCCTAGCATATTAGTGTTTTGACCTTTTTTTATCCAAGCTATTAGGCTTCTCCTTGTGAGAACCAAAGCTCTGATACCAATTGTATGAATATTCAAATGGGAAGAGTACTTTTGAGGTGGGGGGGCAGGGTGGGGGGTGAATCAGAAGTAACCAATTGTTATCCTTTTAAGCCCTTAATAACATATAACTGAAATTAATATGTATCAAAGTAGACAAACATAAAATGAGAGCATGCATCAAAACATAACACAAGATATTTTGGTGATCCATAAACCCTCTAGGAATAAGAAGGTAAAACTGGGGTGGGGATGATACCCACAAAAATTATTGCAACAATGAGTTCAACCACTTCTGATGGTTTTTCGTGTTAAAGGCTTTACACTGTGTCAATAGTGACCTATTGAAAGGATTTACAAACACTTTACATGAAGTCTCACCCTATTAAAGGATTTACATAAGGCTATTAAACCCACCTAATACATAGGATTTTCTTGACCTTCTCCAAAGACTCTCCTACCTAGCTATTAAGCTAACCTATCACAATAGGATTTCAACTTCTAATACAATTGTGAGAGAGTATTAGAACATTTGACCTGATTGAATGCAATCTCTAATTATTGGGTTCAGGCACTTGATTTGATCTTCTGAATATGTCCTTTGTTCTGTGTTGAGCAACTGAATAAATGCTAACCCTTCCACTAAGTCTTTTCCTCTTCACACTAAAATCACACTATAATCTTCCCTTATGCTATTTTTTCTCTTTTCTCATCCATTACAATGGTGCATTCATCCTCCTTATAAAGGATGTGAAGACTTAGGGTAAGGTATGGATCTATGATCCCAATTGAATCTCAAATTCCCATCATACTTTTCATTTTTCTAATTGGTTACATGCCTTCACCATTTTTCTAATGGTTGCATGCAGATTTCATAGGGAATGCAAATGACTTGTCCTTATCCTTTTTCTCCTTCAAAATTTCTCTAAGTCAGCTCCAAAAATGGTTTACATCTTAGTTTGTGCAAGTACAAACTCTTCTATTGATTTTGCATTGCTTGGCACATGAAGTATTACTGATGCTTGGCACATACTATTTTTGGATTGCTTGGCATCAACTACATTTCTTGGTTTTCTTGACACCTATTGTATCCTATATCACTCGGCATATGTTGTTCTGAGTTGCTTAGCATCTAAATGATTCTATTACTCAACACATGAACAATTCTTGGATCACTTGGCACACCTTTTTTCTGAAATCAACAATTTTTGAACTTCAACAAGAATTTGAAGATAGTTACGCTCAAAATTTTAAGATATGACAAAAAAAAAAAGTAGTAGTCCTTTGAATTTAGTTTCTAAACTACTAATTGTTTTTCAAAATGGTTTAGTTTTAGGTCCTCAAAAAAGTGGTCCATAGAAAGTTGTACTTTTTATTCCAAAAACACATAACACAGTACAAAGTGTGGCCACCCTAAAATTTTATCTTTTTTTTTTTAAAATTCTTTAATCACTCTAGTCAAAAGTTACCTAACACTATGTAGTTTATCCTAGATTTTTAGGTAATTTTATAATTTGTATTTTTTTTATGAATACTTTAATTAGACACATCCCAAAAACATCAAATATTTGTGTGCTCCCACTAAAAATTATTGAAAACTAACCTAAAATCAAAACTTCTTTTTTCAAAGTGCATAGAATGGAGTCTAGTTTCTAAAAAACTAAGTTGTTGCAAAATTCGATGAATGAGCTAAAATCTTTAGCCCAATTAGTACATGTTGGTTTTTGACAAAAAATGGACATGCATTCAAAAGAAATTATATTTGAAAGGCTTTAAATAGTTCAAATAAAAAATAAATTATATGGTTATATAGCTAACATAGAGACCTACAATGTCATATAACTTGATTTTATCGATGCTCAACCACGAGGAAACTTGAAGGGGAGCACACAAGAAAATACAATAATTTTTTGTATGTTTGCATCAAAACACATCTTAGACTAGTTTATAGACTCCACACCTTTGGGTTGGATCCCCAAAGCAAAACCAAGCCTTAGGCTTGGTAGAATGCAAAGCTTTAAATAGCGTGTGCACCCCATAGCACGTACGCACTATTGAAATCTTTTTAAAATTTGAGTCTTAATAGTGTGTGCACTCTTTAGTGCATATGCACTTTAGTGTGCACACACTATTAAGACCTAAATACTGCATGGAGAGGGAAGGAGAGAGGTAGAGTGAGAGAGAGAGAGAGAGAGAGAGAGAGAGAGAGAGAGAGAGAGAGAGAGAGAGGAGGGGGTGATGGGTGTGTGTGTGTGAGAGAGAGAGAGGGAGAAAGTAGGGGATGGGAGAAGGGAGAGAGAGAGAGTAGGATATGGGAGAGAGAGGAAGTGAGAGAGAGAAAGAGTAGGGGTGGTAGAGAGAGTACAAGATGGGAGAGAGAGATTGAGAGTAGGGTATGGGAGAGAGTAGGGGTGGTAGAGAGAGTACGAGATGGGAGAGAGAGATTGAGAGTAGGGGATGGCAGAGAGAGGAAGTATGTGAGAGAAAGTAGGGGTGGAAGAGAGTAGGGGATGGAAGAAAGAGATTTAGAGTAGGGGATGGGAGAGAGTAGGGGTGGCAAAGAGAGTATAGGATGGGAGAGAGAGATTGAGAGTAGGGGATGGGAAAGAGAGTAAGTGTAAGTGTGTGTGTGTGTGTGTGTGTGTGAGAGAGAGAGAGAGAGTAGGGGTGGCTAAGAAAGAGTATGGGATGGGAGAGAGAGTAGGCAATGGGAGAGGGAGCAGGAGGGAGAGAGAGAGGAGGAGGAGGAGGATGGGAGTGTCTATGTGAGAGAGTAGGGCATGGGAGAGAGTGTGAGAGTGTGAGAGAGAGTAGGGGTGGTAGAGAGAGAAAGTAGGGGATGGGAGAGGGGAGAGAGGGAGTAGGGGATGGGAGAGAGAGGAAGTGTGTGAGAGAGAGTAGGGGTGGTAGAGAGAGTACAGGATGGGAGAGAGAGATTGAGAGTAGGGGATTGGGGATGGAGAGAGAGAGAGAGAGAAGGTGGTGGGAGAGGGAGTGAGAGAGGGAGAGCGAGAGAGAGAGAGAGAGAGAGGAAGATGGGAGAGGGAGAGGGAGAAGGAGAGAGAGGAGGATGAGAGTGTGTGGGGGAGAGAGAGAGAGAGAGAGAGAGAGAGAGTACGGGATGTAAGAGGAGAGAGAGATAGAGGGGGGATGGGAATGTGTGATTGTGAAAGAGAGAGAGTAGGGGATGGGAGAGGGGGAGAGAGAGAGTAGCCTAAGGGAGGGAGGGAGAGAGAGAGAGAGAGAGAGAGAGAGAGAGAGAGTGGATGGTTGCAGAGGGAGTGGAAGAAGAAGTGAGAGAGGGGGGATGAGAGTGTGTGTAAGAGAGAGAGTAGGTCATGAGAGAGAGAGTGTGAGAGAATAGGGGTGGTAGAGAGAGATTAGGGGATGGGAAAGAGAGAGTAGAGAGAGAGAGAGAGAGTGAAAGAGAGTAGGTGGTGGAGAGGGATTGGGAGAGGGAGAGAGGGGGGGGAATGAGAGTGTGTGTGAGAGATCTAGAGGGTAGGGGATGGGAGAAGAGAGAGAGGGGGGATGGGAGTGTGTGTCTGTATGTGAAAGAGAGAGAGTATGGAATGGGAGAGAGGGGAGAGAGAGTAGGGGATGGGAGAGAGAGTGTGAGAGAGATTAGGTGGTGGGAGAGGGAGTGGGAGAGGGAGAGAGAGGGGGGATTGGAGTGTGTGTAAGAGAGAGTAGGATATGGGAGAGAGAGAGTAGGGGGTGGTAGAGAAAGAGTATAGGATGGGAGAGAGAGAGTGAGAGTAGGGGATGGGAGAGAGTGTGAGAGTGAGAGAGAGAGTATGGGGTGGCAGAGAGAGTAGGGGATGGGAGAGAGAAAGTGAGAGTAGGGGATGGGAGAGAGAGAGAGAGAGAGAGAGAGAGTAGGTAGTGGGAGAGGGAGTGGGAGAGGTAGAGAGAGGAGGATGAGAGTGTCTAAGTGTGAGAGAGAGAGTAGGGTATGGGAGAGGAGACAGAGTAGGGGATGGGGGACAAGAGAGAGGGGGGATGGGAGTGTGTGTGTGAAGGAGAGAGAGTAGGGGATGCAAGAGGGGAGAGAGTAGCCTGAGAGAGAGTAGGGGATGGGAGAGAGTGGGTGGTGGGAGAGGGAGTGGGAGGGGAGAGAGGGAGTAGGAGATGGGAGAGAGTGTGTGAGAGAGTAGGGGGTGGTAGAGAGAGAGTAGAGAGGGAGAGAGTGAGAGTGGGAGAGAGTGAGAGAGAGAGAGAGAGAGAGTAGGCTGTGGGAGAGGAATTGGGAGAGGGAAAGCGAGTGTGAGAGAGTAGTGGATGGGAGAGGAGAGAGAGGGGGGATGGGTGTGAGAGAGAGAGTAAGGAATGGGAGATGGGAGAGAGAGAGAGATAGAGAGAGAGAGAGTAGGGGATGGGAGAGAGAGAGAGAGAGAGAGAGTAGGCAGTGGGAGAGGGAGTGGGAGAGGGGGAGACAGAGGGGGGGGATGGGAGTGTGTGTAAGAGAGAGAGTATGGGATGAGAGAGAGTGTGAGAGTTTGAGAGAGAGAGTAGGGGATGGGAGAGAGAGAGAGAGTAGAGAGGGAGAGAGTGAGAATGAGGGACACTAGGTGGTGAGAGAGGGAGTGGGAGAGGGAGAGAGAGAGGGGGGATGGGAGAGTGTGTGAGAGATCTAGAGAGTAAGGGATGGGAGAGGGGAGAGAGAGGGGGAATGTGTGTGTGTGAAGGAGAGAGAGTAGGGGGTGGGAGAGGGGAGAGAGAGAGAGTGGGTGGTGGGAGAGGGAGAGAGGGGGGATAGGAATGTGTGTAAGAGAGAGAAAGAGTAGAGAGTACAGGATGGGAGAGAGTGAGTGATAGTAGGGGATGGGAGAGAGTGTGAGAGAGAGTAGGGGTGGCAAAGAGAGTGTAGGGGATGGGATAGAGAGAGTGAGAGTAGGGGATGGGAGAGAGAGAGAGAGAGTAGAGAGGGAGAGAGAGTGATAGAGAGAGATAGTGGGTGGTGGGAGAGGGAGTGGGAGAGGGAGAGAGAGGGAAGGATGGGAGTGTGTGTGAGAGATCTAGAGAGTAGGGGATGGGAGAGGAGAGAGAGGGGGTGGATGAGAGAGAGTGTGTGTGTGTATAAAAGAGAGAGTAGGGGATGGGAGAGGGGAGAGAGAGTAGCGAGAGAGAGAGAGAGAGAGAGAGAGAAGCGAATGGGAGAGAGAGAGTAGGTGGTTGGAGAGGGAGAGAGAGAGGGGGATGGGAGTGTGTGGGAGTGTGTGTAAGAGAGAGAGTAGGGCATGGGAGAGAGTGTGAGAGTGAGAGAGAGAGAGAGGAGGGGGTGGCAGAGAGAGAACAAAATGGGAGAGAGAGTGAGAGTAGTGGATGGGAGAGAGAGAGAGAGTAGGCGATGAGAGAGGGAGTGGGGGAGAGGGAGAGAGAGAGAGAGAGAGAGAGAGAGAGGAGGAGGAGGAGGATGAGAGTGTGTGAGTGAGAGAGAGAGAGAGAGTAGGGGATGGGAGAGGGGGAGTGAGAGAGAGTAGCCTGAGAGAGAGAGAGAGAGAGTAGGGGATGGGAGAGGAGAGATAGTAAGAGAGAGTAGGGGATGGGAGAGAGAGAGAGAGAGAGAGAGAGAGAGAGTAGGCAATAGGAGAGGGAGAGTGAGAGAGAGAGTAGGAGATGGGAGAGGATAGAGAGCAAGAGAGAGTAGGGTAAGGGAGAGGAGAGAGTGTGTAGGGGTTGGGAGAGGAGAGAGAGTGAGAAGTAGGGGATGTGAGAGAGAGAGTGAGAGAGAGAGTAGGTAGTGGGAGAGGGAGTAGGAAAGGGAGAGCGAGAGAGAAAGCGATGGGAGAGGAGAGAGAGTGAGATAGAGTAAGGGATGGGAGAGGGGAGAGAGCAATAGAGAATAGAGGATGGGAGAGGAGAGAGAGTAGGGGATGGGGGATGGTGGGATAGGGAGAGATTATTTTCACATAGTCCGTACACACTATAGTGCGTATGTGCTTTATAGTGCATACGCACTATATGAAAACACCAAAAAATGGTTATAACGCAAGTTTGGGTCCCTGCTGATCCATAATCTACTTTTTATATGTTGTGTATTCTGTTATTCTGAAAGAAAACATTGGTTTCAAACTGTTGGAAGTTAGCAAACACTATGTGAAGGCTTTTTGAACATTATTTCATTCTATTCGAAGCTAGCAAACACCAAATTCAGTCATTGGATACTCTATTTGAAGGCTTTTTGAATATTATTTCTATAGAAAAGGTTAGTGCAGTCCTTTTTAAATAATCTTTGTTATTATATAGAGACAAATTTGATTATAATTTGAATGTTGTTTAATATATAGTGAATTCATTGAAATTTGTATGTTTGAATGAATTGTTATTTGGAAATGATTAAAAATTTGGCAAGTTGTTTAATATATATTATGTATTCATTGAACTAATTGTAATTTTTATATGTATTTGAATAATTTATAATTTACAAATTGTAAGTAATTCAAATGTTTGAAGAATTTGATATATAGAAATCATCATCATGCCAAGGAAGAAACTAAAAACTCGAACAAAGGAAGAAAGGGAGAGAGATTTGGAAATTAAAAGAGATAAAATGAAACTACTACATGAACAAATAAAATTGTGAAGGAATTGACTTTAAAAGAGGAACAAGAACTACTAATACAAAGAAACAAAGAGGAAGAATTGTAAAGACAAAGAGAACGAATGAGACTGTTACACTCAAGAAGACAATTGAATTGTGAAGCTACACCATCTTCCAATGTTGGAGTCATATCATCCTCTCATGTTGAAGAGACACTAATTTGTAGATCCAATGATGTACAAACTCCATCATGTCATGTTGAAGGCACAACATCAACATATCAAGTAGGTGATATTCTATCTTTTGTATCTTATTGCCAAGGCACATCATCTTCGATTCAAGGTATGAAAAACACTCAAGCTTATGTTGATGTTCAAAATGTTGAGGGAATGGAAGAGATTATAACACCTTCTAGAATTCATTCTAGAAGTCCAAAATATTTGATTGATAACACTAGTGCAATCAATATATCAAAGAATCCAATGATGCATTACAAAACAAAGTACATTGCTATAAAATATCACTTCCTAAGAGAACTAGTGCTAGACAAAGAATTTAGATTGGAATATGTAAATACAAAAGAAAATATTTTAGACATATTCACCAAGCTAGGGGTCATTCCCCTATTTGAAGTTCACTAAATAAAGTTTAGTGATGCATCAAACAGAACAAGTTGAAGATCAATCAATTGATGTAGTATTATCAGAATTGTTGTCTTTGGGATGTCTTGTAAAAGAGGGAAAGGTTCAATGTCATATCTCTTAAAAAAAAATTTATTCCAAAAGAAGAAGTTACATAGAGGGGAGATACTTCAAAGAGGGAGTTCTACATGAAAGAATATACTTGATAGAAGATTAAGCTCACTAATAGAGGGAGTCTTATTCTCAAATTTTCATTTTGCTATGACATGTTGTTTTGTCATCAATTCCAAAGATGTAGATTGTTGGATATAATTGATTAATTGTGTGTTGTCTTTGATGTCACACAAATGTCATATCAATTATCAGTCAGTGCATGTTGAAGTCACTCGGGTAGTGAAGACATTTTTCCTTGTCTACCAAGCATTCCTATGCAGAAGACAATTTCTACCGAGTCCACTCAGGTGTTGAAGGAAATCATGTAGAAGATGAGTGTTAAACAACCTCACTCAGTTAATGAAGGAAATTTGGATGGAACCAGTGCCAACTGAGCTCACTCAGTTACAAAAAATATTTTCCCAAGTTTGTAGTGTTAGACAAACTTCTATTGGGTCGGCTTATGAAGGATTCTCTTATTTTGGAATATTAAGGTCAACTAATTTATCTATTGGTTCTAGTTGACTATGCTAATGAATATTAATTATTCTAAGTGTTATTTGAGCCAACTTGACAATCTAAAAGGTATAAATAGAAGGTCATGTTGTGATTTCAAAGTGTGTGCAAGATATTGTGAATGAATTGATATGAAGATAGGAAGAAAATTTGAAGGATAAGAAGAATATCCTTGAGGAGAAGAAAAGCTATATTCAATTAGGAAGGATCAAGTACATGCTAGAATAGAGATCTGTAATTAAAAAATTAGTTGCATCTCAATCAAGTCATTTCATTATTACTTTCTAACCATTGTAGTAGTGATCTAAATCTCTTAACAGAGTTGGTTTAATAGCCATTTGTAAATCCTCTAACAAGGTAGTAGTTCTATTTAATTGTCAAAAGACCTCTCACAAGGCCACTCCTAATAGGGTGATCAAATCCTTTAATAGAGTCACACCTAATAGTGTATTTTTGTAACCCTTAATAGGGTTGGCTCCTAATAGGGCTCACTTCAGAAGAGTGAAAACTAGTAACTAGTTACATTGGTGTTTTTTCCCATATTGGGTTTCCATATTAAATCTTCATGTCATGTGTGTTCATGTTATTTCTCTCATGTTTACAATTAATATTAAATAATCACTGCTAATATCTTAAAGTTAATTGATTACTAAGTTACAATAATTCATGTATGTTTACCAAGCATCTGCAGTAATTAGTATTTTTTTTGTGTTGACATCTAAGGGATTTGGGATGTATTTTAGTAGTAACTGATTCACCCCTCCCCTCTGAGTTACTCTTCTTATATTTCCAACATCATCAACCTTCAGATTTCCTTGACTATTATAACTTTAATTGACCAGTTGCTTCTACCTTCTCCCTTAACAATCTTAAAATGATTAACATTGAGTCTCTCTCAATAGCTAGCTTATTGATACCCCTGAGCTCTCACAATTCTTAACCCCTAGAGAAGTGCCATTGCTTCAGCTTTATTGTTAGCTTCCCGTCCATAGTTTCTCGTGTAGGAAACAACCATATTTCCCATAATATTATGAAGGATACCTCCCATGAAATTGTTATCTAGCACAACAAAACCATCAAGGTTTACCTTGAGCTAGGAGTTAGGGGGTGGATGCCACACCATATTCATTCTAGCCAAAACTTTGGAATTATCGAATTGAGCCACCATTGGGCCAACATTCTAAGCTGAAGCCCATTTTATATCAAGCTCGCCCACTCGGGAGGTTTGGGGGATCTTCCCCCTCCAAACCTTATTGCATCCTTTTAGAAGTTTGATAGTGATCTAGGCCACCCCCTAGCTGGTATTGGCTTGGTCCCTAAAAATCCTATTGTTCCTCTCCTCCCAGATATTCCATGAAATTTATGGGGGGAGAATCATCCATAAGTTTCTGAGGTATGGGTGGTGAGCGAGGTCCTCCCAATGAGTGAATTGTTCTAGATCTCTATTCATACACCTTTGAGCTTCCCATAAAGATATAGCCTCCCTCAAAACTTCTGTGGCAAAGTGGCAATGAATAAAAATGTGATTAACAGATTCAGCTTCATTAAGAAATAATATGCAACAATTAGTGAGTTGGCACCCTCTATGTTGGAGGTTGTTAATAGTGAGAATCCACCCATGAAAGGCTTTCCACCAAAAGAATTTTACCTTGGGAAGAATCCAAGGGTGCCAAACTTTACGCCAATCAGAATGCATTGTGTCCCCCCCAAGTCATAGAGGTAAGCAATATAGTAAGACATTAATATGGGAAGCTCAAAACAATAAGGTTATTGATAATTCTAGAATAGGTAAGATTACTCCTATACTTCAAAGATATACTTATTGACCTAAAATTAAAACATGATCTCACATAATACATTCAAGCATTTACAACATGTGCTATCACAAAGCTTAAAAATCATAAGTTTAGTTTATATTTACCACTTCCATTTCCAGATAAATCTTGCCATTTTATTTCTATGGACTTTATGTCTAGTCTTTCTACCACTAAACATAGGCATAATTGCATATATGTTTAAATATGAAAATCTTGATAACCTGTATAAAGGTAGTCTCTATAGAAAAAACTATAAAACTCTTTTTTGAGTATGTTTTGGGTTAATTTTGATCTACCAAAAAACACCATTTCAAATAGGGATAGTCGGTTCCTCAATAAATTTTGGTCTTAATCATGGGAAATGATGGACACAAAATTAATAAAGTATGTTGTATTTTATCCTCTAATAGATGATCAAATAGAGGTTGTCCATCAAACAATTATTCAAATCCTTCACATGTATCACTGCAAACATCCTTGTACATAGTATGTGATCCTCGCATATGTGCAACATTTCTAGAATAGGGCAAGTTCAACTAGCCATATCCCATTTGAAATTTGTCTAGAATATAAAAATTTAGTATCGAGAAATGTTTCTATACTAGTTATGTAATGAAACTTGGTACCATACTTAGATAGAAACAAGGACAAATAAATAAACTTCATTAAAAAAATCATCATTTCCTACAAAAAGATAATGAAATTTTGGAACAAACCACTAAGAAGTATAAATATAGGCATGATGAGCATCAAACTCATAATTGTTAGGTTACAAATAAGGTGTGGTTGCATTTCCAAAAGGATCGATTGCAAGGCCATCATAGTAAGCTTCATCTTCTTTTTTATTTTCCTTCTAAGATCACCATGAATGTTTGTTTAGGATGCCTTTGAACTCAACTTCTCCCCATTTTTGGGTGTTCACCTAGTCTTCAATGTAGAACTATTTAAGCTATATTTCCTTCCTTTACTAGACATTGTAGATGTTGCTAAGAAAATTTATCATATACAGTTGAATCAAAAATCTATTAGTCCCCTCCAAAGAGATCAAATTGTGGAAATTTTTATGAAGGATTTGACGAACTAGACAATCTGTTTGTACCATGTGTTTAAACAAGGACAACTTAATCAATAGGGAAAGTGGCTTATATGTTAATAAATATATCTAATTTTTCTACATCTATTGTAAAGCATGGATGAAATGAACCTCATTTTATCTCAAGGGGGATGGAATGATCAAACACAAACTATGAAGTTGTAGAGGATGTTGGCACAAACAGAAATGGGAAAATATAAAAATATGGTTTTTTAGTATTTTCTATGTTTTGTTTTTTCTTTTACATTTTTAGAGGCCTTTAGGACATTTCTCAGCATTTGGGATGCCAAGAAGGTGCAAAAATAAAGATAAACCTTTAATCAAAAAATTTATAACCTTTGAATATCTTTCCAAAAAAAAATGATGATTTGTGATTTTGAGCTATTAGTAGAAAGTTTTGACTTGTACAAGTAGATGTAGTTGGAATTTTATAGCTTTTAGAGTTTATTTTGTAATTAAATAACTTGTGGACTTTTTATCTCATTTTCAAGGGATAGTGGTGACCCTTAGGGCCCATCATATTTGTATAAAATCCATTTTTGCATCTAATGGATCACTTTTTAGCTTTTCAAAACCTATTGTTGTATTTCAGTTGTTTTCAATTAAATAATAATACTATAGTTTATACACGAGGAATTGTAATTAGAATTCTTAATTAAAATCAATTGAAATCACAACACTTCAACTAAATGAATCTTAATGCAAATGTGGAATTCAAGAGAAGAAACAACCACCAAGACACACATAGTATTCACTACTCTTTAATGAAAACTCAATTATCTTAGTAGTTGATAGAAATAATCTTATAAAAACATCCCTTAAAAATTACAAGTAAAGCATTTGTATAGTTTCTCAATTATAATGGATGACCTAGATGATCAATATAACTAATGGCCCAAATCATGTTGCATTATCCCTAATTTGGGTTAGGGCATAGAAAAGGAATTTATATTAATGCAATAAGAAATCCACAACTATATTTGATAATAAATACCCAATATGCATGTTCATTAAGAGGAGAATGAGGTGTTACAAATGACAACAAAGATTAACTACTATGCATTACTAGCCTATCTATATTTGAATAGGTTTATGTTGAGGATTTTGTGGATCTATTCCAACCACTAAAATCATTTATGTTATCTTCCTCTCCATAGATGCATGCTATGCTTAAGCACACATTCAAAGTGTGGATTCATTTTTTTAATTCAGACTCACTATTCACTACCCAAATTATAGAGTTAATTGATGAACTCATAGTTGTTGTCATGGACTTAAAGTCAATAGTTTGGGCCCACTTGGAAAATTGGGTAATGAAAGGATGGTTTAGGATAGAAAGGAGGTTCAAGGGGTAAGATAAGGTTATATGGAGTATGATAATAAATTCTTGCAAGCCATGGTTATTTTCTAGAGTATGAGCCATTTGATGGAGTCTCATTGAGTGATTACTCCTAAACTTTCTAGAGGTGTCCTTTGCATCACCTTCTATAAAAAATATTGTTTGGTAAATTCTGTAATATATATGACAAAAGTTTTTAAATATGTTTTGCATGTTGGTGGAATCTAATCATGTGTCCTTCATATTTATATTAACTACATATTGCATGTATTTAACTTAAACTATAGGGTTGACACATGTAATTAACTTCTCTTCTACCTGATTCAAATTTGCAATCTCTTCTAGTTGAGGGTCAGGATCCATGTTATTTAAAGATGAAAACCTATAATTTTCTATCTCTTATCGACATCTCTTGTATATAAGACCTTGATAATTTTTATATACCTTTATCCAAAAAAAATATTCTATAAAAAAATAACATATACTTGGATATTTACACTTATCTATTTGACTTTACTAATGCAATTGTAAAATTTTAAAAGGTTTTATCAAAGCATACAATTTAGTTTTGGTTTTTGTGATGTCTTCTACCAGTATAGTTGCTTTGAAATTCTCAAACTAATGTCATGAACATGATCTACTATTCTTTGATCAATCTTGAATATCCAAAAAATACATCAATAATAAGTTACAATACAAAATACTCCCTTGTCCTAACAGCTAATGGAATCAGCCTTGTGGCTTCCCAATGTATAGTGACTAATATACAACCACATTAAGATAATACATTACACATTACATTATAATTTACTCTTCTCAAAGTATACAACCAAAGCTATGATTATCAATTAATATATCCCTCATTAGTCTTCACAAATTATTGAAGAATGATCTCCAACATCTTCCACCTTGAATACATTATCATGAATATGTCTTAAAACACTATTCAATCTTTGTCAATTGAATCCATCTTTCTCATCAGATACAACTGAAATAAGATGAACTTGTTCCATGCACACTGGTATACTACCAATTTAAAAAAATATAAAAATAACTCATACACTTGGGCCTTTTAAAATAGATTCATAGTATTGGTGGATGTTACGCTTGAGCTATGACTACTAATGATTTCAATTATGTATTCACTTACATTCTCAATATTTTGGATAGTTTCGTAATAATTTTTGTGCTAGCCATGGTTAGTCGAAAGAGAATAATGGAGAAGAGGGTTTGTGGAAGGATACAAGGTTGAATAGATGATGTTCATGTGCATGAGTAAAACACTGAGAGCTAGAATGGAGAAAATTCCTTATCATAAATTGGGAGGCTTCTACTTCAGAGAAATGAGTTTTGTTTCCATGGGGTTGGCACCTTCTATACAATAAAAGATAGCCATGTAACTTTTATATGTAATCAATATATAACAACCATATAGTACATGACAAAATAAAAGCTCTTTTATCTATGCACACTCTAAAAACCACTTTATGTACACTAAAATGATTACCCACATAGATTTTTCCTAGATAATCACACATAGTCTAGAATAAAAATATTTAAATATAAAACTTCATAGACTCATAACTATTAAATCTAATTCTCTTTCAATCCAATGTACAAAATAATGAAAAGCCAATTAAATGCATGATTTACTTAGATGAAATTAAAATATATATTGGAGAACTAAAACTCTAAGAAGGAAAAACATTATGCTAGATTTAGATTCTTTTTTCAATACCAGTCTTCTCTTCTTTGTTAGCATTAGATAAGAAACAATTAAGCTTTACTCAAAGAATACTAACATTATGGACTGAGTCCATTTTGATTATGGGATATCATAAGTTAACCCAATTGTGCCCTACAGTCTCAATAAATGATCATGTTTTATGCATTCTTAGACAAAAAAACAATTTACCCACCCAGCTCAAGTGTGGCAAAAAAAATAAAAAATCTAGGATACCAAATTTAAAAAGGATTTAAAGCTAAAAGAGATTTACTAAATATTTATTACTATTAAAAATTAACTGTGATCATAATCATGGATTGTGTACTCAGAAAAACCATCTTTAATGCAACATACACATGAATCTTATAGCTACTATCTTTAAAACAAATTTCTAACTAGCTATATTTTCTACTGTTTATATGCACATATAGAAACTCAAATATTTTTATAATAAACTCTACAAATATCAATACTTCTTTGTACATACCACTAATTAATAATGGAAAAAATTACAAGGCCATGTGATTGAAAAGATGCTCAACTCAATCTCTATCAGGGATTTGACAACAGATCTTAATAAATGAAAAAGAGATTGCTAATCTTGATATGAAAAAATTCAGTATATTTCAGCATGCTAACAATTGGAAACCTTACTATGGCAAATGAATCAAAAGGAGTGGAAAGGAGAAACTCTGATGGTCTCTAAAGGAAAGAAAATACAAGAACAAAACAATCAATTTTTTTTTAACTCTATATAAAATCCCGAAGAAAGTAGTTTGATTTCAAAAATTAGAAAATGAAAGACCATTATCATCACTTGTATGCACAATTTTAAACAAATCTATATAAATTTTTTGAACCTAATTAATCCTTCTAATCAATTTTAATAGCTACTATTCATTTAATCATTACTACTTAACTTTTTTGATTTAGCTCTCATGCACACTTCTTCAATTTGAAAAGAGTCATAAGTGTGACATATATCTTGATAGATTTCTGATGGCTAAATTGATAGCCTAGCTTTGGTGAAAAGCCCTAAACTAATTATCTCTCATTTATTTACTACCATTCTCAAAAATAAAATAAGATACTAGATGCAACAAGTGACTATAATGAATTTAAGAAAATAAGTTATCACACAACAAAAGATAACCATATCTCTTTGATACGTAATCAATTTAAGACATGCAACTAAGTGACCATAATGGATTTAAGAAAATAAACTACTATGGAATAAAAGATAACCATCTAACTTTTATATGTAATTATAAAAGATTGCTAGATACTACATGACAAAATATAAGCTATTTTATCTATACTCACTCTAAAAATTACAATAAGTACATTAAAATTATTACCCACATAAAGTTTTCCTAGATAATCACACATACTCAGAAATATATATATATATATATATATATATATATATATATATATATATATATATATATATATATATATATATATATATACTCATAGCTATTAAATCTATTTTTTCCAATCAAATGTGCAAAATAATGAAAAAGAACTGAATGAAAGGCATAATTTACTTACA
The DNA here is from genome assembly GCA_028749045.1 of Cupressus sempervirens. Classification (NCBI taxonomy): domain Eukaryota; kingdom Viridiplantae; phylum Streptophyta; class Pinopsida; order Cupressales; family Cupressaceae; genus Cupressus; species Cupressus sempervirens. The sequence goes on along the minus strand of CM053786.1, from coordinate 40,022,158 downwards.
AAAAATTAAAATATACATTGGAGCACTTCAACTCCATGAAGGAAAAAAAATATGCTAGATTTTTTGTCTTTTTTCAATGTGAGTTCTCTCTTCTTTGTTTGCCTTAGATAAGAAGCAATTAAAATTTCTTCAAATAATAGTGGCATTATTAACTTGGTCCATGTTGATTCCTTGGAAATCATAGCATTCTTAATAAATGATTAGGCTTTATGCATTCTTACATGAAAATATTTTAGCAAGCTCAATTGTAGCAAAAACATTTTCTGCCATACCAAATTTAGAAAGGACTAAAAGCAAAAAGTGTCTTACTAAATAAATATTTATAACTATTAAAAATTATTTACCAACATAGTCCTAGATTGTGTACATAGAAAAATTTTCTTGAATGGAACATACACACGAATCCTGTACAATAAAAGATAGCCATCTAACTTTTATATTTAATCAATATAAGACAACCATATGGTACATGACAAAATATAAGCTCTTTTATCTATGCTCACTGTATAAAACACTTTAAGTACACTAAAATGATTACCCACATAGAGTTTTTCTATATAATCACACATAGTCTAGAATAGAAATATTTAAATATAAAACTTCATGGACTCGTAACTATTAAATCTAATTTTCTTTCAATCCAATGTACAAAATAATGAAAAGCCAATGAAATGCATGATTTACTTAGACAAAATTAAAATACATATTGGATAATTACAACTCTAAGAAGAAAAAAATTATGCTATATTTAGATTTTTTTTCAATATCAGACTTCTCTTCTTTGTTACCATTAGATAAGAAACAATTAAGCTTTACTCAAAGAATACTGACATTATGAACTGAGTCCATTTTGATTATGGGATATCATAAGTTAACCTAATTGTGCCCTACATTTTCAATAAATGATTAGGTTTTATTCATTCTCAAACAAAAAGACAATTTACGCACCTAGCTCAATTGCAGCACAAAAAAAAAATTCTATCATACCAAATGTAAAAATTACTAAAATCTAAAAGAGACTTACTAAGAATTTATTACTATTAAATATTAATTGTGAACATAATCATGGATTGTGTACTCAGAAAAACCATCCTTAATGTAAGATACACATAAATCTTACAACTACTATCTTTAAAACAAATTTCTAATTGGCTATATTTTCTACTATTTATATGCATATATAGAAATTCAAATATTTTTATAATAAAATCTACAAATACTCAACACTTCTTTATACATACCAATAATTAAGAATGGAAAAAATGACAAGGCCATGTGATTCAAAAGATGCTGAACTCAATCTCTGTGAGGGACTTGGCAACTGATCTTAATAAATGAAAAAGGGATTGCTAATCCAAATATGAAAAAATTCAGTATTTTTCAGCATGCCAACAATTCAAAACCTTACTATGGCACATGAATTAGAAGGAGTGGAAAGGAGAAACTGTGATGGTCTCTAAAGGAAAGAAAATAGGAGAACAAAATAGTCAAAATTTTTTAAACTCTATATGAAAACCCAAAGAAAGTAGTTTTATTTCAAAAATTAAAAAATGAAAGACCATTATCATCACTTGTATGCACAATTGTAATCAAATATATAGAAAGCTTTTGAATCTAATTAATCCTAACTATTATACCAAAAAAAACATCATACGTTATAAAATATAATAATATATAATATAAATTATGATTAAACTATAATATTCATAGTTGCATATGTCCAAAGCACTTTACATCATTTATTTTGAAAAGTTCAAATGGACCAACATACGGTAATATTGCAGCAGTCCATATCCCAATCCCACATAGTAACTAACATAATCACCTAACTATCCTTTGTCACTAGCTCATTGTGCATCTCCTCATTATATTTTGGCTGAAAGATATAATGTAAACATCAGAAACTACCAAACAGATGCTTTGTTTCCACGCTACTCACAATAAATCATATACAACTATCGTACATCTTAGATTCATACTTTTTCCTCTCAACCACATCATTAGCAAACTCATAGGAACATGTTCATTACTGCACATCACATAACCGTTAGTTAGTTAGTACACAACATAAGATCTCTAACTACTATTCTTCCAGTCTCAACAAAAATACTGCTATGTTGACATCAATGACAAACACAGTCATGAATGCAACATATCAATAATCTCCAATGCTTTGGATACTCCCACAATGTAGTATCATCGGCATTCATGCTAACAATCTCCCCCTTTGGCATTGATGGCAACATAGATGAAAAACTATGTAAGTTCCAAGAATACCAAGTAAACTTGTGCTACTACATATTCATGCATCATTACATGTATCTTTCTAAATCTCTCTAAGAGTTATCTCTCCCCTATTTCTTAGGAGTGCTTCTCATGAACCCTCTCCACTATCGCTTGGGGGATGTTTTTCATGCCTATCTCTGCCCCATTGACATCAATGTCAAAGGTGTCAATTACAATCTCAATTGATAAATACTAATAATTAATCAACTACTCAAATTGTAAACTAGCTCGATACCATAAACCAAATACCAAGATTCCTCAATGACTTAGTACATACCAGATGATCACCCATTTAGGAATCATCATGACCTACATGGTCGTTAGACATAGTTGCACGTACTTTGCTGATGTCAACATTATGTAGGTGAACCCTATTCATCTTAGCACTTTAAATGATAAAAAGTGGATGTACATTTTTAAAATAACAAGGAGTTTTTTAATTTTTGTTTGCAATTTTTTTATAAATCCATGCCTTTTTTTCAGCAAAGTAAATTCTTTTTGTGATTTCATTTTTCATAAAAATAAATTGCTACCTAGGAAGCATGTTGGGGGCAATTTTTTTCAACCTAAGATTACAACTAAGTCCAAATTGGACAAATTTTATATGAAAATGAGGTTTTTGGGTACTGCTACGAACCCAACAATGAGGTTTGTATGGTCTCAAAGTGCACTAAATTTAAAAATAAGACTGAACTTCTAATGACAAGAATAGGGACATGAAATTTTGAAGCTCTAATGCCATGTGTCATTGAGGAAATCTCAACCTATAGCTTCCAATCATCATTGCATGCAAACACCAATCACAAAAGGAGAGAGCAAAACCTATGAAGTCTTGAATTCAAATATCCACAAAAGATGAAATATTATTGATGTGAAAATGATAAATTACAATTGTATTGAACACATAAGTTATTATAAAGAGCGATCAATCATTATAATAAGTGACTAAATAATTGAATAAAAATAATTAAATTAATAAAGAAATACTTTTTCACTATCCATAGAAATACCTTGAAAAAATAAATTAAATGATAATACCAAAAGATAATTTTAGAAAAGAAACCTTTAATATATGAAAATTTATTTGGAGTTCAATGTAATTAATAAGTGTAAACCTTTTTATTATATTTTATTTAAAGTTAAAATTTTATTACAATAATATCAATGGACACATGAAGATGGATTAAAATGATAAATAATAAGGTTTCACTAGACTAAAAGTGAAGGCAACATCAATGTGACACTCATTCCTCAATGTAGCACTCAAAATGTACAATTTGTAATAAATATTATTAATTCAAGGTTAAAAAATAAAATTAAAATTATAAGGACTATTACAATTTCTAGTTAATCAATAATTATAATAATTGGAAGATTTTCGCTATAGATAAAACCTCAAAACTATTTTTGGCCCAATTTAGATATCATTAAGAAATGTAATGGCAAGATTATGTTTTAATAAAGATAGGAAAATGTATATAAATAGATAAGAATGTCCAATGATTCATCTAAGGAGAAGCAAGTTGTTCAATTTTGCAGGTTATAAAAAAGGTGGTTCAAATTCAATGTATTCATAGTTCAAGATTGATAGATTAAACAAAAAAATTGTCTCCGAAATACATTTATTTATTTTAAAGAAGGGTAGGATTTTTCATATTGAAACAAGTGCCACATTATTGGCCGTAATTTTATAATAGCTTAATTAGATAGAGTAGTAAAGTTACAAATTCGATAATGTTTAATATAATTTTATTAATATTTAATTAATATTATAAAATTTGATTAATTAAAAAAATTAAACTATACTTTTATACTAAAAATCTAACTTTTAATTAAGAAAGATTAAAAAATCTTTCTTTTATTTTGAAAATTTAATTATTTAAATTCTTTTTAATAAAATAGTTTATAATTTAAAAAATCTCTATTACATATAAATGTCATCGTAGTATTATAACTAGTTAAGTTATATCTTAAATATTAATATTTTATTTAAACAAAAATAGTATATAAAATATTATCCATAAAATAAAATATCATGAAGAAAAAATTATTGTTAAAATAATAGTATGATAAACTAACATATTATTGATAAAAATTAAAAATATGACAAATAAATATTAAAAAATTAAAAGTTAAAATTGAAATGAAAAATACAATAACTAGTTCAGATAATAAATACAATAAGACGATTTTTTATTTTGATGAAGGAAGGATTCCGTCATCAAACTTTCAAAAGAAATTCCAAACCAATACTTCTAAGCTTTCCACACTAAGATTAAGATAAAGTACATAGACCTGTAGATTTTCTTTCCTATAAGTAGAATATAAAATTGTGAAATTAGAACTGCTGATTGTTTAGCCAAATGGACATCTAGTCATGATCCGGGTTGGAATATTAGGGATAGGAGGCAACTTTTGAGATGGTGCAAGAATTTGATGATTTTGTTGCTCAGGATCGAGCTCCTTGTTGAGCTCTCCTTGTTGTATTCTTTTCTGTCTTAATAAATTTTTACCCCTCTTTTTGCAAAAAAAAAAATTTATGAAATTAGAAACCTTGCCAAGGCTAAGGAAGCCCATGAATCCAGGAAAAGGAAGCGCATGAATCCAGGCACCATCTCAAGATAGATGTGAAGAATGCACATTTAACAAACCCAACCCAAAATTATTGTACGAGAAGCAATGTCCAAAAACGGAACCAAACTTGATGGTGAATCTAATCCTAATCATGGCAACCTTCTTCAAGAATCGAAGGTGCTAAAAGTCCCACCAAATCTATCTGGATAACCTAAACTTTACAGTCCACGTGAGATTGGATTTGACATATGTAGGGAGTGCAAGCCTATCGTTGAGATGGATTTTAGAAATGTCATTCAAGAAAACTACTTTACAAGGAACAAGTTGAGAAACGAATTAAACTCACAACAGGTTCTCGGTCTCCTCAAATTATTTGATTACACTGAAAACTTGGGAGAAAATCAGGAAAGCTATTTACTGGAAGAAGAAAGTAAAGCTGAGAAAGCTGTGAATTTCAGTAAGGGAAATCAAATCTCAGCAGTCAATGACAATGAACAAGGGAATACTAAGCGTCTATAGTTGATTGCAGATATCATATCAGTTAACGAAGTCATCATCATAATCAGGGGAAGACTTCTACAGTTGAGAATTTAAAGACATGTTGTTATTTAAGATCTCAAGGCTCTGTGACATGTATGAAGGAAAGCATACATTAAGGCTCTCAGAAGAAGATACAATTTCGTGGGGCTTCTAAGAGTTTACTGAGTGTCTGATAAACATGGAATGTAGTGGAAGTAAAAGTACTTGTAGGGATATTCAAAATAAACAAAAGAAGAGAGAGTGTCATTGGGCGGCAAGAACTTTTATGGGTGTCAGCTTGAAATGGAACTTATCAGCAGGGGTCATAATGAACAAAAGAGAATTTCAGAGGATCAACTTCACCCAGATCTATCCCTGCAGATTAACGTCTCTCGACCATACTCAGGCGGAAAGTATTTTAGGGGAACATACTTCATGGAATTTTGTTGAGTCTCAGCCAGACATGGAACATAGTGGAAGCTCTTCTAACCCTAATAGAAGGAGAATAGCAGAAATGCAGCATACCGCCAAGGAGAATCATAGGAGAAAGCTTCAATGAATTCTGCAATCTTGACTTGCAGCATTTTGCTCTTCCCAATAGCAAATAAATCCAAGAGAAGGAATAAAAAAAATTAGCGTGATGGTTGATGAAAATTGTAAAATTTGAAAAGATATTTAAAATATAAAATTAGAAAATTCTAATCAGTAAAATAATAAAAATTGACTTATTTTTTTAAGCTTTATTTCTGCCATAGTATGTGATGTTTTAAGAGTGGCCAAACCCTGATTCACTGTTTTACTGAAACCTTGCTCCCTCTTTTACACAAACTGCTTCCCTTTATAATGACCATTCTTTTCTATCCTTAGAAAGGAGGAATATCAGTACAAAATACAATTTCTCATATTTGAAATCTATATTTACCTTGTGCTGAATATTTGTGTCCACTAGAGGACAACAATAAGAAATGTATTAATTGAATCTTTGTGGAACAATAATGTTAGACACTCCAGTCCAAATAACAGTAGATTGCACTTTGTCATATGTGGACAAACACCAAGAAATTTATTGGTTGAATCTATGTTGAGAACAATAATGTTAAAAACTCAAATTCAAGCAAGAAAATGTCTAGTCTGCTAACAGATCTCTGAATATTTTTATATCTTCCTCGGCATAGATATTACAAATAAACTATTTTTCCAAAACCTTTGAAAGGAATGTCACAGAAAATGTCAGATTGCTTAGTATTTGTTACATGTAATCTTTGTGGAACAAGAATATTACACTCTGTCCAGATAACAGTAGATTGCACTGTCATAAATGGACAAACTAATCTTTGTGGAACAAGAATATTAGACACTCGAGTCCAAATAACAGTAGATTGCACTTTGTCATATCTTGACAAGCACTAAGAAATTTATTGGTTGGATCTATGTTGCAAACAATAATGTTAAAAACTCCAATTCAAACAAGAAAATGTCTAGTCTGCTAACACATCTCTGAATATTTTTATATCTTCCTCGGCATAGATATTTCCAGTGAGCCATTTTTCCAAAACCTTTGAAAGAAATGTCACAGAAAATGTCAGATTGGGTAATATTTATTAAATGTAAGTTGCACAATTCAGATCGATTAAAGTAAGCAAATAAAATGTGGACGTCATCGTATGTGTCGTAGATATAGAAAAGACGATTTCCTCGTTGCTTTTAAATCTATGCTTTCCTAGGCTTTGTTTGGACTATTATCGCTTCCAGACTGGCAGATGATTGGAACAATAATGTTAGAAAAGGGAGGATGTAGATTGCGTTGTATAAATTGGGATGCATGAGGCTTCCCAATTCATAATAATAAAGAAGAAATGGCCAAGGCAGTGAAGCAGCTTGTTTGCGTGGTGATTGTACTCGCATTGCTATTGGTTGTGCGCGGGGATGATATCGCACCAGCAGCAGGTAACCGTATGGCTTCCTTCACTATTCACTATGATTATCATGATTTATTATGACTGTTTGTGATTATCATGATTATTATGACACAATTTTTGTTATGCTGGCAGCTAAACCCGAGTGCGATAATCCTTGCACTGACACTGATATGTGCAACGATGGTGAAGTATGCGTCGGAGTTGAAAACAACCACTGCGAAGAGGGTGTTGGATTTTGCTGGGATCCTGCAGTCCCTTTCCCCGTAAATGGATAATAATATTATTATAACTATAACTATAGTTGGATAATAATATTATTATAACTATAACTATAGTTACCGTGTGGGATTGGCATATGGACTGCTGCGATATTACCGTACGTTGGTCCATTTGAACTTTTCAGAATAAATGATTTATAGTGCTTTGGACATATGCAACTATGAATATTATAGTTTAATCATAATTTATATGGTATATTATTATATTTTATAATGTATGATTTTTTTGTTTTATAATAGTTAGGATTAATTAAGTTAAAAAACTTTCTATATATTTGATTGCAATTGTGCATACAAGTGATGATAATAGTCTTTCATTTTTTAATTTTTGAAATCAAACTACTTTCTTCGGGTTTTTATATAGAGTTTTAAAAAAATTGATTTTTTTGTTTTTCGTATTTTCTTTTCTTTAGAGGCCATCAGAGTTTCTCCTTTCCACTCCTTTTGATTCATGTGCCATAATAAGGTTTGGAATTGTTAACGTGCTGAAAAATACTGAATTTCTTCATATCAGCATTAGCAATCCCCTTTTCATTTATTAAGATCTGTTGTCAAGTCATTGACAGAGATTGAGCTGAGTATCTTTTGAAGCACATGGCCTTGTCATATTTTCCATTCTTAATTAGTGGTATGTACAAAGAAGTGTTGAGTATTAGTAGAGTTTAGTATTAAAATATTTGAGTTTCTATATGTGCATGTAAACACTAGAAAATATTCCCAGTTAGAAATTTGTTTTAAAGATACCAACAGTAAGATTCTTGTGTATCTTGCATTAAAGGTGGCTTTTCTAAGTACACAATCCATGATTATGATCACAGTTAACTTTTAATAGTAATAAATATTTAATAAGCCTCTTTTGCTTTTAGTCGTTTTAAAATTTGGTATGGCAGAATTTTTTTTTTTTTTGTCGCAATTGAGTTGCGTGGGTAAATTATTTTTTTGTTTGAGAATGCATAAAGCCTGATCATTTATTGAGAATGCACGGCACAATTGGGTTAGCTAATGATATCCCATAATCAAAATGGACTCAGTTCATAATATCAATATTCTTTGAGTAAAGCTTAATTGTTTTTTTATCTAATGCTAACAAAGAAGAGAAGATTGATATTGAAAAAAGAATCTAAATCTAGCATAATGTTTTTCCTTCCTAGAGTTGTAATTCTCCAGTATATATTTTAATTTTGTTTGAGTAAATCATGCAATTCATTGGCTTTTCATTATTTTGTACATTGGATTGAAAGAAAATTAGATTGAATAGTTATGAGTCTATGAAATTTTTATAATTAAATATTTTTATTCTAGACTACATGTGATTATCTAGGAAAATTCTATGTGGGTAATCATTTTAGTGTACTTAAAGTGTTTTTTAGAGTGAGCATAGATAAAAGAACTTATATTTTGTCATGTACTATATAGTTGTCTTATATTGATTACATATAAAAGTTAGATGGCTATCTTTTATTGTATAGGATTCGTGTGTATGTTCCATTCAAGATAATTTTTCTATGTACACAGTCCATGATTATGATCACAGTTAACTTTTAATAGTAATAAATATTTATTAAGCCTCTTTTATCTTTTAGTCATTTTTAAATTTGGTATGGTACAAATTTTATTTTTTTTGCCGCAATTGAGTTGGGTGGGTAAATTTATTTTTTTGTGTGAGAATGCATAAAGCCTGATCATTCATTGAGAATGCAGGGCACAATTGGCTTAACTTATGATATCTCATAATCAAAATGGAATTAGTTCATAATGTCAGTATTCTTTGAGTAAAGCTTAATTGTTTCTTATCTAATGCTAACAAAGAAGAGAAGATTGATATTGAAAAAAGAATTTAAATCTAGCATAATGTTTTTCCTTCTTAGAGTTGTAATTCTCTAATATATATTTTAATTTTGTCTAAGTAAATCATGCATTTCATTGGCTTTTCATTATTTTGTACATTGGATTGAAAGAAAATTAGATTTAATAGTTATGAGTCTATGAATTTTTATATTTAAATATGTTTATTCTAGACTATGTGTGATTATCTAGAAAACTCTATGTGGGTAATCATTTTAGTGTACTTAAAAGTGTTTTATAGAGTGAATATAGATAAAAGAGCTTATATTTTGTCATGTACTATATGGTTGTCTTATATTTGTAGACACCTAAAAACCTTTAGAAAATAAAGTATTTTTATTTTCTGAAAAAGTCCTGATGACATCATCATTTATTAATTAATTAATTATTTAATTAATTAATTAATTTTTATGCCATTAAATCCCTTTATCTTAATTAAAAATATTTAATTAAGGAATCCCTCCCAAAAATGTTTAAATCTTATTTAAACATTATTTCCTTATTTATTAATTATTTAATTAATAAATTGACCAAAAATCCTAAAATAAATAAAAAATTTATTTTTTTCCCAAAAGTTGGCCAATTTCCTTATGACCAATAACCTCTTCCAAAATCTTCTAATCCTTCTTTAATTTTGATTAAAGGCTAATCCCATCATTTCCTACCCCTAATCCCAACTCAAAATATTTAATTAAAATTAAATATTAATCCTCATGTTTATTAAAAAAAGTTTTAATAAATATCTCCTCATCCTTCCCCTTTCCTCCATCCTCTCACCATGTGACATGTGTCACTCCTTGATTGGTTGTAAGGAAGCACAATCCATGTGCTCTCCTCTCATGCAATCTCAGCCCTCCATGAGCTTTTTCTCATCCTTGCATCTTAGCCCTCAATCCCTCAAGCCTCTTGCCTATAAATTGGATCCTTCCCCTTTGCAAAATAACACAATCCATGAAGTAAAGTTATAATGCTATTTTGAGAGCCAAATCCATACTAAAGCCATCTATCCACACCAAAAATCTACAATCATCCATTGAAGCCCTTTTTGAAGCATAAAGCTTGAGCATACATCCTATCTATTTAGACAAAGCTACTCAACAAGAGAGCTTCTTATTGAGAGAGCCCATTAATGGCTCATATTTTCAATTAAGAGCTCATCTTAGTCTATCTTGAAGTTTATGAATTTTGTTTAGTTTGTAGAAGCTTTATTTAAATTTGGTTTCTATTAGCATACTAACATTTTCTCATATACATTTTGGCACGCCCGGTGGGACCCCGCATGGGTCATCTTCATTAGCTTTTTTAGTCAAGTTTTGTATGTTATTTGCTGATTTTGGCTAATTTTTCTTGTTTTTGTGATTGGTAGGATTGTATAAATTGGTTTTGTAGGTCCACATGAGCATGAAGAAGACAAAGGAACTCATAATCTATCTCATAGTGTTTGCAGATTTTTCAAGCTTATAGGTGGACAAAGAACTTGAAATTATTCTTCCTCTTCTTGTCTATATTCTTCTTATTCCATCTATTTCTTCTTCTTCTTCTTGTGGAAGATCTTGGCCATTTTTTTTTAAGGAAGAAAAATCATACACACTTCTTTTTAGTGCTTAAAATGAACCCCCAAATCATACTTAAATCCATTGAAAAACTAACAATTTGCAAAAAAGAAAAAATCTTTTAACAAGTGAAACTAAACCAATCTAATCATTTGCATCCTTGCAACATCAAGGTTTTAGATGCATTCATGCAAAATTAGGAACACTTCATTTTTGGGAATTTAAAAAGAACTACAAGTTTCTATTTCAAAAGGTTCAAAATCAACACTAAGTGCACACTAAAGTTCTTTTAAAAAATTTCATGAAAACTAAGAGTCCTAAATGGTTGCCAAAAATTGTCCTAAAAGCTTTGTTATTTGTTCCAAACAAATGCCTTATTGCAAAATCTTGAATGTTTCTTAGGATTTTCATGCATCAAAACAATCTAGGAATATCATTTTTGGGCTTAAAACATGCAAACTAGAACACAAAATTTTGAATGAAAACCAAAGTCCAAAGAGTCATTTTCACTTTTGAGTCCAAAACAAAATCTTGAATGATCTAAGGTTAAAACAAAGCACTTCAAAGTTCTTAAAACAACACACAAAATCTCAATCTTGAATGCTCAAAAGAAAACACTTGAATGTTTAACCACTTGTCGTTGAATGCATGTTGCTAAAATCACTCTTGAATGCCATGGATTAAAATCTAATTTTCCTTGAATGCATGATTAAAACAACAAATCCAATCTTGAATTCTAAGGATCAATTAACCATTGCAATATCAAACACTTCATTTGGAGCTTCTAAAAATTGAACAAAACAAATCTCTTTTCCACATGCAATCTAGGTAAAGTTTGATTTTTGGACATTTAAGAAACCTTGTTAAGTTAAAATACAAATTTGCAAAAATCAATTTGAGTAGTTCCTTGGACTCACCTCTTTTCTAATCACCCATCAAATATTAACCATTGGTTGCAATCTCAGCGCCATTTATGGGGATGGGTCTACTTGAAAAAGGTGTTAAATGTTCCACAATCTAACTCACTCACTTGGTCTTTGAATGTTTGCTTTAACTTTATCAAAATTCTTAAATGATCAAAACTCTAGATTAAATCGATCACACTTCAAGTTTGGGCACTAAAATTGAACAACAACTGACGTGGAGAGCCTCCGGGCGCGCGCTTGAAATCGAATCTCACACACTTTTGTTTTGGGCTTAAAACAAACTCACACTCAATCTTGAATGCCTTAAAGAAAATTAATCGATACTTGACGTGGAGGGCCTCTGGGCGCGCGAGTTTGCTTTTGTTGACCCTAACTCTTCTTATTTTTTGCATTCTTCGATCGATTTACTTTTGTTGGCACTTCAAGTTGGAATTGAACATTGTCTCTTAAACATGAGTGCTTGCAAAGTCTAGATTAGCACACATAAGAGTCAGTTGGTAAAAGAACAAGCGTGTTTTTTAGCCCAAGGTCATCCAAGTCTTCTCTCCCCTTGTCGTCTTTCGAGGCCATCTTGGGTGCATAAGATTAGGATCCAAAACCTTGTTTCTTTTTAGGAGGCCTGCTTGGGGATTTCATCACCCCTTGGACGACCTCAACTCCAGCGTTCTGGCGGAGTATAAGAATTGGGAGGTGAATCGAAAGACACCTCTCTTGGGATCAAGATTTTGTCACTCGGGCTAAGCCTCAAGGAACTTTATACCCTTGAGAAGTGAAAGAGGAGAAGTGGGTTACCGCTCCTCTCGGCTGTGTGACATCTTTTTGGTCTCATCTACGGATTTGGGCCTCACGTACCTTGGGTATATCGAGGACTCCTTAGCTAAACCAACTGTCAGCCTTGTAGACAACCATCTAGGTTGTTAATGTGTTTGAGGTGACTGATCGAAACATTTGTAGAACATACACACTCCTTGGTGCAAGTATCACTTTCTGAGAATCAAAAACTTCTATCTGGTTGTTTCTATCTATTGCTTGATCTTTTATTTGTTGAATGAATGTTTGCCAAACTTGGTCAATCCTAGCTTAGGGCATACTTAGCGTAGTCACTGCCTATTCCAGAAGTTGAATGAGTTGAAGCAAAACAACCAAGATCTCTCAAAGCCAAGCAAATTCAGAAATTGATGTTAGAGCAACCCAAACCCAAACAGAAGTTTCACAAAGTTAAACTCAAACCATCTCTAGCATACCAAGAACTTTCAGCCAAGAGAAAAGAAATAACACCAAGCCCACGAATTGCCAAACTCCACAAAGTAGAGGAAAAAGCTACCGACGAAGCACTTCAAGAGGCCTGGTTAGAGCGCACCATCAAATTTAGCCAACATCCAGGAGTTAATCCTGCTTATGCCTTACCAACTAGGCATGATTTCTATGATTAGACACCCTTGTTTCTCCACATCTTCTTGGATAAGCTTCACTTTAGAGTCATTTTTGTAGAAAATCCAGCCATCTTAGGTTATCCCCTTAAGCATTATTAGCTCATCCATCTCATTTAGAATCAAACCATCTAGCCAGCAATCAAAACCTCACATCCAAGCCTTAAAAATTGTTGTCACTTTTGCCAAAAGTTTGCCACTCCTAAAATCTTCCAAATCCATCAATCTCACCAAGGTTATCCCTTTGACAGAGCTTTGTCTAGGGTGATCCAGCTTTGTCACTTGTTATCCCTCATCACCTTGAGCTAAAGGTTGGGATCCACAAGTGGTCAATCTCGTGTTCTTCCTAAAGGATCATCAGTCTATCCTTAAGTTGACACAATCACCACCAAGCTTACACATAGGAAAGCAGACCTTTTGTGCTTTGACAACATATCTTTGAAGTTAGAATCTCCAACCCAATCCTCCTTAGGTTTTGTCGTATAGCTTTGCCTTAACCTAGGAAATCATTTGCATAGAGAAGCCTTCCCCCTTTTGCATCCATTAGCATTATTGCATCTCATCCCTAGGAGCATTTTTCATGCCACCCGTCACTCGCTTAGCCAAGAAGAAAGAAACAATGGAGCCCTATCATTTGGATCAAACAGCCTCACCCCCCTTGAGCACTCAGCCATCCTTCAGTGCAGAGAAAGCTATGCCATCACGTACTGACATTGAAGCTTTCATGAACCAACCAGGAAATGCAGTATTGGTAAATGCCATTATAGACAAAAACAAAGAGACAATCATGTCTAATTTTCGAAGGGAAAATGTAGGAACCTTTGACTTTGGAAGACCCCCTCCATTATCAGATCCATCTCACCCATTGTTTGGGCAGCTACCACCACCCATAGGCTCTTATGATCCAAATTATCCTCAATATATGCCAAAAGAAGAGCCTCCAGCCAATCCATATGATCCAACAGACCCAAACATACCATCATCCACCCAAGTTGAAATCTCCATGCCGCAAGCCAACCCATCCACCACCACTCCATCCTTGGTTCATACCTCTCCGCTCCAAACCCCCTTTACCCAAAACAGCTCACCGTTCACCCCCTTCACTATTGCTGCTGCTGCTCCCCAACCCAGCCTTCCAAATCCACCCATCTCCCAAATCAGTGCTAGCATCTTTGGCCAACCTCAGCAATATACAACAGGGATGCCACCCATGGGGCCAAGTAATCAACCTTTCATCACCCCCAGCTTGTTCACTGCAGCCCAACACACAATCCCATCATTTCCATTAGGTCTTGGGAGCTCAATACCATTAGCCACAAATCTACAAGCTACTACCCTCACTCCACAAAGCTATCAAATCCCACAAGCTACTACCAATTTTCTACCAAGCTCCCAAGTGACCCCAGCCCCTGCCACCACTCTACCAAGCTTCCAAATCCAACCACAAAGCTATCAAACCCCATCAGTTCCATTCCCAAGCTTTCAATTCCCACCACCTCCACCACCAACTAATCCATTACCTCCAATTACCAACTACTTTTCAATGCCACTTCTAGGAGGTAATCCACCACCCCAGCCAGCCACCAATTATTTGCAGATACCATCCCAAATGGGGGCACAACCCACATATATTGGTCAAACCCCACAAGCCCCCCGATCCTTTCCCCAAGCCTCTCAACCATCTTATACCTTACCTCCACAAAGCAATCCATTTATCCCACAGCCAGCTTATGTTCCTCAATCCCAACCTCAAATCCCATATCAACAGCAAGCCTCGCAGCACATGCAGCAATATGCGCCACCTCCCCCTCAGCAACCTGTCATCCATCATGCAACTGCCCAAACAATGTACAATCCCTATCAGCAAATCCCTCATAGCCATCCATATTCAGTGGCCCCATCCAGCACATACCTACCTCAAGGCACTCCTACATTGGGGGCACCCCAGCCATCACCTATCAATTCAGAATGGGAGCAAATGAAGATAGCTCTGAAAGCCATCCAAGAAGGGAATGATCCGAAGACATTCAAGTTTGAGAATGTGTGTCCTTACCCATTTGACAGAGCCATTACCATGACACCATTTCCCAAACACTTTGAGGTACCCAAATTTGACAAATTCAGAGGAAAAGGAGACCCTGTCACACATATCAAAGAATTTTACATGCACTGCCAGGACGTAGCATACAATGATGTCTTCCTCTTGCGCCTTTTTCCCAAAAGCTTAGCTGGACCAGCTCTTGAATGGTTTTATAGAATCCCCTATGGCACAATTAAAAACTTTGCTGAATTATCTGAGGCATTTGTAGCCCAATATGCCCATCTTGTTGAAACAGAGCTATCAATAGTTGATCTTGTCCACACCAAGCAAAAAGGTGGAGAAAGCCTTGCCGAATACCTGCAAAGATGGCAAACCCTTACCACCCGCATATCCTGCACCTTGCCAGAACGCCATGTTGTGAAAATGTTTATTGATAATGCCCATCCTAGCTTGGCTCACCACATGACCATGAACTGTTTGCAAACCTACAAAGATATCAAAGAGAAAGGAATGATCCTTGAGCAAGGACTCATTAAAGATGGTGTGGTCAAGCTTTACAAGGAAGCCAACCAAAATCAATCACATTCCAATGACAAGTCTAGGTATTGGAACAAAAACAAGCACGTTGCAACAGATGGCGTCACTGACACCAGACATGTGAATATTGTTGGTCCTTCTCACAACCAGTCCAACCCACCATATCAACCAAAAAATCAACAAGCTATCAACTACCAACAACAGAATAACCAAAGCTATCAAAACCACAATCCAAGACCCAACTTCCAAGGGTCTAGCGATCAAGCTAATGCCATCAATGTAGCTGCAGGACAAAAGCCTAGATTCCAACCTACACCTAGAAACTATACACCCCTTGGTGAACCATTGGATGTCATTTTTGAGAAATTAGTCAAAGAAAACCTCATCAAATTTCCCCCTACCCAGCAAATTGACCCAAGCCAATCCAAAGCTGCATGGTACAAAGATAATGAGTACTGCAAATTTCATAGGGTAAAAGGTCACACTACCCTCAGATGCATGAAACTAAAAGACTATGTGCAGGACCTCATTGATCGGAAGGAAATCACTGTTGGTGCCCAAACCTCTCCCAATGAAGGCTTACAAATCTATCAAAATGCTTTTCCTCCACACCACAACCAAAATCTTGGAAAAGCACCTATCCAAACCAACAACAACAACACCAACAACCGTCAGCCAAACCAACAGCATGGGAAGAACAATGACCACACTTCATCCTATATAGACTATGGTAGCCTTATAGGTTGTATATCCGAGAAAGGGCCTTCCGTCAATGTTATCAACATCCAAGGACCAAACAATGAGTGTGCAGTCACCACTCGAAGAGCGCGATTTAACATCGCAGGCCCACCTGTTACACCAACACCATCAGCTCCATCAAAAAGTCAGTACAATATCTTGGAACACCTTGGGAACATGCCAGCCCAAATCTCCATTTTAGACCTTCTTCGCACTAGTCCTGTGTACAAGAACATCCTTGACAGTGCTCTCATAGAATCTCGTGTCCCTTCTGATATCAATGCTACTGATTTTCGTAATCTTGTTGGACACCTCTCATCCTCATGTGCCCTATCGTTCAAACCCACCGACATACCCGTGGTCGAGCCAGATCACACCCTTCCGCTTCGCATAGCCATCATGGTATCCAACTTTGCTGTGAAAAGAGTAATGATAGATAATGGATCAGCCTTGAATATTTGCACCCTAAAATTCATAAAACAAGCTGGGTATACTGAGGCAGATATCATCAGTGAGGTTATCACCATCAAAGCTTATGACAACTTGGAAAGAACCACAGAAGGAACTATTTTGCTGCCAATCAAGGTTGGGCCAGTCATCCAAGAGACACTCTTCCATGTTATTGATCTAAACCTACCATTCAACATCCTCCTTGGTCGCCCATGGATTCATGCCATGAAAGCCGTTCCATCCACTTACCATCAGTGCGTCAAATTTCTGCATCAGGGCACTGAGGTAACCATCCATGCCGATCCAGAACCCTTTGCTTACTGCAATGCGGTTGAAGCCTCATATACAAACCATTGCCCTGGAATTGATATCGGCACATCCATCGCCAGCTCATCCCACACTTATAATGACCCAGAAACCATCCTCGCCTCTACCCTGTCTACCGTGAAGATCAATAACAAAGGTTGTGGAGAGTATAGTCTGTCAGATGCATTTGCTGTCGGGGCACTCCCACTTGATCCACATGCCCATGGACGACCGACATATCACAAAGCTAAGGAAATTCCACCTCCTCGATACAAAAAGTTTGGCCCAACAACCTTTGTATCCTCGAAAATCCCTCTTCATGAGGAGCTCACTCCAGATATCAACAAATGGTTACATAAGGATGCACCTCAAAGAAATCAAGCACGCCTTGATCACTTTAGCCAAAAGTATCCCCAAGAACATAAGCTCATCACTAACAAATGGAACTATCAAGGTGGTGGTCTAGGACCAGAAGAAAGAGGCATGCAGTGCCCCATCGACGCACACAAGTGGGAATCGAAGTCAGGTCTTGGCTTTGGCATACCCACAACTGGGGGCACCAATGAGAACGGTCACGCTTTTTCAAACATTCACCGCGACCTTGTTGAAATTGAAGACATTCCTGAGGAAGTTGAAAAGAGATCCTACGACGATATCCTAGACCAAATCTCCCTCGGAGACTCTATTCTCCAAGAACTATCCATCCACCTCATTGACCTACCACTCGCCCATCCACAACTCATAGATTGGGACCAACCAAGTGTCATACACATCGATGAGTTCACATCAGAGGA
Source organism: Cupressus sempervirens (assembly GCA_028749045.1). Taxonomy (NCBI): domain Eukaryota; kingdom Viridiplantae; phylum Streptophyta; class Pinopsida; order Cupressales; family Cupressaceae; genus Cupressus; species Cupressus sempervirens. Next base: position 40,003,962 of record CM053786.1, on the reverse strand, counting down.
GGCACTTCTAAGATTCATGGGAGCTGAAACTCCTCACAAGAAAACAAAGCCAGATTCTGCCTATATCTACAAGCTAGATCCCAAGGGGTATTTTGGAGAAAATCCCCAACCTAGTTCCGATACACCCAAAACTGGAACTAAGGTGAATCTGAGACTAGCTAAGGAAACGAAGAGAACCCCTCAGCAAGAAAATCTAGAGCCACAAGAAGAACATGAGGATTTAGCATTGCCTCCTCAAGATAATCGACCAGAGGTGTCTTCTATTCTAATTGAGGATACTCGAGAAGTCAACATTGGTTCTTCAGAGATCCCCAGACTTGTTCACATTGCTGCATCCCTATCACAAGACCAAGCTAACCTCCTCTTTGAGGTCTTAAGAGAGAATATTGGCCGATTTGCATGGTCATATCAGGACATGCCAGGACTTGATCCAAAGCTTGTAGTTCATCATCTTGCAGTTGATCCAAAGATCAAGCCCGTCAGACAAAAGCTTAGAAAAATGCACCCCAAGGTGGCATTATTGGTCAAAATTGAATTAGAAAGAATGTTAGCTGCTAAGGTTATCCGAACTATCGACTACTCAGAGTGGATCTCCAACATGGTCCCTGTCACTAAACCTTCCGGTGACATCAGAATCTGCACTGATTTTAGAGATCTTAACAAAGCTTGTCCAAAAGATGATTTTCCCTTGCCCAACATAGATATGATTGTAGATCTTATAGCTGGACATGAAATTTTGTCCCTCATGGATGGATTTTTTGGGTATAATCAAATCAAGATTGCAGAAGAGGATCAGCATAAGACAGCATTCACTACCCCTTGGGGAACCTTTTGCTACAACATGATGCCTTTTGGCCTAAAGAATGCTGGGGCTACCTATCAAAGAGCTATGACAGCCATTTTTCATGATCTCATCCATAGCATTTTGGAGGATTATGTGGATGATATCTTGGTCAAGTCTCATACCTTCATGGATCATCTTGCTGACCTGGAGAAAGTCTTTGATAGGTTAGCCAAATATCATCTCATGCTGAATCCCAAGAAATGTGTCTTTGGGGTCACATCTGGCAAGCTTCTAGGTTTCATAGTTTCTAAACGAGGTATAGAGATCGACCCCAAGAAGGTCAAGGCTATCTTAGACATGCCTCCTCCCCAGACACTGCGACAGCTTCGCTCTCTTCAAGGAAAGCTCCAATCTATTTGGCGCTTCATCTCCCAGCTTGCAGATAAGTGTACACCATTTTCACATTTACTGAAGAAGGATGAGAACTTCAAGTGGGATTCTTTATGTCAGCGCAACTTCGACCATCTCAAGCAATATCTCATCAATCCCCCTATCTTGGTTCCACCAGTTCCTGGTCGTCCCCTGATTTTGTACATATCAGCAACACCTACTGCTCTAGGGGCACTTCTAGCACAGCTTGATGACTACAACAGAGAAAGAGCCATCTACTACATCAGTAGAACCCTAGTTGGTTATGAACTCAATTACACTCCTATGGAAAAAGCTTGTTTGGCAGTTGTTTTCTCAACTCAAAAACTTCGCCATTACATGCTAAGTCATACCATCCAACTAGTCTCCAAGATTGACCCTCTCAAGTATATGCTCTCTAGAACAGCACTTACAGGCCGTTTGGCCAAATGGGTTATGCTCCTTAGTGAATTTGACATCCAGTATGTGGATAGAAAGGCATTCAAAGGGCAAGCTATAGCAAATCACCTAGCTGATGCACCTCTAATAGATGTTTATCCATTGATCACAGAATTTCCAGATGAGCATATCTGTCTAATTGAAGAACAACCCCCATGGAAACTTTATTTTGATGGCTCATACACATCTCATGGATCAGGGGCAGGAATATTGTTGGTCACACCTCAAGGAGATTACATTCCAAAAGCCTTCAAGCTACAATTCCCTAGCACCAACAATATAGCTGAATATGAGGCCCTCATAGCAGGATTAAAGATAGCTGTAGAATGGAACATTGTTGAGCTACAAATCTTTGGCGATTCTCAGCTCATCATCAAGCAAGCCCTAAATGAATATCAAACCAAAGATGAAAAGCTATTACCCTACAAAGAGCTAGTTGATCAGCTAACCCAACATTTTACAAAGCTTCAGTTTACACAAGTGCCTCGAATACAGAACAAAGCAGCAGATGCTATGGCTACTATAGGCTCGCTCTTGGAAATTCCCCAAGCAGCTACACAGTATGAGTTTTTAGTGGAGCAGCTCCTCACACCCGCCTATGCAAATGAGGATTCAAACCGTGTTTGTATCTTGGTTGGTTCCCAATCCCCTTGGTACCATGAGATTCACGCTTACCTTAACGATGGTATCATATCCCCTCACCTCACACGTACCCAACGCCAGAACCTCATCCGAAAATCATCCCGCTATGTTATCATAGCCAATACCCTATATCGTCGGGGTTATCACGATACTCTCTCTCGATGTTTAGACCAAAATGAGGCCGCAATGGTGTTAAAGGAAGTACACTCTAGACTTTGCGGTGCCCACACGAGTGGTATTGTCCTAGCGCGACAAATCCTTAGAGCAGGCTACTATTGGCCTACCATTGAAGAAGACTCCTGTGACTTTGTCAGAAAGTGTCTCCCATGTCAGCAGCATGCAAATCTTGTGCACGCTCCAGCACAGGATCTACAGCCTATTGCACCACCTTGGCCTTTCGCTTGTTGGGGCCTTGATCTAGTTGGAACTATCACACCCCTCTCATCTGATGGACATAAATGGATAATAACAGCTACAGACTATTTCACTAAATGGGTGGAAGCAGTCCCCCTAGTCTCAGCTACAGGAGTTCAGGTCTCCAAGTTCATCTTGTACCACATTGTTTGCCGCTTCGGCATCCCATCCACCATCTTCACTGACCACGGAGGTAACTTTGAAAATCTCAACATGGAAGAATTATGCACTTCCCTCCGCATCCATCACCAGTTTTCTAGCCCATATTTCCCACAAGGTAACGGCCAGGTAGAGGCAACTAACAAAACCCTCCTCAAAATTTTAAAGAAAGTTGTCAATGATTCCGGCCGTGATTGGCACCTACAAATAAATCCAGCCTTATGGGCCTATCGAACTTCCTTCCGTACATCCACAGGCACAACTCCATACTCCCTAGTCTATGGTGCCGAAGCGGTACTACCTATAGAGGTTGAACTTCCCTCCTTGCGCATATCTTTGCAAGGGCAAATATCAGATGAAGAATATAGAGTAGCTCGACTCACCCAACTAGATCTCTTAGACGAGAAGCGGCAACAAGCCTATGATCATCTCACAGTCTATCAAACTCGTCTCAAAAGAAATTTCAACAAGAAGGTGCTTCCACGACACTTTCAGCCAGGTGACATGGTCCTCAAAGAAAACATGAAAGTCCAAGTAGATCGAGAAAAGAAAGGCAAGTTTGAACCTACATGGCTTGGTCCTTATGTTGTCACTGCTTCCTTTGGCTCTGGAGCTTATCAGCTATCTACACCAGAAGGAGAACTCTTGAATGATCCTACTAACATCATTCATCTCAAGAAGTTCTATGCTTGAAGATCCTTGGTATACCTAGCTTTTGAAAAATACAAAAGAAAAAAATAGTAAAGAGAAATAAGCGTCCAATGGTGAAAACTTGGCAATTCAAGCACCTTGGATAGGTACCTTGGTGAAAACCTGGTAATTCAGGCGCCTTGTGTACTAAAGACTAATCCATTATCTATCACTATCCTATCCCTCATCCATTTACCCACCATCCCATAAGACACACTTGCTTGTTCCCTTGGTGTTCCAACCAAATATCTAAAATCTGATGAAGCTTGTAAATACCTCCTGTACAGCTTGTAAATCTTGTACCAAAGCTTGTATTATACCTTGTAAATCTTGTACCATACCTTGTCTATCCAAATCTTGTCCAAGGTTTGTACCATATTCCAGCCTATAAATAATCTTGTATCCTAGCTTGTATACTATCACGTGCACACACAAAACCCCATTTTCACTTAATCTTTTCGCAAACCATCTACCTATCCACCTATCACCTATTATAGACATCCCATCCTTCAAAAACATTTCCATCTCACAAAAACCAAAACATGAAAAAACTTGTACATTTGTAACATATCTTGGTCCATCATCTTGTACATTCTCTTTAGCTTAGTACCATTGTATCTATCCAGCGTTCGTGTCAGTTCATCCTTGATCAACATCTTGCACCCATCGCACATCTTGGTTAGCTATTCCAATGCATCCTTTAGCTAGATCTCCTATCACCAAAGTGCTATCCTTCTTAGTTCAGCTTGCCAGATGCATCAGCCATCCAGATCCATCAGCTTAGGTGCTCTCCGATAGATCCTTGTAGGATATAGCTTTCCTCATGTCTGATCTTGGTCCGTTAGTACCTCGTCCTACCCATCTCGTTGGCAAACGGTTCTCTTTTGGATTTTTGCTTTCTTTTGATTTGGAATCTTCCCTTTTGGGTCTTGAAATATCTTTTCCAAGCAATCTCCTTGTTCCCTCCTCAAGGTTTCCATGATCTTCCATATCATGGTATGCTGCGAATGGGGCAATTAGAGCATAGGGTCTTGATCAAGTCTTTCGTTTGTTTTTCTTTTCTGCTTGTGGGTTCTCCAATGTCGTTTCCACGCTGCTTCCTCTAGGATTCATGTGTGATGTTGGGGCAATCCTTGCGTGTTTGTTTTAATTTAGTTTGTCAATCCTTTGGACGGTTGGTGAAAAGGCCTTGATGTTCTTGGTAACCTTGGAAATTAACCAATAGTCCTATAGCAAATCTAGTGCTCAACTACATGGTGGTACTTCTCTTTGAAGTATCCCCCCGCTCAAAAAGCTTCAATGGTTTTCCTTCATCTCCATTATCCCCCATCCATATCCAGCATCTGTCTCTCCTACCCCAGCTTATGCATCAGTATCTCTTTGAATCACTCATCACTCTTAGCTTTAGGGATCCACAATCCTAGTCTTAGGGATCCACCAATCCAAATCAATCCACCAAGCCTCACCTTTCGAGATCCACAATCCTAGTCCTAGGGATCTCCGAAACCCATCTTCCACCAATCTGACTCTTTGAAATCCTGTTGCATCAGCTTTATAATCCCCTCATCCATCTCCCTATCCTGGATTCCTTTCTATAGCGCTCTGCTCCTTCATCCTCCACCTTCCCTAAGGTCTTAAGCTTGCTTCCTCTTGTGCATCTGATTCTCCTTTATCATTCTCCCATAGTGAGAGTTTGAGCTAATTCAGCCCCTTCTCTTTGCCAATCTGAGTTTCCTTGCTCATCCAAAATTCTTGTACTTTTCAAGAAGCCATCGAGCCTCGCTTTCTCTCCCCGCTGCCTTCTTGAGGGGGCATCTCACAGTCCATTCTCTCCTCTTCTGCTCTAGCCTTGGGCATCTTATTTTCTTATCTTTGATGCCATGCCACTTGCGGCATCACATCAAAGAGGGGCAAAATGTAGACACCTAAAAACCTTTAGAAAATAAAGTATTTTTATTTTCTGAAAAAGTCCTGATGACATCATCATTTATTAATTAATTAATTATTTAATTAATTAATTAATTTTTATGCCATTAAATCCCTTTATCTTAATTAAAAATATTTAATTAAGGAATCCCTCCCAAAAATGTTTAAATCTTATTTAAACATTATTTCCTTATTTATTAATTATTTAATTAATAAATTGACCAAAAATCCTAAAATAAATAAAAAATTTATTTTTTTCCCAAAAGTTGGCCAATTTCCTTATGACCAATAACCTCTTCCAAAATCTTCTAATCCTTCTTTAATTTTGATTAAAGGCTAATCCCATCATTTCCTACCCCTAATCCCAACTCAAAATATTTAATTAAAATTAAATATTAATCCTCATGTTTATTAAAAAAGTTTTAATAAATATCTCCTCATCCTTCCCCTTTCCTCCATCCTCTCACCATGTGACATGTGTCACTCCTTGATTGGTTGTAAGGAAGCACAATCCATGTGCTCTCCTCTCATGCAATCTCAGCCCTCCATGAGCTTTTTCTCATCCTTGCATCTTAGCCCTCAATCCCTCAAGCCTCTTGCCTATAAATTGGATCCTTCCCCTTTGCAAAATAACACAATCCATGAAGTAAAGTTATAATGCTATTTTGAGAGCCAAATCCATACTAAAGCCATCTATCCACACCAAAAATCTACAATCATCCATTGAAGCCCTTTTTGAAGCATAAAGCTTGAGCATACATCCTATCTATTTAGACAAAGCTACTCAACAAGAGAGCTTCTTATTGAGAGAGCCCATTAATGGCTCATATTTTCAATTAAGAGCTCATCTTAGTCTATCTTGAAGTTTATGAATTTTGTTTAGTTTGTAGAAGCTTTATTTAAATTTGGTTTCTATTAGCATACTAACATTTTCTCATATACAATATTGATTACATATAAAAGTTAGATGGCTATCTTTTAATGTAGAGGATTCATTTGTATGTTCCATTCAAGACAATTTTTCTATGTACACAATCTAGGACTATGTTGGTAAATAATTTTTAAAAGTTATAAATATTTATTTAGTAAGACACTTTTAGCTTTTACTCCTTTCTAAATTTGGTATGGCAGAAAATGTTTTTGCTACAATTGAGCTTGCTAAAATATTTTCCTATGAGAATGCATAAAGCCTAATCATTTATTGAGAATGCTATGATTTCCAAGTAATCAAGTTATTAATGCCATTGTTATTTGAAGAAATTTTAATTGCTTCATATGTAAGGCAAACAAAGAAGAGATGACTCGCGTTGAAAAAAGACCATAAATCTAGCATATTTTTTTCCTTCATGGAGTTGAAACGCTCTAATGTATATTTTAATTTTGTGTATGTAAATTATGACTTTCATTCGGTTCTTTTTCATTATTTTGCACATTGGATTGGGAAAAAAATAGATTTAATAGCTATCAGTGTGTATATATATATATATATATATATATATATATATAGAGAGAGAGAGAGAGAGTATGTGTGATTATCTAGTAAATATGTATATGGGTAATGATTTAAATTTACTAAGGGTGAGTGAGTAGCCGAGTTGGTGTGAAGGCGAGTCGTGAGGCGTAGTGTTAGGCTAATGATCTCGGTGCTACACATCAACTCCGGTTTGAGTCACACTAGGTTTACCACAAACCCTTTAAAGGGTGAGTGAGTAGCCGAGTTGGTGTGAAGGCGAGTCGTGAGGCGTAGTGTTAGGCTAATGATCCCGGTGCTACGCATCAACTCTGGTTCGAGTCACACTAGGTTTACCACAAACCCTTTTGCCAATAGTGGCATGTTGTGATGGTTAAGTTGTTGCGTTGTTATCCTTGCCATCCAAGTTCAAATCTCATGGGGATGAGGTCCCCCGTTTGTGGCCTCACTGGTTCATAGCTCCAGGTCAAAGCGTTGGTGGTACCGGTGGGCGTGTCGCGCCAGCACTACCGGTCACGTTAAAAAGTTTACCAGGCGCATTATATATATATATATATATATGATTTAAATTTACTTATAGTATTTTTTAAAGTGAGTATAGATAAAATAGTTTATATCTTTTCATGTAGTATCCGACAGTCTTTTACTAATTGCATATAAAAGTAAGATAGTTATCTTTTATTGTATAGTAGTTTATTTTCTTAAATTCATTATGGTCACTTAGTTGCATGTCTTAAATTGATTATGTATCAAAGATATATGGTTATCTTTTATTGTTTGAAAACTTATTCTCTTAAATTCACTTGTTGCATGTAGTATCTTATTTTATTTTTTAGAATGGTAATAAATAAATGAGACTTAATTAGTTTAAGGTTTTTCACCAAAGCTAGGCTATCAATTTAGCCATCAAACATCTATCAAGATATATGTCACACTTATGAATCTTTCCAAATTGAAGAAGTGAGCGTGATAGCTAAACCAAAAAAGTTAAGTAGTAATGAATAAATGAATAGTAGCTATTAAAAAAAAAAATTATTGTTCTTAATTTGATTATATGATAATCCAGAAATGAAATTTATGTCACATTAATATTACATAGTATTTATTTGCACATGTGCAATGACTCCTTTGTAACATATCAATGCGCTCACTTTGAAGATTATCCTTATCAAGGGGTAGTAAAAATTATAGTATGTGTGATTATCTAGGAAAACTTTATGTGGGTAATAATTTTAATGTACTTGTAGTATTTTTTAGAGCGACTATAGATAAAATAGCTTATATTTTGTCATGTAGTATCTAGCAGTCTTTTATAATTACATATAAAAGTTAGATGCTTATCTTTTATTGCATAGAAATTTATTTTCTTAAATCCATTATGGTCACTTAGTTGCATGTCTTAAATTAATTACATATAAAAAATATATGGTTATCTTTTATTGTGTGATAACTTATTCTCTTAAATTCATTACAGTCACTTGTTGCCTGTAGTATCTTATTTTATTTTTTAGAATGGTAATAAATAAATGAGAGATAGTTAGTTTAGGGTTTTTCACCAAAGCTAGGCTATCCATTTAGCCATAAAAAATCTATCAAGATATATGTCACACTTATGACTCTTTCCAAATTAAAGAAGTGGACATGAGAGCTAAACCAAAAAAGTTAAGTAATAATGATTAAATGAATAGTAGCTATTAAACAATTTTTTTATTGTTCTTAAATTGATTATATGATAATCTAGAAATGAAATTTTTCAAATTAATATTACATAGTATTTATTTGCAAATGTGCAATGACCCCTTTATAACATATCAATGCCCCGGCTTTGAAGAATATCCTCATCAAGGGGTAGCAATAATTATAGTGAAAATTCATTTGTAATTATTTCTATCATTTTAATTAGGATGGGAGAGCGAGAGCCCCAAAAAAGATACGATAATCAAATAAAGCCTAAAACATAAGACATCAACCTCATCAAATTATAGATAGAGATACCCCGTACTATCACTTGAAAAAATAATAAAAAATAAAATGAATAGTAATTTTACCTCTAATAATTATACTTAGATATTGCTTCTCTTAGGCATATTATGAAAATATAAAGTCTTAATGCTACCTAACCTTATATGTTTATTACTAGAGAAGTTAAATTTCAAAAGCTTAATAGTAACACAACTCAAAGTATCAATAAAAAGATAAAATTAAAATATAAAAAATAAGATTAGCATAGAAGGTGCCAACCCCATTGAAAAAAAACTCATTTGTCTGAAGTAGAAGCCTCCCAATTTATGATAAGGCATTTTCTCTATTCTAGCTCTTAGTGTTTTACTCATGTGCATGAACATCCTCTATTCAACCTTGTATCCTTCTACAAACCCTCTTCTCCAACATTCTCTTTCCACTAACCATGGCTAGCACAACAATCATTATGAAACTATCCAAAATATTGAGAATGTAAGTGAATGCATAATATAAATCATTAGTAGTCATAACTCAAGCATAACATCCAGCAATACTATGACTCTATTTTAAAAGGCCCAAGTGTATGAGTTATTTTTATATATTTTAACACTGGTAGTACACCAGTGTGCATGGAACAAGTTCATCTTATTTTAGTTGTATTTGATGAGAAAGATGGATTCAATTGACAAAGATTGAATAGTGTTTGAAGACATATTCATGATAATGTATTCAAGGTGGAAGATGTTGGAGATCATTCTTCAGTAATTTGTGAAGACTAATGAGGGATATACTAATTGATAATCATAGCTTTGGTTGTATACTTTGAGAAGAGTAAATTATAATGTAATGTGTAATGTATAATCTTAATGTGGTTGTATATTAGTCACTATACATTGGGAAGCCACAAGGCTGATTCCATTAGCTGTTAGGACAAGGGAGTATTTTGTATTGTAACTTATTATTGATGTATTTTTTGGATATTCAAGATTGATCAGAGAATAGTAGAGCATGTTCATGACATTAGTTTGAGAATTTCAAAGCAAGTATACTGGCCAAGAAGTTGTTATATTGGTCATTTCACACTTTGGATATGTAAATTCACACTTGGGATATGTAATTAAAGAGATCTACTCAATGGAATAATTCTCATACAATTTGTATAGTGAGTTCAACTATCTTATTTTCAGCTCTGAACATGGTTGGAATGACTCCTAATAGGGTTGGGATATTCTCATAGAGATTCAAAGACTCTTAATAGGGATTCGTATATAATTTTCTCCTACCAAGGTCATATCTTCTTACAAGAAATATTTATATTAGTTCATCATCTTGTGAGTTCCATCCCTACTAGGGTTTTGTCTCTGAGAAATGGATTACATAGTTAAAACATATTTGGATCACACCATATTTTACAATCTTTTGGTTGCTTTATATTCTGCTTCTTGGAATCAGAATTGATAAGATTAATTTAAATGAAGTACACATCTCATTCACCACCTACCCCATTTGTGTAAGTGAACTTCACTTTCTAACAATTGGTATTGTATCTTGTTTCATACATCAAGACTCCATGCTTACCAATTCTTCCTTAGGAGTGAAGTCACTTTTGGGAAGATATATTTATAACTCTTGAGAAATACTTTCGTAGAGGCTATATTTCTTCCAAATGTTAGTGCATATGAGTTAATCAATGTGATCTTGGATATATGTTAGGGGATGTGTTTAGTGACTATAATATCTGCTTTCTTCTATATATTATATAATATATTATTTCAAAACTAATCTAAATACTCATGATATATATCATTCAAAAATTTCTATTGACTTTTAATAAATCTATTTATTTAAATGGTTTTTTTCTATTTCCCTTGTTGTGTACAATATATAATTTTTGGTTAAAGTGGTATTATAATGATTAAAATATGATTTTCTAATGCTTCCTTATAATTGATTACGTTTAGAAAATGTATTTTTAAAATTTTATTTAAAATTATAATTTCTGAGATGTTCATGATGTAATATAATTCTTTTCATTACTTTTCAAGATTTATTAGATAAAACTTAATTAGTTTAATTTTCTTTTCACCCACTTTTGTAGATTTTTTTTTACTATAGAAATTATAGAATTATTGATAAAACATTATTTATTGCATAGAATACATTGTCATCGTTTAATCGATACTCTTTTACTAAATTAATTGTTCTCCTATTGAGCTATCTTATTATTACCATTATAATTGTTGATCAAGATGATATAAAAGAAATTGTTTGATAATACAATAAACAATTTTATGTAGTTTTTAAACTTTAAGTTACCTCTTTAATAATAGTGATGGTGGAACAAGGATAGAATTTCTAAATAAGAAAGGAAGAAAGAAGACAATATCAAAGATAATATTATAGATAACAATGAGAGAAAATCATAGTTTTTCAAATAGAATAACAATGGAGAATAAACAGGAGTTGATAGACACAAAAATGGTATAAAAAGGAGAAAAGTAGCATTGGTACAACTAGAATTTGAAAATAGCTCAATGAAAGAAATAGGAATAGAAATAGGCAAGTAAACTTACACATCATCAAGTATCTCAACTTGAAAGACATAGAGCGAAAAAAATCAATCATCAATCAAGTTAGAGATGTATAAACATCTATTGGGTGCAAATTTTGACCTCAATATTCAAAATGAAAATGCAAAATCAATGGAACATGCATAACAAGCATGGCAATATGGAAGTCAAATAAAATCAAAGTAGGTGTAGAAGATATCGCAAAAACCAAAACTAAATTGTATGCTTCGATAAAACCTTTGAAAATTGGACAATTGCATTAGAAAAGTCAATTAGATAAGTGTAAATATCCAAGTATATGTTTTTTTTAAGAATATTATCTTTGGATAAAGGTATATAAAAATTATCAAGGTCTTATTTAGAAGAGATGTCCATAAAAGATAGAAAATTATACATTTTCATCTTTAAATAACATGGATCCAAACCCTCAACTAGAAGAGATTGTGAATTTGAATCAGGTAGAAGAGAAGTTAATTACATGTGTTAACCCCATAGTTTAAGTTAAATACATGGATTATGTAGTTAATATAAATATGAATGACACATGATTAGATTCCCCCAACATTCAAAACATATTAAAAAACTTTTGTCACATATAATACACAATTTACCAACCAATATTTTTCATAGAGGGTGATGCAATGCACACCTCTAGAAAGTCAAAGAGGAGTAGTCGTTCAATAAGACTCCATCAAATGGCTCATTCTCTAGAAAATAACCATGGGTTACTAGAATTTATTATCAACTACTGCTAATAGGATTGAAATCTTCTAATATGGATTTAAATTGTCCTAACAAGTACCTATATGTACTGAATTTTTTAATAGACTCCTAACAGGATCTATCCTCTAACAAGGAGTATTTACATTAGTACATCATCTTGTGGGTACAATTACCACTATGGTTTTACCTCTGATCAATGGTTTTGTTAGTTAACATATCTAGTATTATTATATATGAGTATCAAGTGTTGTGCTTTCAATTTACATTACTCTTATGGTTAAGATTGTTTAGAGTTTTTAGTGGTAATATTATTTGTACAACTAATTCACCCCCCCACCCTCTCAGATATATTAGCAGACTATATATTATAACAAGAAAAAAATCCTTAGGAAGAAGATACTGTCTCCACTTCTCCAATTCCTAAACAGTAACATTAAATTCCTAGTCATAAGCATAATATTTTCTTTTTGCATCATTCAACTTCTCATTGAAATAAGCAACAATTCCACCTTCTTGGCTCAAAATAGCTCCTATTGTAGTACCACTAGTACTACAATCTACTTCAAAGGCCTTGTTAAAATCTAAAAGTGCTAACCTAGCTTTCATTGTAACTTTCTCCTTTAAAAAATTAAAAATCTTATCAGCTCCTACAGTCCACTTAAATTCCTTCCTATTCCCTCTCATTGTTTTAGTCAAAGGCCCACAAATATTGCTAATTCCTCTAACAAAATTTATGTGAAAATTTTCTAGTCCATGGAAATATCTTGCATCAGTTGCACTCCTTAGAGTAGTCGATTCAAGGATAGCTTGTACTTTCTTATGGTTCATCTTTAAACCATCTTTTGATACTACAAATCCCAAGTAGACCAACTCCTTCACAAAACTATACTTCTTTAGATTTATGAGCAGCTTTTCTTCCCTCAACTTATCAAACACCTTATGAATATGCATCAAATTCTCCTCCAATGTATTGCTAAAGCTCAAAATATCATCTAGGTAAAAAATGACAAACTTACCCATAAACTACTTGAGTACCTCATTCATGAGCCTCATGAAAGTGCTTGGTACATTAGTTAGCCCAAAAGGCATGACTAACCACTCGTATAACCCTTCCCTTGTCTTGAAGGTAATCTTCCACTCATCTCCTTCTCTTATGCCAATCTGACTATATCTACTCTTCAAATCTATCTTTGTTAAATACACATCTCCACTCAAATAATCCATAACATCATCAATCCTTGGAAATGTGTATTTGTACTTGATTGTGATCTTATTGATATTGCACAAATCTATGTACATCTTCCATTATTCTTTGATACTAATATTGCTAGTACAATGCATGGACTTAGGCTCTCCCAAATCAACACCTTCTACAACAATTCGTGCACTTATTTATTCAACTCCTCACTTTCTGTTGGTGTCATTATTTGCGCTGCATTGTTTGGAAAATTGACTCCTAGTATCAAGTCCATTTAGTGATTAATCCTCATCACTAGGGGTAACCCATTAGGTAGATTATATGACATAATATCAGGAAACTTTCCCAAAAAATTTGTAACTTTTGCAGGTACCTCCTCTACTTCTTTATTACTATCTTTCGAGATTATAGAAAAGCACATAGGTTCATGATTCATAGACTTGATAAACTCATTTCCATCTACAAAATATATTCTTGTCATATTGCATACCTTTTCTTCTCTCTCCTTCAATGACTTCAACTTATTCTTTTCTCATTCCTTTGGCATATTGTACGTATTTGCTAGCCCACCATGTACATCATGCCTATCAAATTGTGATTACCTACCCAATATCATGATATATTTCCATAGTTATGATACCACAAAGCACCTCATCCTAGTAGCTTCCAACCTTGAACTTTACTAGAAACTTCTCATTAATCATGACCTTATGGTTATCTTAAACCTAAGCAATACAGTATGGAGTACATGAGTGTTTGTACCTCTTGATATTTAACTTCATGGGAATCTTTTATGACACCATATTGTCATTTATTCCTAAACCGATGATAAGATAACAACACTCATCTTCATGTTTTCACCTAGTGCATAATAAACTCCTTCGACCACTTCCATTTCTCTCTACTTAGCAAGACTCTCCTATTAATTAGGACTTCTCTTCTTTTAGTATCTTCAAAATGGGATTATTTGGCATCTTCATCAACATGCACAACTATGGTCTGGCATTCTATTCTCTGATATGTTCTTCCTTGGCACTGGGAACATTCAAATTTCCTATACTCATCTTCTTTGGGTTGAAAGCAATTTCTATAGAAACCTCCTCTTCTTTATCCTTATCCATTGCCTCTTCCTCTCTCTCTTCTATATTATTTTAATCATGGAAATATTTGGAATATTTTGCCACTAGTTTTGAATACTATTGTTGGCCTCATTCTTGTTCTTCTGACCATCATTTCAGCCTCCATAAGACAATCCTCTAGATTCTGCATTCTGAACTCTACCATAAATTTTGTTATCAAATTTTCTTCTTAACTTTTTCTCAAATATTAGGGAAAAATGGTATGCCTCCTCAATATTGGTCATTCAAATAAGACTTAGAACCTCCTAAATTCTTTTCCTTAACCCATTAATATAATAGGAAACTTCCCCTTTACCAACTTCCACATGGCCAATTATAATGGGAACTTGATAGAACTCATCAATATACTCTTGAATAGTATAGTTCCTGGCCCTAGTTTGCATTTCATTATTATTGCCAAACTCTTTTATGCTATTTTTATGCTTGATGATTAATAGCATTGTTTTGAGATTATCATATATTGTTTTAGACTTAGTTGATTTATGATAAGATTACTTGGTAATCAATACTTCATGTATGCATGATGATTATTATAGTATTTTTAGTTATTGATGATGACTATTTAGATGGATTATCATATGTGTTTTCTTATGGATATTTACCCAATACTGCATGTGTATGGTGTGTGTGTCCTTCTACAAACCCTCTTCTCCAACATTCTCTTTCCACAAACCATGGCTAGCACAACAATCATTATGAAACTATCTAAAATATTGAGAATGTAAGTGAATGCATAATATAAACCATTAGTAGTCATAACTCAAGCATAACATCCACCAATACTATGACTCTATTTTAAAAGGCCCAAATGTATGAGTTATTTTTATATTTTTTAACACTAGTAGTATACCAGTGTGCATGGAACAAGTTCATCTTATTTCAGTTGTATTTGATGAGAAAGATGGATTTAATTGATAGAGATTGGATAGTCTTTAAAGATGTATTCATGAAAATGTATTCAAGGTGGAATATGTTGGAGATCATTCATTGGTCATCTGTGAAGACTAATGAGGGTTATGTTAATTGACAATCATCTCTTTGGTTGTATACTTTGAGAAGAATAAATTATAATCTAATGTATAAGGTATTATCTTAATGTGGTTCTATGTTAGTGACAATGTATTGGGAAGCCACAAGGCTGACTCCATTAGCTATTATGACAAGGTAGTATTTTGTATTGTAACTTTTTATTGATGTATGTTTTGGATAATCAAGATTGATCAGAGAATAGTAGAGCATGTTCATGACATTAGTTTGAGAATTTCAAAGCAACTATACTAGCCAAGAAGTTGTTATATTGGTCATTTCACACTTCAGTTATGTAAATTCACACTTGGGATATGTAATTAAAGAGATCTATTCAATGGAATAATTCTCATACAATTTGTATAGTGGGTTCAACTATCTTATTTTCAGCTTCGAACAAGGTTGGAATGACTCTTGATAGGGTTGGAATATTCTCATAGAGATTCAAAGACTCCTAATAGGGACTCATATGCACTAATCATATGTAATTTTCTCCTACCAAGGTCATCTCTTCTTACAATGAATATTTATATTAGTTCATCATCTTGTGAGTTCCATCCCCACTAGGTTTTTCTCTCTAAGAAATAGATTCCATAGTTAAAACATATTTGGATCACAACATATTTATGATCTTTTGGTTGCTTTATATTTTGTTTATTGGAATCAAAATTGATAAGATTAATTTAAATTATATGAAGTACACACCTCATTCACCACCTACCCCATTTGTGTTAGTGAACTTCACTTTCTAACAATTAGTATCGTATCTTGTTTCATACATCAAGACTCCATGCTTACCAATTCTTCCTTCTGAGTGAAGTCACTTTTGGGAAGATATATTTAGAACTCTTGAGAAATACTTTCATAGAGTCTAGATTTCTTCCAAATGTTAGTGCATATGAATTAATCTATGTGTTCTTCGATATATGTTAGGGGATGTGTTTAGTGACTATAATATCTGCTTTCTTCTATATATGATATAATATATTATCTCAAAACTAATCTAAATACCCATGTTATATATAATTCAATAATTTCTATTGACTTTTAAAAAATCTAATTATTTAAATGGTTTTTTTTTTTCCTTTCCCTCATTGTGTACAATATATAACTTTTAGTTAGAGTGGTATTATAATGATTAAAATATGATTTTCTAATGCTTCCTTATAATTGATTACATTTATAAAATGTTTTTTTTAAAGAAAATTTTAAAATTATAATTTCTAAGATGTTCATGATGTACTATAATTCTTTTTGTTACTTTTCAAATTTTATTTGATAAAACTTAATTAGTTTAATTTTCTTTTTACCCACTTTTATAGATTTTTTTTTACTATGGAAATTATAGAATTATTGATAAAACATTATTTATTACATAGAATATATTGTCATCATTTAATCGATACTCTTTTACTAAAATAATTGTTCTCCTATTTTCCTATCTTATTATTAGCATTGTTATTGTTGATCAAGTTGATATAAAAGAAATTGTTTGATAATACAATAAGAAATTTTATGTAGTTTTAAACTTTAAGTTACCTCTTTAATAATAGTGATGGTGGAACATGGATAGAATGTCTAAATAAGAAAGGAAGAAAGAAGACAATATCAAAGATAATATTATAGATAATAATGAGAGAAAATCATAATTTTTCAAATAGAATAACAATGGAGAACAAACAGGAGTTGATAGACACAAAAATGGTATAAAAAGGAGAAAAGTAGCATTGGCACAACTAGAATTTGAAAATAACTCAATGAAATAAATAGGAATAGAAATAGGCAAGTAAACTTACATATCATCAAGTATCTCAACTTGAAATACATAGAGCAAAATAAATCAATCATCAATCAAGTGAGACATGTGTAAACATCTATTGGGTGCAAATTTTGACCTCAATATTCAAAATGAAAATGCAAAATCAATGGAATGTGCATAACAAGCATCACAATATAGAAGTCAAATAAAATCAATATAGGTGTACAAGATATCACAAAAACCAAAACTAAAGCGTATGCTTTGATAAAACCTTTGAACATTGGACAATTGCATTAGAAAAGTCAGTTAGATAATTGTAAATATCCAAGTATATGTTATTTTTTTAAGAATATTATCTTTGGATAAATGTATATAAAAATTATCAAGGTATTATTTACAAGAGATGTCAATAAAATATAGAAAATTATAGGTTTTCATCTTTAAATAACTTGGATCCTGACCCTCAACTAGAAGAGATTGTGAATTTGAATCGGGTAGAAGAGAAGTTAATTACATGTGTTAACCCTATAGTTTAAGTTAAATACATGGAATATGTAGTTAATATAAATATGAAGGACATATGATTAGAATTCCCGAACATGCAAAACATATTTGAAAACTTTTGTCACATATATTACACAATTTACCAACCAATATTTTTCATAGAAGGTGATGCAAAGCACACCTCTAGAAAGTCAAAGAGCAATCACTTAATGAGACTCCATCAAATGGATCATGCTCTAGAAAATAACCATGGCTTGCCAGAATTTATCATCATACTACTGCTAAAAGGCTTTTAATCTCCTAATATGTATTCAAATTCTCCTAACAGGTACTTATATGTACTAAATTTTGTAACAAACTCCTAAAAGGGTCTATCTTCTAAAAAGGATTATTTATATTAGTACATCATCTTGTGGGTACAATTACCACTATGGTTTTCCCTCTGATCAATGGTTTCCTTAGTTAACATATCTAGTGTTATTGTATATGAGTATCAAGTGTTGTGCTTTCAATTTACATTACTCTTATGGTTAAGATTGTTTAGAGTTTTTAGGGGTAATATTATTTGTATAACTAATTCACCCCCCTACCCTCTTAGATATATCAGCGAAGGGCATATGCACTGAGTTGTGGTGCCAAAAAGGTGACAAGTAGTTTTTTTTTTCCTATTTTAAATAGCGCGTGCATATTATAGTGCGTACGCGCTATTTAAAAATATAAAAAGTATATATGATGGGTTGCAAACTCGCAGCCCATCATTTTCATCATTATTTTCTTCTACTCCTACAATGAGCAGTGCATACGCAAGTTGGAGACTTAACATTTTCACCACCATTTGCCAAAATGCCTCCTCGTCAATGAAATCCAAGACCACAAGCGCACCTACGACAACACTGTAAGTGATATAAACCTAACTTTGCATTGTTTGATATATTTTTCATATTCTTTTGTAAGTTTTTTATATTGTTTTGTAGGGTTTTTACAAATTTCATTTAGATTTGTTTATTTATTTGGATTTCAATTGATTTTTTATCAGGAAATGTTAATAATCAACCAGAAAATCCACAAGAACATCAAAACCCTCAAGAACCTCAAAACCAAAACCCTCCTCAAGAAGAACAACAAATTCCACAACCCAAACCAATTGCAAGACCTCCACCAGGCACACAAGAAAATATAATAAATGAAATAGTGAGAGGCAAAATTGAATTAGAAAGACTCATTGCTCGGTTGAAAGAATCTAGACAAACCAATTCATTGAGGGCTTAATTGGCATCATCCCTCGAATCCATTAACACCCAAATAGCCTCAGTTAGTGGTCAATTAGATATTTGGTGGGTTAAGAGGGATGAACAAAAAAGATTTTATGCAAATAAATTGTCATATTAAGATGTTAAAAAAAAAAGAAATACCAAAAGGTAGTATATGTTCATTATTTAGAAAACTCAGTGAGCAAAATACTATTAGAGATGGTACTAAACGATTCCCCATCCATTGGTGCATACACGATGCTATTAGAAATCATTTTTGGGATAGATGGTGGATGGTTTTTGATGCCCCTCCTTGCAACAATCATGAGGTCCCCATGTATTTTTTGAAGAAATTATATTGTGAGATTGTCCTTGGGGAGATCCCTAATTATTTTGATATATTAGACTCCCAGGGTAGAGGTGGGGGGTCATCATTTGAGAGGTCGAGAGCTCGTCATGACCCTAATGTAGTTAGGGCACCTATGGTCAAGCCATAGCACGAGCATGTGACTATTCCTTTAGTTGTGAAGGAAAATGTAGAGGCCAACACTCTAGGGACCATTAATGCTTTGACGCAGACCCTCATCCATTCCATAAGCCCATTAGTTGAGGGGGAGCCTTCTGTGTTTCATGGTCACATGTGCATTTCATGCAGATCCCTATGCACATTTGGCACTCATGCTAGAGATGGTGCAGATGATGGGCTTCTCACTGATTAATTCCTGAACGACACATTTGGCATTGACACACAGGTAAATTACAATTATAATTTACTAATTTGATCACATTTCATATGTATAGTGAATGATTAATTAATTAGCATCTATTGATATTGTTCAAAATTCAGGGTCAAAGTGTTGCTGGGCCTACCAGCGATCCTCCAAGCCCATTTTTTGTCCCTTCCATGAGTCTTGAGGTATGTATCATTTTAATCATTTATATTAATACATATATTTATTACATAATCATATTAAGGATTGACAAAAAAAAATTATGCATGTGCATCAGTTCTCCATAGGACCCTCAACCTTTACCATAGACTCGGAGCATAGACATCATACGAGCTTCACACAGGTACAGTTGTTTCATGTTAATTTAATTCATTTGATTATATTTATTTTATGTTTCATGTTAGATGTAATGTGTATTGTATGACATGCAGCTCATGATGTCAGACACACCTCCTCATCTGTGACAGTCTGTTGATAGTGGAGTGGCCGTAGCTATGGCTAGCTCACAGCCACTGATGGAGGTATGAAAGAATTTTCTTCATTTTAGTTGTTGTTTATAATAGTTAATCTCAAAATTTCTAATGTTAACCTTTGTTTATATATTATTATAGCTTTTATGGTTTTTACACAAGCAGTATGTATGTTAGGCCTATTGATACTCTTTTAATTATGGATCAAAACCTTGTTTTTGTTTTACTAAGTGGTAAGGGGTAGTTTTGTTTAATGGTTATCTGCTAATAGTAGGTTAGTTTGTTGTTAAAGGGTCAGACCCCTAGTTTTGGCTACTTTTAATTCAAAAACTAGGAATGAAGGTAGAAGTGGCAGTGAAAGAATTAGATAAAGAAGAAATAGGAGCACATATTGAAGTTAGAAGTAGAGAAGAAGTAGGAAAATCAAATAAAGGTATGAGGACTAAGAGTAGGAGATAATGAAATTAAAAGTAAAGATAGGAATAGAAGATTAGTTGTATTCCAAGTTGATTGCAACTAGGAGTAGGACTTACAAGATGGAAGTTATATGTTTTCTATAAATAATAGTCAAGTTTAAAGATATAATTGGTGATTAGATATACTCACCTTGGTCTAGTAGAGTCATAAGTGCAGGAGAATTTGTGTTTTAAATTAATATTATTCATAGGCCAAAGTCAAATGTTGAACTTGATAATAGAACTAGGCATATCCTTAGGATTCAAAGAAACTATAGTTTTTGGAATCAACACCACCAACTCTCCTTCACTATTTCTTTGGGATGAATGGAACTAGCATAACAAAATTCTACATTCTTTCATTCTCGTCCTCATCCTCCTCTCATACAAAATAAACTTGGATAAGATAACTTACTAGACTTTTGGATTCATGGCCCTTCTCTCTTCTTTTCATACTCTTATAGCTATGCTAGTGGGATAAATCATTAAGTATTTTCTTATCTTTTATTTTTGCTCTTTCTTTTCTCAAGTGACCACTTGAGCTTTTGCTATAGCTTTTACAACATGATGCTTGAGATTGAGACATTTTCTTAAGTGAGGTCTCTTCAACTAGTTGACTTGGAATCTTAGTAAGCTTTAGGATTTTGTTGTTCTTTTATGTATCCTTGCAAATGAATGTAATAGTGAAATGACCCTAACAGGTTATTGCTTCTTAAACACCAAAATACTAAACTTCAAGGGTTTGACATTGCATCAAATAGTTAGCAAGCAAAGTCGCTCAAAACCAGTAATACTATGAAGTTTGTTAGGCAAGGGAGTGTCTCAAATAATACAACAATTAGAATAGATATAACGAAGTAGTAGACAATAATGCCAATGATGTTCAGGAAAGAATCAAGTTTCCATAAACCAATAATCAAACAATGAACCCGGATCGTATAGGAATAAAAAGAAACCTGAGATTACTGGCCTCTATGGAATGTGCCGATTCTGAACTAGTCTCTTATACCCGGTAGAGTCTGATGCTTTAATTCATGCTACTTCCATTATCTTTGTCGCCACAACACATTAAGAATTCAATGGAGTCCGACCATATTCCCTAACATGAATTTCTACCGGCTCCCAAACTGAATTCGCCTGTATCAGGGAAGTGAATCGCATGTAAATGGAACCAAATTCTATTGTCCACCCTCGATGTGGATCCCAGAATTGTAACCGAGCCGCAGTTCAATCGAGAGGCTTCAAACGCTATGACTGGTGCATGAGCTCGGAGTTGTTCCGGATGATTTCTCCAAACTTGCTGTGTAACCCATGTTATTATGGTTGGAACCAAAGTTAGATCTATTGTAGATGATTACTATCGCAACCTGTGATGACGCACCCAGACTGTATCTCGTGCCCTGCTTCCAAACTTTCGCCAAGCGATGATGCCGGCACTGATCATGGACTCTGCGGTTCATATATGATAATCTTGCTGTTAACGGCACCTAAATTGGTGAATTTATTCCCGCCATCGGCTTGAAGATGACTGTAATACGTCTACCCTTCACTATTGGGCCCGAATTCAAACTGATATTGATTGCGATGTAGGTGCCCTCACTGCCCAGATGCCTCTGCAGCTGCGCCTGTACCGTGGATCTACTGGTTCCGTAGGTGTCTTAGGTGCCCTTATGAATGATGACAGTAATCACCATATGCATGAAACCCGTAATCAAAGGTACTGGATTTCTTGGCTAGGTCGCAAAGGAGTATTCAAGACAGCAGTCGAGAAATTCAATGACGCATTCAGCCTTGCGTAGCAAACCCTCCACTTGGTGCGTAAATACCAGGCTGGGAAAATGATCTTTGATAATCTTCAAACTCTTCTTACAAATCTAAATCGATATCAGTCTCTAGAAGCATTAAATCTGAACCACAGAAATTGGCCTTAAGCCACAGATAATTGCCCTGATGAAATGACTGAATGTCACCTCCAATCTGCAATAATTCAGATGATATTTCACACCCTCAAAATTGCGTACCGATTGAGAGTTATCGTTCTCAATGGCCAACTGTGACAATTGCAGAAACCCTAGGTTCTACAATGCACCTATGATTGAATCACAATCTGAAAATCAAAGAGAGATAATCAACTGCCTGATTCGAATGGAGCCCCGGGATACCTATTTATTCTTTTCTCTCCATCCTCTCCAGAGACTTCTAGAACATTTTTGATCTTATCCCTCAAGTGACTTTATTAAATATTTTCCAAGTCACTTTATTAAATATTAAGTTATCTTTTAATAACTATTTATTTAATTAAAATAATTAATTAGTCGTCTTTGGAAAACCATTAATTAAATTAATTAAATCGAACTGTCACCAAAAATTGGGGACATGACAAATAGTTAATATTCTTGGTTTGGGAGCTTTTGTCCTTCAGCTTGGTGATATTTAATCTCCTTGTAGTTTTCCCAAAATCTTTACCTCTTTCTCTTTTTTTCTTCTACTTTATTGTGTGCATGAGGTGGACACATGCTTCCAATAAAGTGGGACTACATGTATCATTTGAAAAAGTAAGAACACTTATTTGGTATTATTTTTAGCCCCATTTTAATATACATTATGGGTTCCTACATTGATTTCACACTCTCCTTTAAACACTCATTGGACCTTTAAATTATTATTTAAGTCCTATATTGATTCATTTTCTTTAAAAACTCAAGGTTACCCTTATCTATAAGTGTGCTTCTCTATTTCAACTTCAATAAAATAATTCCTTTGATTTATTAGACCTTATCTTACCATTTATGACATGTATTTTCTCTCTAAACCCAAAAATAAGTTGTTAGATCAAATTTCACACGCTCTAAATATCTTGGACCCACAATCAAAACTTGGGTTGGAATTGGTGGATATAAGATGAATTTGGTGATATTTACTTGGGTCCAATATTTTTGTTGGTGATATGTGTATTTATAAGTGATTATATTTATTGAATTGTTGTAGGGTCTCGTCACGCCTGACCATCCACGAGCATTTGAGTTGAGCTTATAGAGTGATTATTTGTTGGAGGTAAGAAAATAATTGATTTTGTGTGTACATATAGTTGATTTCAACGTATAATAAATATTGATTCATATCTACGTTCTTTGTATCAGTTGGAGCTGGAGAAGAGCCTCAACAAGAGGTCAAGTGAGCATGTCAGGAGGGCCCCATCATCTCCACTATCTCTCTCCACACAACAGAAAAGGACTTCGAGAGACTTGTTTCCTTCCCCTCGTGGGAAGGAAAAGATGTAGGTTATCTAGACATGTATATGTATAGGCATCAGTGGACATATTCGATACACATTTGATGTATATGACATTCTATATTTGATGTATGACATTTATTCAATGTATGACATTATTCAACTTATGACATTATTGGTTAATATATGATATGTTTTTTCATATACGACATATGATATGATATGTTTGTTCATGTTTTTTCATGTATGACATTAAATTAGATATGTTCATGTATGACATTAAATTAGATATGTGCATGTATGAAATTAAATTCAATACCTAATCTATTCAAAAATTTGATAGAATATTGATTAAAAATAAACTTTATCATTGTTTAAGCATAAGTTAAGCATTTCCAATATGTCATCGTCATATGATTTATGATCTTGTTCATGTTGAAAGTTTTCCTTCTCTTATTATTTGTTTATCAAGTTTAATTCAATACCTAATTAGTTTGAATTTTTGATACAATATTGATTGGCAATAGACTTTATTAGGCAATATTCATGGACCTCCTGGCAATTGGTCACCTAAATGAAAACCTTGAGATTTATTTGGAACTCCATTAAAGAAATCAGTAGTTTGAAATTACTCTATCCAACAAAATAGTGGTCTACAAATATTAGAGAGATAGACTTAATATTTACCAAGTGGCCATCCAATGCCAAGTGTTGTGGATGTATCTCCATTCAAAGTTCAATCACATGTTAAATAATAGACATTTTAGGAGTAGGAATAAGTTATCTAACCTTATTAACATTATTTTGTATGAGTTCCAAGTAAGGTATCAAGAGTGCTTGAAATTCAAGACTTTGTTTTCTCATCTTGTCCATGTCTTTACTTAAATCAACCTGGATTAACTAAGGTACCTCATTTAACTTTAAAACACTATTCTTTAAATCCTCATCAATATTTTTCAACTTTCTTTAAAATATATTGTGTCAAATGTAATACATCACATAACTATTGGAGTAGGTGGATTATCTCCTTAAGAATATTTTCTAGCTCGGTTGTAATACCACCAAGTTCAAATTGTTGAGTAGTAATGGACTCATTTAGTTTCTCCATAATCTTCTTCTCTATTCTTTTCTCTTCTAATTGTATCAAATTTTCATTAACATCAACATTAGGTGCATTTACCTATTTTACAAGTAAACTTAATTGATCAATCATTGGAGGTTTTTCATTGGCTGGTGCATCTAGAAAAATTTGTAATAAGATGTCCTTCACATCTTATAATACTTGTTTGTACTTCACTTCCTATCTTTCTCTTTTGCATGTTTCCCCTTCACAATTCTCCATAATTTATCATAGCATCAGAATCCAATTTTGTATGATCATAGATTGAAAGTATGATAGCTTCAGCTAATATTACCTTATCTCTTCTACTCTTTTTCATCTTTTTCTTGTCTTGTAATGTGATTGATCTTGTACTTGGTGATATAATTGGTTTCACTAAAGCCATCTCCTCCTTAGATTTCTTATTTTTCTCATCAATTAAAGGTTTGTCTTACTTTACCCACTTTTTTTTGTGCAAATATGAGGCTATTTAGCTAGTGTCCCTATAACAACATTTGAAACAACAATTTTGTTTAGTTTTGGCTATGTGTATACAACAGTGTTCATTATCATTTAAGGGAATAGTGATAGTTACTAATCCATGTAACCCCAATAATGTTTCCTTTTATTCATTACAGTCCTATAATAGTTGATAATTTCTATAAGGATTTAACTAATTCTGACTTGGTTGTGCATAAGGTACCTATTAGTAAGTCATATTTTGTGAATAAGGACTCTAAGAAGAATTTTGATACTTTGCAAAGCTATTCTCCACATCAAACTCCCATGCTTGATTCAATTCAAGTGTCTACTTGTAAGAGACAACAAAGCAAACCTAATGCTTAAAAGATTAAGGAGAAAATTGACCTTGGTATTCAAGCTACTCTAGAAAAAAATTTGATAGATAGAAAAAGGAAAAGGAGTGCAAAAGGCACTCCTTAGAAGAATGAGGGACCTTTCCTTAAGTGTCAGAAAAAAGATGTGCTCTCTAATCTAACTTGATGCAGGTAGTACTGATGTAATTTTGCTTCAAAAAACAAAATTGTCTCAATAATCATATTCTTCTATAATTGCAAAGTTGACTAAGTGGAACTCATTTCATGTTCATGTTGCAGGTGCTTCCGGTGGTTCATGTATTCTTTGGAACCATAAATCTTGCACTGCTATATATTTAGTCTTTTCCTAACTAGTGGCAAGTGGTTGTTACTAATTTTGGTATGTCATTCATAGTGCTCAATATATATGGCCCTACTTCTACATGTGATGATAAGAAAAAACTTTTGGATTCCTATTCTTAGGCTATTTCCAACATTCAAGATGATAAATTTATTATGCCTGGGAATTTCAATGGCATTCTATCTCTGGATGAGAAAATTGAAGGTATATTCCCCCTCTTCATAAAATGATAAATTTTTTGATTTTGTGAATAATAAAACCCTCATTAATATCCCTCCTTCTAAAGGGGCATTTACATGGACCAATAAGGGACAAGAATTTCACCAAATTACTAGAGACTTGATAGGTTTCTTATTTCTCATGATTGATTCCTTTCAAATATTAATATTAATTCAGAAATCCTCACTTTGGTTGCTTCAAATCATTTTGCCATTTCTCTATGGATTGAATCTAAGGGGAGTCCTAATGGTAGTAAACCATTTTTTAAGTTTAAGCATATGTGGTTTAGGCACTTGGATTTCTTGTCCCTTCTTTTAGTATCTTCAAAATGGGATTATTTGGCATCTTCATCAGCATGCACAACTGTGGTCTAGCGTTCTATTCTTTGATATGTTCTTCCTTGGCACTGTACTCATCTTCTTTGGGTTGAAAGCGATTTCTATAGAAACCTCATCTTCTTTATCCTTGTCCATTGCCTCTTCCTCTCTCTTCTATATTATTTTAATCATGGAAATATTTGGAATATTTTGCCACTAGTTTTGACTACTATTTTTGGCCTCATCCTTGTTCTTATGACCATCATTTCAACCTCCATAAGAAAATCCTCTAGATTCTCCATTCTGAACTCTACCATAATTCTTGCAATGTTGATTTTGGTTTATTGTTATTCAAAAAATATGGAATAACCACCTTTCTTGCCAAGGCTTCTAACTGGGGAACCAACTGTAGTAATTCCATGGCATTGGAAAGAAAATGGATACCAAATTAGATGGGTACAAAACATGGCAAAGAGAAGGGGACAAAATCTCCTCCCTAATTTCCTATCTAATACACCTATGAATCGAAGGGGAATTAATATAAAACATTGATGCCAAAACCCTATCATCAATCTCCAAGGGTAGGGCATCTTCATCCCCATTCAGGATTAAATGGGTAAAAGCACAAACCTGTGTCATCTTTTATAAAGAAATAGGATATCAGAATGTGACAGTTCAACATTAATGACAAAAAAATGGTATTTGTGTTTAAAACATGAAGATGATGTAAACTGATGAAATGTGTAGAATTTGATGAATTTTATAACTATAATTTTTATAATTTTTTTGAGTAAGAATTTATTCATTTTATTTTATTTTGAAGTCACTTTTTTAACTATAAAAAATATAGGGTGTAGTTCCCATCAAACAAGTATATGCAAATCATTTTTATTTTTTTTGATTTGAAAATATCTTATAGATGACATGTATAGCTAGTGAACAAAAAAAGAAATAATTATTTTTTATATATATTTTCTTTGTTATAAGTACTCAAGTTTGACCTTATCATAATTCAACAATTTTTTCCTCCCATCAAAATTTCCCTATCAAGTCTATACCTTCTTGTAAAAAAATTACATATTCCTAAAGAGAATTCTCTCCTCTAGAGATAAATATAATTTTTTAATTTTTTTTATATGATTCACTATTTTTTTTCTTTTTTGAAGGAGCATCTTCTGAAATTTTGAAATATCGACTTATAATATTTTGAGATTATAACATATTATAACTAATCAAAATACTCAAATATTTATATAATGATGATATTGAATCTAAGATCTATAAAAGGGTATTTTTAGCTTTTGAAAAAAAATGAGTTTTGATAGAGAAATGAGATTTGACCAAAACAAGTTTTGGTATCATAAACGGTGACACAGATCTGTGCTTTTATCCAAACAAACGCGGTAATTCTTAGGTAATAGAGCACTATTAAACTGGCTAGAAGATTCACATTTGAGGTAATACTCTATCGTAAAGGCCATTATTTTGGAAGTAAATGGGAAATAGAAAACTATAGAAATAAGGAGCAGAGTGTCGAGTTCCACTTAAATAGGTGCAAAAAGGAATGATTCATAATGCCAAGCATATCTCATAATTACCAACACATGTAGCTTTGTGGGAAAAATTGAAGGACAGATACCATGTAAAGATTTACATTCTCAATCTCCTTGAGGATCTTCATGCTAGGCAAAGTACAACAGGGTAAGAGACCTTTTTTTTTAAATCAACAATTTTTGAACTTCAACAAGAATTTGAAGATAGTTATGCTCAAAATTTTAAGATATGACAAAAACAATAGTAATCATTTGAATCTAGTTTCTAAAATACTAATTATTTTTTTAAATGGTTTAGTTTTAGGTCCTCAAAAAAGGGGTCCATAGAAAGTGGTACTATTTATTCCAAAAAAACATAACACAGTACAAAGTGTGGCCACTATAAAATCTTAACTTCTTTTTTAAAATTCTTTAATCTCTCTAGTCAAAAGTTACCTAACACTATGTAGTTTATCCCATATTTTTTGGGTAATTTTATAATGTGTTTTTTTTATATGAATTTTTTAATTATGCAAATCCCAAAAATGTGTAATATTTGTGTGCTCCCACAAGAAATGATTGAAAACTAATCTAAAATTGAAACTTCTTTTTTTAAAAGTGTGTAGAATGGAATCTAGTTTCTAAAAAACCAAGTTGTTGCAAAATTCGATGAATGAGATAAAATCTATAGCCCAATTAGTAAATGCTGGTTTTTCACAAAAAGTGGGCATACATTCAAAAGAAATTATAGTTGAAAGGCTTGAAATACTTAAAATATAAAATAAATTATATGGTTATATAGCTAACACAGAGACCTACAATGCCATGTAACCTGATTTTATCAATTTTCAACCAAGAAGAAATTTGAAGGAGATCACACAAGAAAAATCAATAATTTTTTATGTGTTTGCAACAAAAACACATCTTAGACTAGTTTATAGACTCCAAACCTTTGGGTTGGATCCCCAAGGCAAAACCAAGCCTTAGGCTTGGTAGAATGCAAAGCTTTAAATCTCATGTGTACCCTATAGTGCGTGTGCCCTATAGCGTGCATGTGCTATTGAAAGCTTTTTAAAATTTGAGTCTTAATAGCATGTGCACACTTTAGTGCACACACACTATTAATACCTAAATACTACATAGAGAGGGAAGGAGAGAGGTAGAGAGAGAGAGAGAGGAGGGGGGATGGGTGTGTGTGAGAGAGAGAAAGTAGGGGATGGGAGAGGGGAGAGAGAGAGTAGGAGATAGAAGAGAGAGGAAGTGTGAGAAAGAGAGTAGGGGTGCTAGAGAGAGTACAAGATGGGAGAGAGAGATTGAGAGTAGGGGATGGGAGAGAGTAGGGATGTCATAGAGTATGGGATGGGAGAGAGAAATTGAGAGTAGTGGATGGGAGAGAGAGGAAGTGTGAGAGAGAGAGTATAGGGGTGGTAGAGAAAGTACAAGATGGGATAGAGAGATTGAGAGTAGGGGATGGGAGAGAGTAGGGGTGGCATAGAGTATGGGATGGGAGAGAGAGGAAGTGTTAGAGAGAGTAGGGGTGGCAAAGAGAGTACAAGATGGGATAGAGAGATTGAGAGTAGGGGATGGGAGAGAGAGAGAGAGAGAGAGAGAGAGTAGGTAGTGGGAGAGGGAGAGGGAGAGGGAGAGGGAGAGGGAGAGAGAGAGGAGGAGGATGAGAATGATATTGTGTGTGAGAGAAAGTAGGGGATGGGAGAGGGGGGGAGAATAAGGGATGGGAGAGGGGGGGGAGAATAGGGGATGGGAGAGAGAGGAAGTGTGAGAGAGAGAGTAGGGGTGGTAGAGAGAGAGCACATAATGGGAAAGAGAGATTGAGAGAAGGGGATGGGGGAGAGAGAGAGTAGGCAGTGGGAGAGGGAGAGGCAGAGCGAGAGAGATGAGGATGGGGGAGGGAGTGGGAGAGGGAGAGTGAGAGAGAGTAGGGGATGGGAGAGGAGAGAGTGAGAGAGGGGGGATGGGAGTGTGTGTTTGTGTGAAAGAGAAGTAGCGGATGAGGGAGGGGAGAGAGAGAGTAGCCTAAGAGAGAGAGTAGCTTGTGAGAGAGTAGGTAGTGGGAGAGGGATAGGGATAGGGACAGAGAGAGAGGGGGTGGGAGTGTGTGTAAGAGAGAGAGTAGAGCAATGGAGAGAGTGTGAGAGAGAGTAGGGGTGGCAAAGAGAGAGTAGGGGATGGGAGAGAGAGAGTAGAAAGGGAGAGAGAGAGAGTGAGAGAGAGTAGGTGGTGGGAGAGGGAGTGGAAGAGGGAGAGAGAGGGGAATGGGAGTGTGTCTGAGAGATCTAGAGATTAGGCGATGGGAGAAGAGAGAAAGAGGGGGGATGGGAGTGTTTATGTGTGAAAGAGAGATAATAGGAGATGGGAGAGGGGGAGAGAGAGTAGGGGATTGGAGAGAGAGTGTGAGAGAGAGAGAGTAGGTGGTGGGAGAGGGAGCGAGAGAGGGAGAGAGAGGGGTGATGGGAGTGTGTGTAAGAGAAAGAGTAGGGGATGGGAGAGAGAGTATAAGATAAGAGAGAGTGAGAGTAGTGGATGGGAGAGAGTGTGAGAGTGAGAGAGAGAGTAGGGGGTGGCAGAGAGAGAGAGAGAGAGAGTACAAGTTGTGAGAGAGAGAGTGAGAGTAGGGGATGGGAGGGAGAGAGAGAGTAGGCAGTGGGAGAGGGAGTAGGAGAGGGAGTGGCAGAGAGAGAGAGAGACAGTGAGAGAGAGAGAGAGGAGGATGAGAGTGTGCAAGTGAGAGAGAGTAAGGGATGGGAGAGGAGAGAGCGAGTAGGGGATAGGAGAGGAGAGAGAAGGAGGAATGGAAATTTATGTGTGAAAGTGAGAGTAGGGGATGCAAGAGGAGAGAGAGGGAGTAGCCCAAGGGAGAGAGTAGGGTATGAGAGATAGAATAGGCAGTGGGAGAGGGAGTGGGAGAGGAAGAGAGAGAGAGGGGGATGGGAATGTGTGTAAGAGAGAGAGAGAGAGTAGGGGATGGGAGAGAGTGTGAGAGAGTAGGGGGTGGCAAAAAGAGAGTAAAGAGGGAGAGAGTGAGAGAGAGTAGGCAGTGAGAATGGGAGAGCAAGTGGAAGAGAGAGTAATGGATGGGAGAGGAGAGAGAGAAAGAGAGGGGGATGGTTGTGTGTGTGTAAAAGAGAGAGTAGGAGATGCGAGAGAAATTAGGTGGTGGGAGAGAGAGTAGGAGAAAGAGAGAGTGGACATGGGAGGTTGTGTAAGAGAGAGAGTAGGGGATGGGAGAGAGCATGAGAGTGTGAGAGAGAGTAGGTGTGGCAGAGAGAGAGTAGGGGATGGGAGAGAGTGAGTGAGAGTAGGGGATAGGAGAGAGAGTATAGAGGGAGAATGAGAATGAGAGACAATAGGTAGTGGGAGAGGGAACAAGAGAGGGAGAGAGAGAGAGAGGTAGGATGGGAGTGTGTGTGAGAGAGATCTAGAGAGTAGGGGATGGGAGAGGGGAGAGAGAGGGGGGATGGGAGTGTGTATGTGTGTGTGTGAAAGAGAGAGAGTAGGGGGTGGGAGAGGGGAGAGAAAAAGAGTAGGGGATGGGGGAGAGAGAGTAGGTGGTGGGAGAGGGAGTGGGAGAAAGAGAGAGAGTGGGGAGATGGGAATGTGTGTAAGAGAGAGAGAGTAGGGGATGAGAGAGAATGTGAGAGTGTGAGAGAGAGTAGGGGTGGCAGAGAGAGAGTAGGGGATGGGAGAGGAGAGAGAGGGGGGATGGGAGTGTGTGTGTGTGTGTGTGTGTGTGTGTGTGTGTGTGTGTGTGTGTGTGTGTGTGTGTGTGAAAGAGAGAGTAGGGGATGGAATAGGTGAGAGAGAGTAGCATGAGAGAGAGATTAGTGGATGGGAGAGAGAGAGAGAGAGAGAGAGAGAGAGAGTGTGTGTGTGTGTGTGTGTGAGAGAGAGAGAGGAGGTGGTGGTAGAGGGAGTCGAAGAGGGAGAGAGAGGGGGGATGGGAGTGTGTGTAAGAGAGAGAGTAGGGGATGGGAGAGAGTGTGAGAGTGTGAGACAGAGAGTAGAGGGTGGTAGAGAGAGAATAGGATGGGAGAGAGAGTGAGAGTAGGGAATGGGAGAGAGAGAGAGTAGGCGGCGAGAGAGGGAGTGAGAGAAGGAGAGTGAGAGAGAGGATGATAAGAGTGTGTGAGTGAGTAAGAGAGAGTGGGGGATGGGAGAGGGGGGAGAGAGAGTAGCCTAAGAAAGAGTAGGTGATGGGAGAGGAGAGAGGGTGAGAGAGATTAGGGGATGGGAGAGAGAGAGTAGGCAGTGGTAGAGGGAGTAGGAGAGGGAGAGTGAGAGAGAGAGTAGGAGATGGGAGAGGAGAGAGAGCGAGAGAGAGTAGGGGATAAGAGAGGAGAGAGAGCAAGAGAGAGTGAGAGAGAGTAGGGGATGGGAGAGAGAGAGAGTGAGAGAGAGTAGGTGGTGGGAGAGGGAGTAGGAGAGGAAGAGCAAGAGAGAGAGAGAGTAGGGGATGGGAGAGGAGAGAGAGTGAGATAGAGTAGGGAATGGGAGAGGAGAGAGAGGGAGAGAGAGTAGAGGATGGGAGAGGAGAGAGAGTAGGGGATGGGGGATGGTGGGATAGGGGGAGATTATTTTTCACATAGTGCAAATGCACTTTATAGTGCATATGTTCTATAGTGTATATGCATTATATGAAAACACCAAAAAAGGGTCATAGTGCAAGTTTGGGTCCCTGCTGATCCATATTCTACTTTTTGTCTATTGTGTATTATGTTATTTTGACAGAAAACACAAGTTTCAAGCTATTGGAAGTCAGCAAACACTATTTGAAGGCTTTTTGAAAATTCTTTGATTCTATTTGAAGCTAGCAAACACCAAATTCAATCATTGGATACACTATTTGAAGGCTTTTTGAATATTCTTTTTATAGAAAAGGTTAGTGCAATCCTTTTTAAATATTCTTTGTTGTTATATAGAGACAAATTTGATTATAATTTGACATGTTATTTAATATATAGTGAATTCATTGAAATTTGTATGTTTGAATGAATTGTTATTTGAAAATGATTAGAAATTTGACAAGTTGTTTAATATATGTATTCATTGAAATAATTGTAATTTTTATATGTATTTGAATGATTTATAATTGAAAAATTGTAAGTAATTCAAATGTTTGAATAATTTGACATATAGAAATCATCATCATACCAAAAAAGAAACCAAAAACTCAAACAGAGGAAGAAAGGGAAAGAAATTTAGAAATTAAAAGAGATCAAATGAAACTATTATGTGAACAAATAAAATTGCAAAGGAATTGACTTTAAAAGAGGAACAAGAGCCACTGATACAAAGAAACAAAGAGGAAGAATTGGAAAGACAAAGAACAAATGAGACTATTACACTCAAGAAGACAATTGAATTGTGAAGCTACACCATCTTCCAATGGTGGAGTCATATCATCCTCTCATGTTGAAGAGACACTAATTTGTAGATCCAATGATGTAAAAACTCCATCATGTCATGTTGAAGGCACAACATCAACATATCAAGTAGGTGATATTCCATCCTTTGTATCTTATTGCCAAGTCACATCATCTTTGGTTCAAGGTATGCAAAACACTCAACCTTATGTTGATGTTCAAAATGTTGAGGGAATGGAAGAGATTATAACAACTAGAATTCATTTTAGAAGAACAAAATATTTGATTGATATTGATACTAACATTTTGGAATCACTTCCTAACAAGATTAGCAAGTGTACTTGTCAAAGAAAAGTTAATCATATGTAGATATTATTCTTTGAAGAATTAAATATTACAAGTCAATGCCAATTATTTGTTGAAATAATGAGGAATTTGAAATTTAGGCTTATCATGAAGATTCTTGGGCTAAGAATGATGGACGATTCAAATGAAAAAAGCATTGTAAAGAATCTAATGAGTGCTTACGATAAAATGGGTTCTAAATCACGCACCAAAGATAGTAATATCACAAGACAAGTACTTACATCGATAATTGTAAGAATTTGGTTTAGGCCAGAATTCATCCAAGAACTAAAGAGCTCAACACAAGCACACAGTAAACCAAAATAGATAGAGTATGATCAGAATGATGATATTCATTCAATATGCCAGCTTAGCCAACTTGAGAGTATACTAGGAGTGCCTATATATAAAGGCCTCAGGAGAGCTTCTAGAATGCATAGAAGTCAGCATCATGATATGTCATACAACTAGGCACATGCCCACTAGATATGGGTTATCCTCCATTAAGCATGGGATTAAGTGTGATGATGTGAGCATAAGCTTACAATGGTGTAGCACACAAATCAATGGTGTAGACAACATGTGCTAAATGAAGAGTGTGGATAACTGTGTTATCAACATGACAACTCAGTGAATGATGCATACTCTTGTGTTGTAGACACCATGTGCATAATTAGAGTTGTGTAACTCAATGAGAGTACACAAACTCCTAAGTATCTCACCTAAAATTATAATAAAATAATGCAAAATAATTAAATAATGCATTAACCTAAGTAAACTTAAGTAAGTGTAATAAGTAAATACTTATTTACACCAACAACAATAGTAAGTACCCAATTGAAAAAAGCTTGACTCATGAGAAAGACAAGAAAAACATTGAAATTTGGTAGAGGTACTCTAAGGAGAGCCATGCTAAGGTGTGAGAGATTGGAAGATCTAACAAAAATGAGTTATAGACATTAACTGGTAGATTACCACGAAAGGATAAAGAAATTAGTGAAGCTTTGAAATTATTGAATGAATATTTTTGGAAAAATAACACACATGTTTCCCCTAATCAAAGAGATGTTGTAAGAAGGAGGTTTGGTAGCCAAAATCGTGACCCACATGCGAAACATTTTTTGGACTCAACTTAGTTACAATTTTTTGCAAAATTTATTGGTATGTATCTTCAAATTTGAATAATTCAAAGATTTTTTGAGATGGATAAACATTTTTATGTGAAGATAAATCACACACACGTAACTTGTTGTTGTAGGATACATATTGAATTTTCTAACCATTTTGATGTTTTTAGGCATATATGTGTGTTTTTGCATTCTAAGTTTGTTTTGTATGATTGTGACATGAATGAGGCACCAAGATCTTCAAGAAAATTTATATCCAACATTTTATGTGAAATAGGGGATGGCTAAAAAATTTAGAAGACATCATGCTTGGATGGTACATGTTTATTTTGTGTTCTTTGCAACTTTTATCAACTTGTGAGCATATAGATAGTACACATGAAATTGAAAATGAAATAGTAGATTATAGAAAATATAAGATAGTGACATATGCTGTAAAAGATGGGAAAAGGGGTAAAATATGTGATTTAGTCATTGAAAAGATTCCAGTGTATAATTTCATGAAGATTTTTCATGAAAAGATTATTTATGAGTATGCAAGGCATACACATAGAGCTCGATGGTTGGATTTGCAATTCAAGTTATACAAGGATATGTTTTTTAGTAGATACCATTGTTTTAGTTTTAGACTTCATAGAGAAATATACACTACAATCACAAAATGAGGTGCCAATAAAATATTGTACTTCTTAAAAGGTTTCCATGTTTGTTCACATAACATTCATGCATTCTCCTACAAGTACAGAGGATGACAATAAGATTTTGAGGGAGTAGCATTTTTAAATCAGAGATGATCGATCACATTTTATGAAGCTTTTACATGGTTTTTTTCAACTATTTTATGGAGATTTGGCTAATAGGGGCATACCATATCATCAGCACATTATTTGGTCAAACAATTGGGCATCTCAATTCAAGAATGCATAGATGTTCTATTGGTTGAGCAGGATGCATAGGTTGTCTAGAATTCAATATATGTGGAATTTCAGAGAGGCTATTCATAGAAAGGGAGAGCACCATGGTGTCGGCACATGCATCAAAAGAGCCTTAGCTCATGAAGAACTAAAGTAAAAAGATGGAGCAATATTACCAGATGCAAAATCCAACATCTAGTGGTGTAATGCTACAATGGGTCCAGGTAAGGAATGCGAGTCTATAGTTCATAGAATTTTTTGGTTGATAGATAATACTAACATTGCACCATATGAGGATTGTTGCACACTAATAGGATCAAGTGAGTTGCACTCTTTTAGAAGCTCTAATGCAAGTTCATGGAGTATCCACACACAAAAAATGCCATGCTATTGTCCATTATGTGTAGAGGAAAATTGGGATGACTGTGAATCGACTAAATGGGTGGACAAATGGGATATACAGGTTTTGGACCCAATTGACACCTATCATCCCCCACAAGCACTAGAAATGGTAGAGATGGAATCATCTATTGACTTTGACCACTTGTCTAATCTAGTGCAACATATATATATATATATATATATATATATATATATATATATATATATATATATATATATATATATATATATATATATATATATATATATATATATATATATATATATATATATATATATATATATATATATATATATCTTTTTAATTTCAATATGTAACTTTATAACTTTTACCCAAGTATTTTTTCAATTAATGACCACATTTTGTACATTTATCACTGCAAGCCATGTTTTTGCTATTATTGCACCTAAAGACAATGAAGAAGGGATAGATTATTATTTATTTAATTTTGTCCAAGCCAAACAAAAATTGGATCACTTGATTATAGATGGTGAAGGTTTAGAGTACCATATTGATGCAGTGGTTGTAACGGCACATGGCTTAGACAATATTCTATGAAGAACCCTAACTTGTGGTTATTCAAGGAAGATTCTTCATTATTCAAACCTTGTTGTCACATCTAATGTCCACTTGATAAAATATGGTGGAAAAAACACATAATAAGACTCTTTGGAATGTTTGTGAGTTAGACCACAAGAAAATACTTTAGATATTAAAATGTAAAGATCCAGTTGGTTCATTATATTGAATAGAGAGAGAGAGAGAGAGAGAGAGAGAGAGAGAGAGAGAGAGAGAGAGAGAGAGTTGTAGGGTCACCTTGAATCATAGGGCCCTCAACTTTTCATTTTTTTTGTGTTATGCTCCAAGTGAGCCTTGTAAGTAGAATAAGCATCATTGGACCTAGGTGTGGTAGTTAGGGTATTGGATGTCATTTAATGTCCTTAGAAGAGTCATTGTTTTGGCCTAAAAATCAAGCCATACATTTCCATAGGGTAATGAGTAAAATAAGGTATGAGTCATTAGCTTAGGGAAGGGTCCCTAACATAGAATTGCTAAGGGATAGCCTAAATAACAAGTTAGAAGTGTTAAGACTTGAGCAAGCAAGAAAACTCCAAAAGTTGCTATATTGCAATTTTGCAATTTTTGCAAAATGCTAATTTTGCAAGAAATAGTGGTTTTTCCTTTTAAAACTTGAAGGAGGCCAATGAAAACCATAAGGATCAAGGGGAAAGACCTAGGAGGAGATATAAAGACTTTACAAACCCTAAAATGAGAGAAGTTAATATCATTGTGTATGATTAGCATGCTATAGCATGATATTTGAAGGCAAAATGATGTAGCAACCTAGTGTGGTGAGCTTCAATATACAATAAGTTTTAGAAATTTTAGTGGTTTAGGCATTTAGACCTATTAACAATCTAAATGATCTAAGGAAATTACCTATCAAGACTACCTTCAAGGATCCTAAAATGATGAATTTAGTTTTATAAGGCTTTCAATTGTTTATATTCAAGGAATTCTAAGAATTTACTTCAATCCCATATTCCCTCTTCACAAAACTTCCTTACATTGAACCCAAAAACCCAATACCTTTCCTATTAGCCTATTGCATACTTAGAATGTGAATAACTATGTTTTTTCTCAAAACACTTGCCAATCTAAGGATATTTTTTGATACCCTTTTCAGAGTTCTTTAACCTACAGAAAGCTTTTATATGGTTATTTTGAACCAATACTCCTCTGTTGAATTGGTACCCTATTTTTATGAATAAAAATTGACCTATTAACAAAGGACCTACATAAAAATCTCCACTTGGTACTTCCTACTCTTAAAAAATGTTTTCTTATACCATCATATGGTCAATTCCAAAAGGAATCAGTCCCAAGAGTTTTGTAACTCTCAATCCCCAATTCTTGACTCCAAACCCTGTTCACTAGGGTTTCCTTAAATGTTCACTCTCCACCTGATCCTACATTCAATTATTGATGAACTCACCCTTATTTTAGTCTATTTAAATTTTCCCAAACACAAACTCCACTCCTTGCTCAGGAAGATTACTTACTACTGCACACAGCATTCAATTCCATGATACCTTCATACTGATACTTAAAACTTGTCTTAATCTACATATGCTTCGTTAGCAGTTAATAATCCAAGTTAGTTTGGCCATCCAATGAATATTAGGCCCTAAATTATTCATGGAATGAATCTCATTCCTTTGACTCTTACTATAGCAACAGTAATAGACAAAGAAAACTTAATGTCCTACAGACTAGTGCGACAACAATTTTAATGAAAAGATAAACACATTCGAAATAGTGATACTGAGTGAATAACTTTATTGATTCTTTGGCATATCAAAACAAGCTGAATTGAGATTCTCAAGAATGAACAAACTTGCAAACATGAGAGTTTTATTGTTTCATTTCACCAATCTCACTGTCATGCCCATAATTGTACTAGGCAAAAAAAAACAAAACTAATTTATTTTTTTGAAAAATTAATGTTATAATTTAGTCAAAAGACTTGATGTTAATTTTGAATGGATTTAACCTCAAATCAAGTTTTGATTATACTTCAATGGTACACAATAATAACTTAATGTGTATAAGTTGTATTCTAGGGTTACAGGTTACATCAAGGATTCATACATTGCCGACTATTTTTTTTAAATTTTCGACTAGATAATAAATACCTAGTCTATACTTAAACTTGGGATGTTAAAGTTAGAAAATGGGATGAAGATCACTCCACTCAAAATTTGGAATCAAGTTCTTCTATGTCCGGTTGCCTTGTTGTCTATAATGTTTGCAATACTATGTTAAGATGAAATTTTATTATTATTATTATTTTCTTGGTTATAACTTAAGGTTATTTATTTACTTATCTAATTTAGGTTTAATTTTAAGTATTGAAGGTTAATTCTTTATTCATTTATTTATCAATCAATAGCATCAACCCCCAATTGCAAGGGTAAATCAATATATTTAATTAATTTGAAATAATATGATACTTCACAAAAGGCATAATATTTAAGACTAGCATTACTAATAATGTAACTTATTTAATTAAAGAAAAACTTAATAGCTCCCACTAATATATTGTATTCCTAACTTCCCATTAAGCGACATAATTAATTTATCAACCCTTAATTCTGCTTTCCTCTATTAATCTCAACAATTTATTATACCCAAATTTTATTATCATCTAACTATGATTCAATAACAACAAGACATATAAAAATATATATACTAAAAAAAAACATATTATAATACCTTCCTATGTTTCTATGCCCACCCCACTAACTAATACTTTTAATTTAATATAATTTATCCCCCCATTTACCTAAGCTTTCTACACTTCCAAACTAATCTCATATTCTTCCAAGTGAATTTTCCTTGGATAGACTCCCACCTACCCCCAATCAAGTGGGTTTTCAAGTCCCATCACCTAGAAATTTGCTAGTGGTAAGGATGTGGGTATTGTCATTTCCCAAATGAAGTTGCAAAGGGAAGCATTTTTATATAACTTAGACATTTTTTCAAGTGCTTTTCCCTTTTTCCCATGCATAGGTAGGTGTGTAGATGTAAATTAATTGAATATTTTTTCTTTTTTTCAATAGCTTCCATAGCTAGGCGTATAAAGGGATGTCTGCACATGTCAGACCTTGGTGTAATTTGCTTGGTTTTGTGTCCCAAGGTCAACCATTTACATGGCCGCCTAGGGGGCAATCCCATCATCATTAAATATTTTATTTTATTTTCTTGGGTTTCTTTTTTGGTAAAATGAGAGGTGGTGCACCTAGGTAAGAGGAAATGGGTTAGGATATAAAAATATATTTCCTCATTTATTATGTTAGATCAGTTTAGGATTATAAAACATTTCTTGATTTTTGTATGTATATTTCTTTTTTTTTAGGGTCATGTCATAAATTAAGGACTTCTTCACTCTGACATATTTAATGGAAAAGATTTTGAAAATGATTTATTTTTAACTCATCAATTTTCAAGATATTAATATTTAATCAGGGTGTATTATTTTAATGGAGTGTAATAGGATGAGATATTATTTGGTTTGCTCATACATTTTCCAAAAACTAATATTCATCTATAGGCTCTTTGTTCATCTTTTGGATAGCTTATTGCCTCAATTCCTTTACAATTTTCTCTATAGTAACTCATAAATTGAACTAACTTAATTTGAACTTGTATTATGAATTTAAAGCTCATTCCACATAATGAAACCTATGAATTAAATATGACAAATGCATTAAAACATTTCATGATACTTTGCATCAGACACAATACAATCATTTACTTGTAACTTCATGAACTTCCATTATTCAAATTTTTTTGTGAAGTATTCATCATGTCTACGAATTCAACAACATATTCTACACTTGATATTCAATTCAAGAGTAAGCACAAATGCATCTAATTATTCTCATGAGACTTGAGGAAATAAGGATAATAAAAATGATAATCTCCTATTTATCCTTCTAATGTCTTCCATGACACTTAATTATCTTCTTCAACATGATCATATCCAATAAAATGAAACTACCATTACCATTCAACACAAATTTTCTTCCAAAATTCTACCCTTCCTTCCATACTACATTCTTGCCATACATGAACATAGGGTGGCGAAGGCATTATTCTAAAAAAAATCACAATAAATCTATCTTTTCTCACTACATGGATGACTCACAATCTCTTTATTGACAAATGGAATAGAACAAGACAACATCCTCACAACACTATGTAGTCACATAACAAGATGGAGAATATTTCTCCATTCCAACACAATATAATAGAGTCTTCTCTCTGATGCAATGAGTAGATTGCATGAAACTCCAAGCTTCCAAACTCATCCAGTAAAAACCTAAAAAAGATAGAGAAAAAAGTAAGGAACCATGAAGGCTCACCTCCCAACCTAGGTCTCAAGGAGGCCACCCACCGAGCTTTGGAAAACAAGGCACAAATGGCTACACATTACACAATCACATAACATAAATGGTCACAACAATATAACAAACACCACACATAAAAACTTACAAGGCAACCCAACCCAAGGCTTGCACAAAGATTCAGCAATTGAATCAAGATATAGGGTGAAGGTGGGCTCTCTTCGTGAGGAGGATGTCTCAAAACTATGATTCACAAATATACACATATTCTCATTATCAACATGCCCTTTCAAGGCTTACAATACTTTCCTCTTTGCACACATCCTTATACCTCCCAAAATGCAATTAAAGAAGAATATAACATTATATTGAACACATAAAAATCATCTTCACACATGAGAGAGTTCCTCAACTACATATTTGAGCCCAACTAACCCCTTCACCCAAGCATCTCTTCCCTCCCAAGGGTGAGTGATGCTTCACACCCATTACACAAACACACAACATGAAACCAAAACAAGATTCAAGGAAGAAATCACATAAACTTCTCACATGCAACACTCAACAAAAAGATTCTTATTCACAACCCAATCTAGAATACACCAAATTTACTATGGAAAGAAGAACACATATCAACTCTACATGCAAATGAAGAACACCATGGATCATGGGTACCAACCTCACTCCAAGAAATGGCAATGAAAAGTTGAAGCAGAGCTCCTTATCCCCTTCCTCCAAACCCTAGTTGTCTCTAAAGATAGAGAGTGGCCAAGTGAGTTTCTAATTTGGTCATGCCTCTATATATCACTCTCATTTTCGGATTCAATATAAAATGCATTCTTTTTGGGGTCTCCTAGGTCTTCTAAGCACCCTAATGGTCATTATTAGCCCCCTAACTTGAAGTATTAACATGGGTAGGGT
Organism: Cupressus sempervirens; assembly: GCA_028749045.1. Lineage (NCBI taxonomy): Eukaryota > Viridiplantae > Streptophyta > Pinopsida > Cupressales > Cupressaceae > Cupressus > Cupressus sempervirens. The sequence continues at coordinate 39,961,646 of CM053786.1, read as the reverse complement.
TTATTTTTATCACAAATTCACCTTAGAGCTACTTTATTACCCTCACAATGCTAGGTAAGTTCAAATTCCAAATTCCTATGGTGGTAACCTTGTCCTCTTTACTAATTTAAGGCAATAAGTCAAATTTCTCAATTAAGGTATTTAACTTGGGATAAGGTGGTCACATGATCCATCATCGAAGAACATGTCATTTTCACATAACGAGTACAAGTGTCAAGTGACACACACAAAATTCACTATACATTACATATGACATGTTTAGAATCTACACATGAAACACATACTAAAAACATACATCTCACATTTACAAAATAAACACATCACAATGAGTTTTATGAATCTTATAAAGATTCACCTTGGCAAAGTCATATTTACATGTGTTTATACCTTGTTTCCTGATTATGTTTCCATGGTCCCTTTCCTGCACACTAACTCGAGCATTAGTAGTCCAATGAAAAGCCACATATAAAATGCATATGAAAGTAAAAGTACATGATAACTTCATTATTCTACCATTCACATACAAGACCTTCCATAATTAACTTCCTATTCTCCATCATTTACATATTATGCATTTAATCATTAACCCTCAAAAAAAAACTACATATTACTAACTTTCCTATCTAGATCAAATTAAACATTAAATCGCATCATAATTCCACTTCTTATCATAATAGTGAAATACAAAATAAATATCCATTAATTCATCGACTAAGAAAATTAAGTCCTAATGTATACCATAACGAAAGATCACAAGGTAAATGTCATCAGATAAGTAGAAAAATTATTGTCCATCAAGTATCAAAATGTATATGTCGAGATATCTAGTCCTAAGTAACAAAATGGAAATACTATATCTATGTTATGATGGGTCGGGGTGAGGCCTCACACTCACTGTGTCTATCTATACACCTAATTCTCACATATATAAAAGCTTCAAAATAACTTCTCCAAACTATTTCAACCAACTCTCATCGGTTGAGTTGAAGGTTTAATGCTTTAAAACAATAACAACTCCAACTTGCCTCTAAATCCTAAACTAGCCATTGGATTTTGAAATTCAAAATTCCACATACAATTTATTGAATTCTTTTGAACAAAAAGACCACTAACTTACTCATTTTAATCTTTAATGATCATTAAACTTTCATGGACCCTAAGCATTCCATTTTAACCCAAGGACTCTATTGGTCCCCCTTACAAAAAAAAATTGGTCCCTTTAGGACTTTTGACAATTTCTAGGATTTGCAGAATCAAAAAGCCATTATAGGCTTTAATATTTCCCAATTAAATTGTGTTATCCTCTAATTGTCTTGTTGACCCCAATTGTGTATTCCATCCTCCAGATTTCTCTTGGGGTTCATAAAGGTCCTAATGATCTTTATCTTTGGCTTGAATGTTTGAGGTGCTCCTACACCACAAAATTACTGAGTTTCTGAGTTTTAAGGCATGTTTGACATTGGTTTTGTATATTGTACTAGTTTCCATAGTATATTGGGTTGTTTAGAACAATTTTTTTTTAGGAAGTTTGCTTTGATTGTCTTTCTTTTCATAGTTTATCAAAAAGTTTCTTGACAACTTTTGAGCGACTTCTTAAAAAGTTGTTGAACTTTCAAAAATCCTTCCCGAAAGGGCTAGTTAGTTCAAACCAACCTTATAACCATTGGGGACAACCTATATTATCCCTTATAGGAAAGTGATAGGTATGATGCACTTATTTTGGCAAGAAATCAATAAAATAACTTATCTTTCTTGCAAAATTTGGTGTTTTAGAGCATTTTGGGGACTAGTATAGACATTGGTACATGTGCCAGTGGCCCCAAGAGTTAGAGGGGTGAGTTACCTTTCATTTTCACTTGGTTTCATATTTTGATCCTTTGTAGTTTGCAAGTTATTCAAGTTTTTCTAAAGGTGCCTAGAAATCAGCATTAAACCAAGGGTTTCACCTAGGGCCTTGTTGTTTTGGCAGTTTCCACCATGGGAATTTGATGCCCCTTATTGGAATGCAAGCTTTATTAGTTTAATTCATGATTTTTTAGTTTTTATAGATGGCCAAGAAAGGAATGAATTTTTCCACCATACCCTAGGTGTATGGCTCCATACATGCACCATTCAACATTTCACCCTATAGTCACTATAACTTTTTCTCTAGAGTGATCCAAGGTCTATAACTTTGCACTTGGACTTGTTTCACATGCCCCTAGATGTTCCAATAATTATTTTGTAGTTTGGCATGTGTGAAAGGGTACGTGTAGTGTATCTGCAACCTAATTAAGCCTATCAACACTTTCTAAATGTTGTTATAGCAGTGGCTTCTAGTCTCTTCCAGTGTGTGAGGTTTACATATATTTTATATGTCCTAAAAGGGTGTTTGAATTCCACTTTAAACTATGTCTTCATGTGGGTTTTTTCCATATTATGTTCAATTTATAGTTTGAAGGGCCACTAACCTTTTCAATGGCAAACTATTGTAATTGTATATCAGTGTTATTTGGACACAATAGAATCACTTTTTCTATAGTATACAGACCTTAATAAGTCTAAGGTGTGTTTTTACTACATTCTATGGTCATTTTTCTCTTTTCATTCATGTTTAGGGGTATGTTCTAGGTGTAGAGCACCAAGGAACTTGGTTTTTATTTTGGTTTTCATGTCTTTTTTTACCTACTTAGGCTAGAATAAACAACCTTTGGATGAGAAGTCCATGGTTGTCAAAGAAAGACATCATTTTGTATGCTTAAGGCACTTTATGCAATTTATAAGCACAATTTTCTCATTAGGAAAATTCAGGACTTTTAATGTTTTTGGTCAAGAAATCCTAGGATTAGTTTTTTTTAGTTGGTTTTAGTTATGTTGAAACCTTTTCCAAGTCCTAGAAGTGGAATCAAGTGAAAAGTGTAAAAAATGCACTTTTGTGCAAAGTTGCATTGTTGAAAGTTGTAAAAGTTGCTCAAATTAGCAACTTAGTGGGAAAAAGGTTATAACTATTAAAATATTGGTTGTAACCATTGAAATAGACATAGGAGATATATATAACTCATTTGTGAGGCCTGGAGGGCATTAATATATGGATTGGAAAAAGTTGCAAATAAAGAAATTCAATTTTGGAGTCATTTTTACTGTTGTTTGCATGCTGCATGAAATGTGTAGACTTTCAAATTAGATGTGATAGATTTTTGAGATAGAACTTTGAATCAACTTTCTTTTTCTTCTAGTCTCATAATTCTACCTCTTTTCTAACTCAAGTTATTGCATTTTTAGTGAAACAAGGTTTTTAGGACAACATTTTGGTGCACACAGCAAAAATGGGCCTCTAACTACAATTTCCTTTGTTGAAATTTCATGGCCACTTGGGAAATGGTATTTAGTAGGGTCCTTTTTAAGATTTTAGGGTTTTAAAACTGAAGGATGTATTTTGTGATTTTTCCAATCAAGCCCTAGGTCAAGTACCATGAAGGATTTGACCTCTTGTAGCATGTTGATTTGTGAATGGTAGAAGTTTGGGAATTGGTGAAGAGTTAAGCATTTGGAAATTAGTTATTTTAGTGTTTTCAAACCTTCATGAGCATTGAGTTTATTTTCATGACCCTGTCTCCTACTAGTTTCTTTGTAAACTAGTCTTCTACTTGACTGGGACATGTTTGAGAACTGAAAATCTCCATTTAAACTGAAGTCTCCATTTGAAGGTGGCAATGAGCTTTTTGTTGTTCTGTTAAGATCATAAATATATTTCGATGAGAACTTTGAGGGGTCATGCCCAGCTTGAGTATCATGGCTTCCCAAGTCCTGTAAATAGAAGGCCACTAATGAATAGGCATTTCTAATTGAAACATCTATGGTGCTTGAATGAAGTTCATGACCAGATTCTTTGCCTACTAATGAGCCAATTTGAGGCTTCATTTCACATTGCTCCATGGACAATTCTATAGCACGTGTTACTTCTCTATCTGAAAATTTTGTGTCTATGTACATGTGCACTCTTTCCCAATAGCTGTAGGTTTTGTCTCTTCATCCTAAGTAATTGGCGTACCCTAGATGGAACTAAGATAATCATTTTCTTCTAAAATGTCCTTTTCTCTTAAATTAATCTCTCTATTAAGAAGGTTTTCTATATCTTCTTCTATATATTTAATAGATGTAGCTGCAATTCCTTTGTATATATTCCTCTTTTTATTAAGCTTTCCCCCATATGAATGAGAAGGGATGGGGAGTGATGCCAACTATTGGTCACTATATTAAAAAGGTGGTTGTTGGCCATGCCACTAATGGGAATCATTTCAATCTTATTTTCAGAATCAGTAACTCATTTTTCTTGAAAGAATAATATATATTATTTTCAATGTCTTTGAAATATCTATAGCTAGTATCCAATTGCTTATTCATTATCTTTTAATATTTATGGGAAATTAAGGTATTTGGTTACCTAACAGGCCCTAGGAATCTTAACTAGGGTCCTAGAATAGTCATAGATGGACCCATTTGACCTAAATATGTAAAGAACAAAAATAGCTCAAAAGTTGTAATGTTTCTCAAAAAGTTGCTTGGGCAACTTTTACAATTTTTACAAAAAAGTTGCAAATGGAAGTTTGGGAATTTGTAAGTATCCATGCTCAAGTATATGAGCATAAGAAACATTTTTTCAAAGGTTAGAAGGTTTCCAATCAGATTTTCATTTTTAAGCAACTTTTACAACTTTTGCAATTTTGCACAAAAAGTGCAACTAGTGCAAAGTTCACTAGATTTCACTTCTAGGACTTGGAAAAGGTTCCAAACTATTAAAAAACAACTAAAAACACCTAATCCTAGGCTATTTTTTACAAAAACTCAAAAATACCCAATTTGGCCTAATTAGCAACTTTTTCTTATATCTTGCACAAAGTGGCCTAGGCATACATATCTTGTTCATATCTCTGTCACTGTTCATTTTGGGATTAAACTATCTATTCTATTAGCTCCACGTGGCTGAGTAAACCCTATCCCCAAGCTTCTCTCATCCTATTGAGGGCTCAAACATTCTTAGGCATGCCAAATTGAAATGTCCCTAAGAGTCACTAAATGTCATAGGGCAGCAATCTTTGATGGGGCATATTCAGAGCTTGTGCAAGGTAGGAATACAATTCTAGGTGCTATAGGATCATATTCTGGAGAATTACAATAACCTCTTTTGACTTTTTGAGATCTCACTCCATTTTGATTTTGTGATGCCATGTCTAGTGATATTGAAACTCGTAGTATTGGCCAATACAAAGTTTCCAACTACCAAGTCTCCCTCACCATTCATCTTGGTATCAAACTGTCTATTTTGTTAGCTTTGAGTGGCTAGGTAAACCCTAGGCCCAAGCTTGTCCCATACCATTGAGAACTCAAACATTCTTAGGAATACTAAACCAAAACATCTCTAAGAGCCACTAGATGCCATAAGGTAGCAATCTTTGACAGGGCATATCTCAGAGCTCATGTGAGGTATGGATGTGATTCTAGGTGCTATAGGACCATGTTGTGAATAACTACAATAATCTCTCTCACTTTCTAGAGATATTACTCCATTTTGATTTTGTGATGTCATCTTAGGTGATGCTAAAATTTGTAGTGTTGGCCAGTACAAAGTTGCCAACTACCAAATCTCCCTCACTATTCATCGTGGGATTGGACTGTCTATTTTGTTAGCTCTAGGTGGCTAGGTAAACCCTAGCCCCAAGCAGATCCCATCCTGTTAACTGCTCAAACATTCTCAAGTATGCCAAACTGAAATGTCCCTAAGAGTAACTAAATGCCATAGGTCAATGATCCTTGATAGGGCATATCTTGGTGCTCATGCAAGGTATGGATGTGATTCTAGGTGCTATTGGACCATGTTTTAAATACCTACAATAACCTCTCTCACTTTTTGGAGATATTACTCCATTTTGATTTTTTGATGCCATCTTGGGTGATGTTGAAACTTGTAGTGTTGGCCAGTACAAAGTTGCCAACTGCCAAATCTCCCTCACCATTCATCATAGGATCTAATTGTCTATTATGTTAGCTCTAAGTGACTAGTAAATCCTATCCCCAAACTCATCCAATCTCGTTGAGCACTTGAACATTCTCAAGCATGTCGAACTAAAACATCCCTAAGAGTCACTAAATATCATAGGGTAGTAATATTTGATGGGGAATATCTTAGAGCTTGTGCAATGTATGGATGTAATTCTAGGTGCTATAGGACTATGTTGCAAAGACCTACAATAACCTCTCTTACTTTTTGGAGATCTTGCTCCATTTTGATTTTGTCACACCATCTCGGGTGATGCTAAAACTTGTAGTGTTAGCCAATACAAAGTTGCCAACTGCCAAATCTCCCTCATTATTCATTGTGGGATTGAACTATCTATTCCATTAGCTTTAGGTGGTTGATTAAACCCTAGCCCCAAGCTCATCCCATCCTGTTGAGTGCTTGAACATTCTCAGGCATGCTGAACTGAAAATATCCCTAAGAGTCACTAAATGTTATAGGGCAGCGATCTTTGATGGGGCATATCCCAGAGCTCATCCAAGGTATGGATGCATTTCTAGGTGCTATAGGACTGTGTTGTAGAGGCCTACAATAACCTCTCTCTCTCTCTTTTGGAGATCTTACTCTATTTTGATTTTGTGATGCCATCTTTGGTGATGCTGAAACTCATAGTGTTGGCTAGTACAAAGTTGCCAACTGCCAAATCTCCCTCACCGTACATCGTGGGATCAAATTTTTTATTCCATTAACTATGGGTGGCTAGTTAAACCCTAACCCCATGATCATCCCATCCTGTTGAGTGCTCAAGCATTCTTGGGCACATTAAACTAAAATGTCCCTAAGGGTCACTAAATGTCTTAGGGCAACAATATTTGATGGGGCATATCTTAGAGCTCGTGAAAGGTATGGATGTGATTCTACGTGCTATAGGACCATGTTGCAAATTCCTACAATAAACTCTCTTTCATTTTGGAGATCTTGCTCCATTTTGATTTTTTGATGCCATCTCGATTGATGCTAAAACTTAGTGTTGGCTAGTGCAAAGTTTTCAACTACCAAATCTCCCTCATTGTCCATCTTGGGATCAAACTTTCTATTCTATTAGCTCTAGTAAACTAGCTAAACACTAGCCCCAAGCTCTTTCCATCCTATTGAGTGTTCAAACATTCTCAGGCATGTTGAACTAAAATGTCACTAAGAGTCACTAAATGCCATAGGGAAGTAATCTTTGATGGGGCATATCTTGGAGCTCATGCAAGGTATGGATGCAATTCTAGGTGCTATAGGACCATGTTGTAGAGACTTGTAATAACCTCTCTCACTTTTAGGAGATCTTACTCTATTTTGATTTTGTGATGCCATCTCAGGTGATGTTGAAACTCATAGTGTTAGCTAGTAGAAAGTTGTCAACTGTCAAATCTCCCTCACCATTCATCGTAGGATTGAACTATCTATTTTGTTATCTCTAAGTGGTTGGTTAAACCCTAGGCCCAAGCTCATCCTATCCCATTAAGCACTCAAAAATTGTTAGGCATGCCAAACTGAAGCATCCCTAAGAGTTGCTAAATGCCATAGGGCAGTGATCTTTGATGGGGCATATCTCAGAGTTTGTGCAAGAGATGGATGAAATTTTGGGTGCTATAGGACCATGTTGCAGAGATCTACAATAATATCTCTTTCATTTTGGAGATCTTAATCTATTTTGATTTTGTGACGCCATCTCAGGTGATGCTGAAACTTGTAACGTTGGCCAGTACAAAGTTTCCAACTACCAAATCTCGCTCACCATTCATTGTGTAATCAAACTATCTATTATGTTAGCTCTGAATGACTAGGTAAACACTAGTCCCAACCTCCTCCCATCCCATTGAGTGCTTGAATGTTCTCAGGCATGTTGAACTAAATTGTCCCTAAGAGTCACTAAATGCCATAGGGTAGCAATCTTTGACAGGGCATATCTCAAATCTCGTGTGAGGTATGGATGTGATTCTAGTTGCTATAGAACCATGTTATAGAGACATACAATAAAATCTCTCACTTTTTGGTGATCTTACACCATTTTTATTTTGTGATGCCATCTCAGGTGATGCTAAAACTTGCAGTGTTGGCTAGTAAAAAGTTGCCAACTACCAAATCTCTCTCACCTTTCATCATGGGATTGAACTATCTATTCCATTAGCTCTAGGTGGCTAGGTAAACACTAGCCCCAACCTCCTCCTATCCCATTGAGAACTTGAACATTCTTAGGAATGCTAAACTAAATTGTCCCTTAGAGTCACTAAATGCCATAGGGCAGTGATCTTTGACTGTGGAAACTAGATATGTCATCTCATCCAATGATGGATACTCATCATAGAAGGTAAAGGGGTGATCATACACATCATTTTGAACATGTTTTTTTTTTTTATGGTAATAAAGTATTCCTTTTTTTTAATGTCAAGTAAATTGAGGTCACCTATAAACACAAATTGCCTTAGTCCTAATGATTTTCCTTTTTTTGTTGTTTTTGTTAATAAGTTGATTCAATAAGTGTTTTGAGAGTCATCACTTATTGAGAGTCATTACACCTTATATAGCTATATATTATCACTAAATGGAGTTAGTGGAAGATGCTAATGATCTTCTTGGTTGTCTTAATAGTCATTTCATGGGTTTGAAATATAACCACTTCCCTTTGTGAAGAGTTGTCTGAAAATCAGCAAATTACATGTTGTTGCAAAGAAAATACAGTCACAGGATGTTGGAAGATTGTTTTCACTCATAGGATGTTGAATAATCTCTTGGAAGGATGGAATAGATGAAAAATTAAAGTTTGTGAGATAGTTATTAGGTGTTCCTTGAAGTGGCTAAAATGTTAGTTTGAAGCAAGAAGTTGATTATTATCCATTTCTCAAATTTGCTAATTTTTCCCTTATTGCTTCCCAATTCTTGAATAGGGAAAGTGATCAAGTAGTTTTGTGATGCTAGGTAGAATTCTTTTTAATATTGTGACCAAGTTAAAAAGAGTCTTTGAAGACACTTACAAATGTGGGAAAGATAGTTTTTCTTAAAAGTGTTCTTGGTGGGAATCCACCATGTTTTGGTCTGAGCACTCTGCATCATTTTGGATGCAATTTACATTAAATGTTACTTAAAATGTAAAAAATAAAAACAAGATATATATTATGATAACCAATAATGTTATACATGAACAATTATATAATATAAAATGTTACATGGGGATGGGGGTACTTGGGGTACTTAGGGTACCGATACGAGTACAGGTACAAGTATTTTTTATAATAGGGGACAGGGTTACTTAGGTATGTCAAACTTTATTTTTAATTATACTTTTATATTTATAGAAAACCTGAATTTATGAGTCATACAATGATTTTTCAAATCAAGAACAATGATAAAGTTTGCAAATGTAATGTATTATTTTCAGTTTTAGATTTGTTATATGTTTGTAATAATAAGTTATGATAAATGCTTAGTTGCATAACATAGAAGGCATAATTTTAACATGAACAAGAAGATCATAAATCATATGACAATGACATATTGCAAATGATAAATTTTTAGCTTTAATAGTGATAAAGTTTATTGTTGATCAATATTGTATCAAAGTTTCAAACTGATTAGGTATTGAATTAAGCTTGATAAACAAATAATAGAGAAGGAAAAATTTAAATATGAATAGGATCATAAATCATATGATGATGACATATTGGAAGTGATAAACTTATGCTTGAATATTGATAAAGTTTATTGTTAATCAATATTCTATAAAAGTTTTGAACTGATTAGGTATTGAACTAAGCTTGATAAACAACAAGCTGATACACAAACAAAAAACCAAAAAAAATTAGAAATCTCAATCAAGGTCCTTAGCTATGATGCTCTCCACAAAGTACCTAGTACTTGGGATATGTGTACTCAGTACTTGGGTACATGGGTACAAGTACCAGGGGTGTGGGTACAAGTACCCATGCAACCTTGATAATATATTATGATGACCAATAATGTCATACATGAATGAACATATAATATATTATGATAACCAATAATTTCATACATGAACGAACATATAATATATTATGATAACCAATAATTTCATACATGAACAAACTTATAATATAAAATGATAACCAATAATTTTATACATTAACAAACACATAATATATTATGATAACCAATAATGTCATACATGAATAAACATATCATTTATTAACCAATAATGTCATAAGTCTAATAATTTCATGCATCAATAATATGTCATACATCAAATATAAAATGTCATATATACATCAAATGTATATCAAATATGTCAATTGACATAAAATCCAACCTATAGGTCCACTGATGCCTATACATGTGTGTTTATCAACTATATCTTCTCCTTCTCATGAGGGGAAGGAAACAAATCCCTAGAGGTCTTTGGTTGTCATGTGGAAGGAGATGATGTGGATGATGGGGTATTCCTAATTGTAGTGCACAAGTCCAAAAGAACAGATAATAATAAAATTTCCTTGTGCTCAAATCCCATGACAAAAAAGTCGTGTGGTGCCTTTCTTGAACTTAATCCACAAGTCTCTACATAAGTAACATATGTTGGACTAACTTATAAAAATTGTCCATATTCATCACTGAGTATAAGCCTTTGTATAATCGCATTAAATTTAGAATCTAGACTTTTCATTTTTCTTCATTGAATATGTGCTTATGCCAAGTCCCTCTTTCATTCAACGAAACTCGAACATTTTGTAAGTTTTGATATGAGAAAGCAAAAACCTTTCTTTTGAGAAAAACCACTAGAAATTTGGTGTGATGGAGAAGATATGAAAATAGTATCCACATTTATAGTCACAAAAATGGGAACCCCTTGTGTTCACCAATTCCAACTTGAGAATCTTCAATCCATGCAAAACTTCATCAATCAGATGTAATCAGTCAGGCCCCAAAGTGGGTCCGACTAAAAAAAAAATCATTTTGGAACAATAGACATTTCAAAATAATTTTACAAGCATCTAGAAATTATCAAAATTAAACTCAACCACTAAACCATCATTTATGACTCATTTTATCACCTATCTACAAACTATGATTTGTTGATAGGAAAGCTTAGAGCAGCTGACATGTTGATACTTTGGTTTGCATTCTTGCACCCTGCCAGATCTCATTCCATGATGACTTTGGGGTTAAAATATATTGACTATCAAACTTTTCTCAGTTAAAACTATCTGCAAATAAGCATGTTAGAAATCAAAAAATGCATTTGGTTTTAGCTTTGCAAACTAGGTAAACAGATACTTGAAGGCTTAAAATTTGGGGAATTAGTTCATTGCCATTAAGAGAATATAATTTTGTGCTTTTGGCTCATGACAAATAATAGGATGCATTTGGAAAACATGTCAGTTTATGTACTCAAGAATTGTAGGACTAGAAACATTAGTAGAAAAGTGTTTTTTGTAAATGGAATAGACCTCAGAATGTGTGTAGACGGATTCATCAAGGTTTACAAACTGGCACACTTGAAGTATTTTTGGAGTAGAACACATTTTAGTACAAACCATTTGATCTAGGTAATCACATTTTTAGAGTTATAACATCCCAAATAGGGGTACTAATCAATCTTCATTTCATGAAATTGGTAAAAAGTTATAAAAAGTTAAACAAAGTCTCTCAAAATTCTGAACAATTTGCATCAGCATGAAAATAATAAATGACTGACTTTAAAGGATTCAAAATTTAGTCAAAACATATCAAAACAACTCAAAATATAAAACATAGGTTCTATGGTATGGATATTAAACATTTCTAAAGTAGTGAGTCATGAAACATTACTAGGTGGAAGATATTCAATTGCAAACTAGGCCTTCTATCACTATTTGACACTTTATGAAAAAAATACATATTTGGGCATTGCTCAAAATGAAACTTCATAAAATGACTCAGAATAGTAATTTGTCTTCATAGGATGAGTGGATATACTAAATATAAGGTGCTAGAAATATTAAAAACCTCTTAGGCCTCAGAAGGACAATCATGTACACATGCATTAAAAAGCACTTATAGGGCTTATATTTAGAATGGTACTCAAAACCAAGGCTTCAATTTTGAGTCCCAACAAACCTAAAAGATCATGTACAATTGTATCATGTATAATTATCATGCACAATTTAATCATACAACAAAAATATGTGACCTTAACAATATAACATACCACAAAAATGAGTTAGCCTAGGGGCATCATGTATTGTCCATACAAGCATTGCATGGAATTGAAATTTTCTTTGTCCTATTGGTCTAGAGATGTCATAAATAGTGATGCCATTTCATAACTTCAACAACTCATCAATTAGGTCCTCAATATACATGTTCATATCTTTAACTTGGTACTTACCTAGTAATTGAATGAATAGAAACATTACATAATTATTATGACCATTTTCATGTACTATTTATAAATTAATTTTGATAACTATTAAATGAAAAAATACCTAGCACAATCATTGACAACATTCTATGCTCCCTCTTTTTAGACATCCAAAGAGTAATGTTATTCTTAATAAAAAAAATAGTCCATACTAAGTAAATAGATTTCATATCTCCATATCGATTGCATTGTCCACTACTAATGAAAGCTTGATATTATGAGGTTCTTCTTTAAAGTGTGACCATGTTTATTCTATCTCTTTAAATGTAGAACCATCTATAGGCGTTAACATAATGTCATCTTGACTTTTGTTATGTGCATGGTAATTCATAAATTGTGCAAAGCTAGTGCACCTAAATAATCATTGAAGACATGGAATAATGAGAATGTATCAAGGAACCTTGTGCAGCACCTTTTTAATTATTTGATTTGATTGATATCTACTAATATGACAATCAAGGAATTCTATTGAAAATTCATATTGTTTATGATATATAATGTGATCATTAGGACATGCATGTATTGTTTGATACTTCATTCCAATTTGATTCATAATCATACATAATTCTCAGTACAAACAAGGGATAATGTTTGATGGTGGTAACAAAAACTCACCTATCAAAACTATTTGGGCCTCCCCATGGCTTTGATGCCCCCAAATCTTTCTACAATAACATATTAGATAGGTTTAGTAAAAAATTGGTTGGTTGGAAGGGAGTCACACTTAGCTAAGCTAACAAGATTAAATTGGTCAAAGATAATCTCCTAAACCTTCCAACCTATGCTTTGAGTCCTTTTGGGATTTTAAAAAAGTTTATAGATCATATGGAGAATATCCAAAGGAACTTTCTTTGGCTAGGATTTGAAGGAAATAAGTATTCCACTTGGTGACTTGGGATAATGTGTGTCTCCCAAAACAAAATGGTGGATTGAGGATAAGGATATTGTGACCTTTCAATAAAGCCCTCCAAGCTAAATAGGTTTGGAGAATCTCTTCTGGAAAAGGGGAATGGAGGGACATCATGGAAGACAAATATCTTCATAGAGCTTTAATTAGAAACCTTCTCTTTAGTGAATCAATTCCAAGGGGATCTAATATATGGAATGGATTTCTAGGTGCTAGAGAAGTAGTAAATCGTAGGGCGAAATGGAGTGTTGGAAATGGAGAGGAAAAAATTTTCTGGTAGGATAATTGGCTGATTTAGGGGCCTCTTATTGTCATCCCTAATTTTGAGAGATTGGTCAAAATTTGCATCCAGAGGTTTTGGATACCTATTAATGATTATAGACAAGGCCAAGATTGGAGGGATCTATCTTCCATTTCAATGGACCTTAAACCCATTATGACTTTTCTTCTCTCTATGACCTTATAAATGAGGATAAAGGTAAGATTTATTGGGAGAATACTTTGAATGGAACCTATTCAATGGCCTCGAGGTATCAAGCTATTATGAAGTAGGATTTGAGACCAGAATGGGCTAAAGCCTGATACCTTGGTCTAACCCCTAAAGTCAACTTTTTTTTTTATTTTACTCTAGAATAGGATTTTAACTATTGAAAACTTGTGCAAGAGGGGACATCCTATTCATAATAGGTGTGTCCTTTGCAAAAACTAGGCCAAGACAGTGGATCATCTGTTTATAAACTACTTTTTATCTAGAGAGGTCTAGTCTTTATTTAGTCAAGCTTTCAGGATGAGTTGGCATGTTTCCAACTTGACTAGTGATTTCTTAATGCAATGAGATAATTCTTTGAGGGGATATAGGCTTCAAACTATTAGTAAATGGCTCTTGCCTTATTTTGGTTTGGGTATATGGAAGGAACATAATAACTAGATTTTTAGGGATGCTAACCTAATAGATAGGATTGTGTCCAAAAAAATTCAAATTTCCCTTTTGGAAAACTATATGTTTATAAAAGGAACTAACCCTTTTTTAGGTGATAATGTTAGTACTAAGGATACTCAGACAAGAAGAAAGGAGTGTTACTGGTCTTTACCCCTAGAAGGCTGGGACAAAGCCAACTTTGATGGTGCAGCCAAAAGCAACCAGAGAGAGGCGATTTGTGGAGGAGTGATTAGAAATAGTCATGGATATGGTGTTGTGGTGGTTACTTTCCCCCTAGGTTTTCAAACTAACCAATATGTAGAGGCTAGTGTTTCTCTTCAAACTATGAAATTGGATAAGGATGTTGGGGTCAAATGCCTTTGGTTGGAGGGGAATAAAATAACATTATTAAATTTCTAAGAGGAGAACACCCTTCAACATGGAGTATAAAGGATATGATAGAGGAAATGAAAAATAGTTTTCTTTCCTTTCAAAAGGTCTTTGTATCACATGTTTACCATGAAGGTGATGTGGATGCACAGTAGATGGTGAATGAGGCAGTAAGGAGGGACACATCACAAAGATGGTCAAGTGGAGAGGTTATTCCATTGGATTCAAAAATAGTTACTGAACTGGAAAGGATCCAAGCAAGAATGGGCAACATAAAGTGTAATTATGGCAGTTAATATTGTTAATCTAACGTATAAAGTAATGAGAGTTTGGCACGAACTGATTTAGAGGAATCATAAATGGGGGTTTTATTGGTACATTTTATGGGAAATCTTAAGGGATTATGGTAATTTCTACATCTTTTTCTTTTCTAAGGTCAGAGTCAAGTATAGGTTTTAGGAGAAAAACTATTTCTTGTCTCATAGAGACAGGAGAGTTTAGAGTCTTTGTTATTCTATATGAAATGGTATGGTTAGGGAGAGGCATAAAAGGGAGCCAGAGGGAGAACTTGAGAAGTGGAAGAGACATTTGAAGGTATGGGAGAAATTGAGGGAAGACAATATCTCATCCTTCATTGAAAAAATTCATGGATGGGACCCAAAGATTATTGACCTAATGGTGAAGACATGGAGAGAGGAGAACACAAACATTGATGGGGTGGACTTCCAGGTCCATTAAGAAGATATTTCCAAGGTGATAAACTCCCCTAACAAGGGCATAAAATTCTATAGGGACAAGAAATTTCCCTGAATGTATTAAAATATTTTGCTAAGGACTCAAAGGAAATAAAGGATATTGTGAAGATGAGTGCTTACTATGAGCCTACATCTATAAAGAAGCTATGGAGGTTTGTCCTAAGGGAAATTATTTCCTAGAAAATGCTTAACACCAAGTTTGATAGGATTTGAACCCACCATTTTGTTATTCTAAATCATTTTAGGTATGGTACCAATATTTTCATTCCTTAATATTTATTTTTCTCTACAAACAAGAGTATAATAGATTATAAGAAGAGAGTGTAATCTAACCCAGCCTTCCATGAGTGTTTTTTATTACTCTTATATGAGCATTTTAAAGCTCAAGCTAGAGGAAGGGTTATTATCCAAAAGGTAGTTTCTTCTCAAGAAATAGAGAGCTCCAACCTCCTGTCAAACACGAAAGATAGTATAGGCATTCTCTCAGAAGATGAAGAGGTGGTGGAAAAAATCATGAAGGATATGGGTAAGAAGAACAAAAAGAAGCCATGAAAAGATTTGGAGAAAATGGTAAAGTAGGAGGAGGAATCAGAGGATGAGTATAATGATGAGGAGGAGGTGATGGACATAGATAGGGAAGATAATATTAGAGAGGAAGGGTATAATAAGGCACAAACAAGCAAGAATATGGAGAGCTCAATCAAAAGGAAAAGAGGTGGGGAGGAGGATGCTGAGTGCATTCATGGAAAGGGTAAGAAGATAATTTCTAAAGCTTTAGAAGAAAGCAAGGAGAAAGAGGGATTGATAAAAATGATAATTTTTCTGGATGCAAAGGGAAGAAAATATATATCAAGGAATTTTCATGCTAGTATAGTGAAAATGGGACTTCTTATAGAACATATCAACCTAGAGGTACTTAAGGGAAGGGATGGTAAAATTTAGTTGGAAGAGCTTATTGATCTAGCCCTAGTGATTCTTAGCGAGAATGCTCAAAAAATGGGTATCAGCCTCCTTAACAATTCCAAAAATAGCCTCATAGACAATTTTTGGTCCTTAAAATGGATCCTTCATGAAATTGAGGAAATCAAGTTCAGGCTGCAAGGATAGGTTTAGGCTAGAACGGGTGGGTGAGTATGTCAAAATTGGTAAACTAGAGGATAGGGTTTCAAAAATTGAAACTACACTTCATAGCTTGGCTAATAAGAGCCTTAACATAATTAAAGGTCTAAATAATAACATCATTCAGTTGCACAAGATGATGGGGGAAAATAAAAGGGGAAGGAGAATAAGGACAAAAAGGAAACTAGGGTGATCAAGGAGGAGGTGTCCTTGCAGGGGGAGAGCCTAAGCATAAAAAGGAGATTGAAAAAGAGGAAGAGGGAAGAGGAGGCTTCTTAGGATGATAGCCATTCAAAGACCAATGAGGTTGGGGCCAAGGAAGAGATGGAGTTAAAAAAACTAGAGCTAGCTAAAGAACTTTTCCTCTAGTCGCTTCTCTTACTTTTCTCTTGTTCCTTGGCTTTTGGCCTTTTTTTTTTTTCTTTTGTTTGTTGGTTGGGTTATGACTATTGTTTTTTCTGTAGCCTTGGTAGCTAGACCTAAACTTTTAGTTTATTTATGTTGATAATCGATGGGTTTCAAGAACCCCTATAAAAAAACCTATTTTACTTAATCAAAAATAAATATACATTGTTAATATAATGAATAGTAATGGTATGCTAACATTAAAGATGACAAAAATGGCATACCTTAGCATACATGACATTGCTACATTCAATAAATCCTTCATAACCTTTAAGTTCACCAAAAATACTGTAGAAGAGAGAATAGTTGTTTGGGAGCCTTTATATAAGGTCTTGTGTGCCTTCTCAAGCATAGGTGTATCAAGACCATCTTCATCATCATTATCAGATGCACTAGTACCATCATTGTGACCATCTTCATCACATGCACCAATACCATCTTCTTCACACCTTGAATATCCTCAGATTGGATATTTGCACCTCCATGTTCCTCTAGTAACTAAATCCATATTCAATAATGGACAAAAATCATGGCCCCCTTCAATGTGATCATGTTGGCTACAATGACTCTAGGTTGTTGTGATTAGAATTCTTTGATTCTTTAAGCCCTTACACCTTTCTGAAGGATAATTACATTTATCAGCTTTTCTTTAGAACTAAGACCACAATGTAGCCATTGTCTTTTTATTTTGTTATGGCTTCATATTCTCAGGTGTGGTATTTCTTCATAGGAAAATATATCTACAAAAATATTGGAGATGTTGTACTTAATGTTTATATCTACACATATGGTTGTGAAAGAAAAATTTGGTGTAACTAATGTGTATATCCAGAAAAATATTGAACATATTTTTCTTTATGTTTATATTTGCACATATAGTTTTGAAAGAAAAGTTTAGTGTAACTAATGTGTATATTTTCAAAAATATTGGACATGTTGTATTGAATGTTTATATCTACACATATGGTTTTGAAAGAAAAATTTGGTGTAACTAATGTGTATATCTACAAAAATATTGGACATGTTGTACTTAATGTTTATATCTAAATATATGGTTTTGAAAGAAAAATTTGGTTTAACTAATGAGTATATCTACAAGAATATTGGGCATATTATACTTAATTTTTATATTTGCATGCATGGATTTGGAAAAAAAATTGGTGTAACTAATATGTATATCTACAAAGAAATTGGACATATTGTTCATAATCTTTATATCTACACATGGTTTTGAAAGAAAAATTTTGTTACCTCGCTCAAATTCACCCATATTATAATATCAACAACTTTCATTAAACCTTTCCATTACTCCTTGTTTGTCATGAGTTGTGGAAATTTAATAGGGAAAGTTTGTATTCAGTGTAGAGTATGCACATATCAAAGTTGTGACTGTTTATTTCAGTAGCTCTATATGATTAATTCATTCTAGCAATTGTTTGGCATCCCCTTCACCATTTTCTTGATTTAAAAAACATTAAGGATTTTATTGAAGAGAAGATTGGGAATAGTGGAATAGTGGAATAAGTATTACCTTTCCTTGGCTAGAATAAATGAGATCTACCAAAAGATATTGTCCTCTTATAATATATATTCTACTTCTTCCTCATTGCTCAACCATTACTAGTTTAATGTTCTACAAAAGTAGATTAGAGATTTATGATCTGATGGAAAGGGGCCTTTGAAGAAACATGGTGTAAATGGGATTGGTGTGCCATGTGCAAAATAAAAGGGGGATTGGGCTTGAAGGATCTTAGAATGCAGGTTGGAACTTATTGTTAAATAGATTTTCAAGGCCCTACAAGTAATGCAACCTTGAAAAGTCTTGGTTAGATACAAAATTAGTAGGGCAGTTCCAAGTAGAGGTTCCTTATGGAAGGATTTGTACTTTTGTGACCTCATTACTAGATCTAGTGTTATAAATCCTTATCAAAAGGATAGGAGAATGTTAGACAAGATATTACAAAGAATGGGAATATATAATAAAGTAATTAAATATGTGGGGAGAGTAAAAATTGATGAAACTTGGTGCATAAAAACATATCACTAGCTTTACTACAAGGGCACTCAACAAGAGCATGGTCTAGAAAGAGAATTCAACTTTTGTCATGGAAAAATATTGGCTTGGGATGAAGTATGTCAGTTTAAACCAAAACCAAAAATAGTTTCAAGTAAATGTGATTTCAATTTAAAAAAACTAAATTTCATGAATTGTCGATAGCCATGGTTTATTTATCATTCTTCATTTATTTTAAAGTGAATTATTATTGTGTATAAGGATAAAATCATTGGCCTGAAGTTACTTATAAAGTTGATATTTGAAAAAGTATCAGAACTTTAATCAATTATAAAGGGGATAGTGTTGTTGAGAGAGAATTTGTAGTTTTATAAGAAAGGAAGTTGTGGAATTGCTCATAGGAGATAATACAATAAAAATCTGTAGCTGCTCAAATCAATTCCTCAATATTTGAACAAGTATAATTTATTGTAACACTTATTCAGGCTCCTAGCAAACATTAGAAATCAATTTGGATTCCATGATATTGTCCACATATCTAGATATTGCTATTTGTGAAGTTTTTTACAAATCATAGAGATGAAAACTATACTTGTATTTTGATAATTAATAAATTCATCAGAACATAGATTGTAGAGATATTCTAAAAGTATGGAATCTACATATACCCTAGATAATACTAAAATTTGGTTTAGTTTCATAGATGTAATTATCAGACATTAAGAACTAAAGGTTTCAATTGACATCTTGTGATAGTATATTGTTCAGTTTGTAGATATAACATATTGAGTTGGAAGTTGAAGTCTGCTACAAATGTACAAACATTATTATCTAATTTAACTTGTGTCATCAAGAGTTGAATTGTTCTATGAAAGTCCTAGTTTATTCATACTTGTACAAAAAATGTAAATATTCTATTATATGTTTAGATGGATTGGTGCTCACATTAAACGGTTCAAGAGATTGCAAGTAGGGGCTCACATTTGTAGGAATTGGTCCTCTTGAATGGGAGCTAAGAAACTCCCTAGAGTTGAAGGCATAATTGGTTCAGATTTGTGAGGCTATATTAAGCTAGAGTTGAAGCTATAATTTATTTTGAATTTTATTGAAAACTATGGATTTAAGGGGATAACTATTTATTTTGTTTTTGTTTTTGATAGATTTTTTAATTCTTAAAGACCAAACTATTAATTTGTACTATTTATTTTATATTTTTAACTTCAATATTTTAAAATTTCTATATATATTTGCAATATGTGTATGTATGAATGAACCTAAACCTATACAAAAGGGTAAAAATTATTGAACCCATCTACCAAAACTGGAACCAAAATTGGCAACTTAGATAAAAATTTAAGCATAATTTAAATACTCTATTTGAGTTTCAAAAAGAAACATCAAGGGTTCAAAATACAAAAATAATCACCATGATGTAATTAAACTCAAAGGATGATGACAAGTGCAAAATTTAAAACTTACTAAAAATTAACATGCTCTCCAAGAAGTTTTTCAAACCTCCCAAAGGTCAAAATCACTTTTAAAATCATCATCACAATCTAAATGTGATGGGCAAAAAACCCAAGACCAAAATGAACACAAAAAGAAAAGGGGAATATTATTATTAGTAATAATCTATTACTATATTTGGTACACTAAAAATAGACTCTAAGACATGCCCTATGGGCTTACAATGTTGTCTACATTTGGAGAAAATCTTCTTCCAATACCTTCTTGCAAACTCCACCAAGAACTGCCTTTATAATGCCAAAAATGTTCATAAATAAACCCCAATTAGGTTTATGGTTAGGAATAAATTCTAGAATGTGCCATTTGGCATTCACCTCCAAAATAGAAGGTTCTAGAAATCACTTTAGAAGTCAATGTAAAACTAGAAGAATCCAAAAATGGTAGTCCAACTTCTGGGAGGCATAACTTTTGATATGGGACTCCAATTGACAAAAAAATTACATTTCTGGAAAGCTCATGAAGTGCTCTATAGCCCTTTGGACCACCTCCAATCATCCCCCATTTTTTGGGCCCTTAGGAAGCCATTTAGTGCCTCAAATCTGACTTTGAATCACTCTTAAGAGGTCTCTAGGCAACTTAGAACTATAATAACTTTTAAACCGTAAAGCCTTTTGACCTGATTATTTTTCTGGAGTGATTTAAATTACAAATATAATCATCCCTCCAACTTACACCCTCTAACTCATCATAATTATGCCTTAATACAAAATAACCCATTTTCTGCATTGCTATGTATCCCAAAGTTCTCAAAAACTCTAACTCAAAAAACCAATAGTGGAACTATGAGAGTTGGAATCTTTATTTGACCCAAATGGGTATCCAAAAATGAAAACAATTCAAATTGAAACTAATACTAAGCATATTTTTGGATGATATAGGATTGCCCTTACACCACTGGATGCTCCTACATCAGACACCCAGGGTAGATTGAAAAAGTGACCTTGTCACTTTATAGCTGGTAGAGAGAAACCCAAATGGGAAACCTCTATTGCATATATCCAAGTTGAGTCTTCTATTGGTCTTCCTTTCCACTTCACTAGGTATTCTTCATACTACATGTTTCTGGTACTCTAGCCCATATGACTATCGAAAAAAAATTCAATTGCTTCCTTCGCTGAAGTAGGAATTGGACATGGCTCCAGCATCAAACCCGCATCTACCTCATCATCATGATACTTTGTTAAGCCTGCAATATTGAAGATAGGAGAAATGTGAATCCCATCTGGCAACTCCACCTCATGCATTTCTTGAGTCATGTTTCTTCAAAATTTTGCAAGGGCCAAATTTCTTCATCTTTAGCTTGTTACAGGTACCCACTAGAAATTGTTCCTTCCTTAAGTAGACCATAACTAGATCCCCTACTTGGAACTCCTTATGTCTCCTATTTTGATCTTCCCTAGCCTTATATAGTTAGTTCATCTTAGTAATATGTGCATGTACCTCCTCATGTAGATTCTTAAAATGTTCAACAAATTCTTCTACCTCAACGCTTGTCCTCTCCCCTTGCTCCATCTTCCTCAATTCTAGTGCAGTCCTTGGATTACTCCCATACACAATTTGGAATGGTGATCTACTGATACTCCTATTTATAGAATTATTGTAAGAAAATTTTATTTGTGGTAGAATCAAATCCCATCCCTTGGGCCTATCTCCCACTAAACACCTCAGCAAATTATCGAGATTTCTATTTACCACTTCTATTTGTCTATCAATCCATGGATGATGTATAGAGCTAAACTTCAATTCCATCCTCAACTTATTCTACAGAGTCCTCTAAAAATAGCACATAAATTTAGTGTCTCTATCAAAAACAATACTCTTTTGGAGACCATGTAATCTCATCACCTCTCTAAAAAACAATCTACAATATGTACTGCATCATGAGTCTTGTGGCATGGAATGAAATGTTACATCTTGGAGAGCCTATCAATCACCACAAATACTAATTCATTACCCCTTTGTGTCTTTAGCAATCCAAGAACAAAATCCATACTTATGTCCTCCCAGGGCTTCAATGGAATAAGCAATGGCTGATATAGTCTAGCATTGTAACTAAATCCTTTGGCCACTTGACGTATGTGATAGCTTTGTACAAACTTCTTCACATCTTATGACAATTGAGGCCAAAAATAATATTCTCTAACAATGGAAATGGTCTTATTCTAACCAAAGTGACTTGTCATTCCTCCATTGCATTTCTCTTTGATCAAGTTCTCTCTCATATAACTTCTTGGAATACATAATTGACTAGCCTTGAACAATACACCATCCTAAATCAAATAATCTAGCCACCTGGTCTTGTCTAGAGTAATAGGTTCTTTACAAGTCTTCCATTCTTTGGAAAAATTAGGATCCTTAGTCTATAGATTATTGAGTTCATCAAACCCAACCACTTCAATCTGCATTACTGTCAGCAACAACTATCTCCTACAAATGTATAGGTTTGCATAAACTCTATCCATTTCAAATGTCTCTAATTCAATTTACCTTGGCTATTTAGGTATTGCAATGCCTGGTGATCAATATACAAGACAAATTCTTTTGGAAAAGAATAATGTCTCCATTTATTTAAGGCCTGAACTATTGCATAGAACTCCTGATCATAAATAGAATATTTCTTTTTTGCATCATTTAGTTTTTCGCTAAAATAGGCAATAGGCTTACCTTCTTGGCTCAATACTACAACAATAGCACTTCCACTAGCATTGCAATCCACCTAGAACACTTTATTGAAATCAAGAAGTGCCAACATAGGTGGTTTTGTCACCTTCTTCTTCAATAATTCAAAGCTCCTTGAAGCTCCTATAGTCCACTTGAACTCTTTTCTACCCCCCTCATTGTCTCAGTTAGGGGTGCACATATGCCGCTAGAATTCCTAATGAACTTCCTATTAAACTAGACCATGGAATGACCTCACCTAAGTAGAAGACTTTGGAATAGGCCATTACAAGATGGTGTTTACCTTCTCTGGATTCATTTTGAGACCCTTAGCTGATACAAAAAACCTCAAATAGACTAACTCCCTTTGGATGAAGCTACACTTCTTCAAATTAATCAACAATGTATCTTCCCTCAACCTTTGAAGGACACTACAAATGTGCAAAAATTTTCATCCAAAGACTTTTTGAATATTAAAATATCATCCAAATAGACAATAAAAAAAAAAATTGAAATTTCTTTAGTACCTCATTCATAAGCCACATGAAGGTGCTTAGCGCTTTGGTCAGTGCAAAGGGCATGACTAAACAATCATATAGCCCATCCTTCATCTTGAATGTAGTCTTCAACTCATCTCCCTCATGCATCCCTATCTAGTGATAGCCACTCTTGAGATATATCTTTGTGAAGTACTGATCTCCACTCAAAAAGTTCATAAGATCATCTATTCTTGGTAAAGGGAACCAATACTTGATGGTTATTATATTTATAGCCTAAGAGTTTGTACACATTCTCCATTCTCTATCCTTCTTTGGTACCAACATTGTAGGTACTGCACATGGACTTGGGCTCTCTCGAATCAAACCTTTCCTCAACAACTCTTGAGCTTGTCTACTTAACTCCTTAGTTTCAATAGGAGTCATCCTATGAGAAGCCTTGTTAGGAAAACAAGCTCTAGGGATTAAATCTATTTGATGACTGATTTTCCTTACTAGTGGCAACCCTTCTAGAACATTGTCAGAGATGACCTCTCCATACTCACTTGATAGACCTAAAACTTCAAGTGGAATTTCACTACTACCTTCCTTCTCTTTTCTAGGAATCAAAGCATAACACATACGTTGATGTTTCATGCCATCCAAAAAAATTATTCCATCAACAAGACATACCCTAGCACTATTGCATACTTTTTCACCTTCCTTTATTCAGGGCTTCAATTTTTGGTGAACTCCATCCTTTTTCAAAGAGTATTTATTTGCATGACCATCATGTATAGCATGGGCCTATCAAACTACCATGGACTTCTCAACAATAAATGGTAGACATCTATTGGAATGATGTCACAGAGAACCTCATCATGATAACTCCCAATCTTGAACTTTACTAAACATTGTTCACTAACTAGGACCTTATGATCATCCTTCATGCAAGCAATCTGATAGGGTTGGGGGTGTTTTTCCCTCTTAAGCTTTATCTTTGAGACCATCTCTTCTAACACCACGTTGTCACTACTTCCACCATCAACAATCACATCACAACATTTATCCTCACACTTGTACCTAGTATGAAACAAACTCATCCTTTGTCTAGGTTCAGTCTCACTACTTAGTAAGACCCTTTCATTGACTAGAACCACTCCTCTTTCTACATCCTCTAAATATGATTAATGTGCATCATCATCCACATGAGCAACCCTTTCTTGATCATTAGCTCTCCTATCTACCCTTCCTTGGTGCTGAGGGCATCCAAAGGCATGATGACATTCTTCATTGCAATGGAAATAGGTACCACAAAAGCATCCTCTTCCTAAACCTTCTCTACATCCTCTACCTCTTCCTCTTTTATCTCCAAAGTTTTGATCATGGAAGTAGTTGAAACCCTCATTCCTCTGGTTTTGGCTAGTACCCACATCTTCATTTTTCTTCTAGTTCTCATTTTGGCCTCCAAATGACCTACCACCACCTCTTCTTCCTTGACTACACCCTCTTTTCCTTCCATCAAACCTTTTTTTTAGCTTCTCCTCAACTTGCAAGAAAAGCTAGTGTGCATCTTCAATTCTAGTCATTCTAACTAGACTTAACTCCTCTTGAATGCTAGGTCTTAAACCACTAAGGTAACGGGAAACATTCTCCTTGTTTTCTTCTACATTCCCTACCCTAATAAGAACTCAATAAAATTTCTCTATATATTCCTAGAAATATTTTCCTACTTAATTTAACCCTTGCATTTTCATGAACAAATCAAGCTCATAATCAATAAGAATGAATTTCTTCTTTAGTTTGTCCACCATGCGATCCCATCTTGTGATTTTCTCCTTTCCTCTTCTATATCTTTCCAATTGAATATCTTGCCACAAGATCATGGTAGGACCTTTCATTTTGGCCTTCACAAAATTAGCCCTATCTAGGTCCCTAATATCCTCATACTCAAAATATTCCTCTTGTTCATTGATCCAGTCTTTCAACTCATCTAAGTTTAGATTTCTCAAAAACATACCCATGTCAATTTTAGGTCTTTTTCAAAGCTTAACAATGGCCCTTAAAAGCCTCTCTTCTACCTAGTTTAGGACTTCTTCATCTCCTTCCCCTTTCAACCCAATATTTCCTTCTTCTTCATTTTCTTCCTCACTTTTGTCGCCTACAACAATATTTATCCCTCTATGGATCTCCTCCTACAATGCTTGGACTTGTCTCTAGAGGGCTATAACCTTGGGAGTAACAAGTCCTACTCTTCCACCACATTTCCTTATGGAGGCATCTTCTTTTTTCAAACCCACAACCACACATTCCTTGTGAAAACTACCTCATAGTTAGCACTCTATCTACACACTCAGGAAAACCTACTCTAATACCACTTGATGCGGACACAACCCAAGACCAAAATGAAAACAAGAGAAAAAGGGGAATTTTATTATCATCAATAATCTTCTACTACATTTGATACACTAAAAATAGACTCTAATACATGCCCTATGGGCTTACAATGTTGTCTACATCTAGAGAAAATCTTCTTCCAGTACATTCTCCCAAACTCCACCAAGAACTACCTTTACAATGCCATAAATGTTTTTAAATAAACACCAACTAGGTTAAGGGTTAGGAATACATTCTATGATATTCCATTTGACATCCAACACAAAAAAAAAAGTTTCTAGAAATCATGTTAGAAGTCGGTGTAAAACTAGAAGAATCTAGAAATGATAGTCCAACTTCTAGGAGGCATAACTTTTGATCTGCGACTTCGATTGACAAACCATTTACATTTTTGAAAAGCCCTTGAAGTTATCTATAGCCCTATTTACCAGCTCTAGTTTTCCTCCATTTTTTGGGCCTATACTAGGCCCTTTAGTGCCTCAAATCTAACTTTGAAGCATTCTTAGGAGGTCTCCTGGTAACTTAAAACTATAATAACATTCAAACCATAAATGCTTTTTACCTGATTCTTTTTCTAGAGTGCATTAAATTACAAATATAATCATTCCTCCAACTTACACCCTCTAAGTAATCATACTTATGGCTTAATTAAAAAATAACCTATTTTTTTGCATTTGCACATATCCCAAGGTGCTCAAAAACTCTAACCCAGAAAACCAATAGTGGAACTATGAGGGATAGAATATTTATTTGACCCAGATGGGTATCTAGAAATGAAAACACTTTAAACTAAAACTAAAACTAAGAATATTTTTGGGTGATATAGGATTGCCCTCACACCACTGGATGCTCCTGCATCAAAATGGCCAATTAAGCTTAATGCCAATAATGGAAACCAAGAAATGTTGGAGGTGTACCCTATAAGATCTAAGTAACCTTACCAATACCAATTATCCTATAGAAAATCAAAATATATACTAATAGTCACTGCCCAAATTAGCCCTAATAAAGTCATTTTACAATCTTCTCCTAAGAATTTCTTGTGCTTAAGTAATTACAGGTTTGGATATAATCAAATCTACCTACTCTACCATGTAGCATCCTCCATAATTAGGTTTCTCCATTGCACTAAATTCTCTCTAATGATCCTTTTCCTCAAATTATAGTCCATGTAATTTGGGGACATGTCATAGGTCTATTTGACCCATCCTGAAAAAAGGGCCATGAGAATGCCACAGGGATGTTCCATACTATTAATTCTTTAGTTTTGATAATTTTTTTGAATTTGACTCTCATGTGAACTCTCAATTTAGTGCAATGTCTTTTGGTCCTTATTTTTTATTCAAATTTTATGGTTCATTTGGAAGTTTAGAAATGACTATGTTTTCAGTGGTAGGGATAGAGCTCTTAATGAGTTACTGAGAAGATTCATTTTCATAAGGTTGATTTGTAGGTCATATTTACTTTGCGATTAGTCAAGAAAAAGTTTGAAAAGCTATTACAAGATGTAATAGAGAGAATAATTATGTTTGAAATCTACCATGGCTTCACATGGGCTAGAAGATTTTTGGGGAAGTCCTTATTTGAGATTGCACTAGAGAACATTGTAAAAGAATTGATTGAGCAGCATGGGAGGGACAAACAAGATGCTATTGCAGCAATACTTGTTGTTGTAGTTTCCATTGCAGCAGTACCAGGTGTTAAAATTCCAGTAGTTGAAGTGTTGATGCATCCATACAGAGACTATGTATAGCAAGAAAGAAAACTACACTAGTAGTAGGGTCCTCTTGAATGGATAGTGTCAGTGAAATGGTTGTGACACATATGAACTGTAGTCCTAGTCTATTTTTGGTGCCATATTAGAGACATTTTACTGATACAGATGTACTACTATTGAAAAAATTTAGACATAAGTGTTTATTTTGATGTTGTATATGATCATATAGCTGATGTATATGGTGATATAGTTGATAGATACTTGATGATGCTTGCAAAACTTGTTAGAAAATGCAAAAAGAGATACTCTTCTACAAAGGTTGACTTTCATGTTTTTGTCTCTATTTTATTAAAAAAGAAATCTTCATGTAGGTATTGAGGGAAAAATTTCATGACCTTTTATGAAATATCAAATAGGAAATTGAAATTAATATTTTTGACTTTTAGGAAATGAGTTGCATACATTTTATTTTAATTAAGCCATTTTCAAGACTAGCAACCAAAATGATGTGCATAGTCCATACAATACTTTCTCCGATTTTTCTAATCCATTAAAAAGGTTGTCCTCATGATTTCAAAGATTCCCCCATAGGCTTCATAACTATTCCAAATAGTTAGAGCATTGAAACATGAATTTACAAAATCTTCCAAAAAAGTAGTTCTCAGTAAGAAAATATTGTCATGACAACATGACAACATTTTAGCAACTATTTCCCAAATCAGAGTTAGACCTCAAAAATTGTTCCAAAGACCACGTGGGAATATAATATCTATTAAAGGACCTCAAATAACATATCCATGGACATGGGAACCTTAGGATACCATTTTACCCTTTCTAGAACCTGAGTCACCTAGTTGACAATATTTTGCACTTTCTAGCAACTTGGCCATTTTGGGTCTTGTCAACTCTCCTAAACACACCTAAGGACCAAATAGGACCTCTTAGTAGACTAGTGATGTCGATAATCATCACTACAAGAAAAAGAAAAAGAAAAAGGAATCCCTAAGTTTCATACTAGCCTTCCTAGGTGCTCCTGCACCACCTACTAGCTCACATTGACAAACTAGGAGAGTGTGTATCTTCAATGCTTAAAAAATGTAGCTTCCCTGCTTCTTTTCATTCCAAAATTAGATATATGGATGAAATGTAAGAAAATACCTTATACCATAATAGATTTAGTTACCAAGATAGGATGAATTCATTGATTGTAATTATATGCAGTACATTACAATTTGACAATCATTATAAGGTTCTAAGTGTATATGAGCAATGTTAGTATGCTAATAGAAACCAAATTTAAATAAAGCTTCTACAAACTAAACAAAATTCATAAACTTCAAGATAGACTAAGATGAGCTCTCAATTGAGAATATGAGCCATTAATGGACTCTCTCAATAAGAAGCTCTCTTGTTGAGTAGCTTTATCTAAATGGATAGGATGTATGTTCAATATGCTTCCAAAGGCTTCAATGGATGATTGTGGATTTTTGGTGTGGATAGATGGATTTAGTATGGATTTGGCTCTCAAAATAGCATTATAACTTTACTTCATGGATTGTGTTCTTTTGCAAAGGGGAAGGATCCAATTTATAGGCAAGAGGCTTGAGGGATTGAGGGCTAAGATGCAAGGATGGGAAAAATCTCATGGAGGGCTTAGATTGCATGAGAGGAGAGCACATGGATTGTGCTTCCTTACAACCAATCAAGGAGTGACACATGTCACATGGTGAGAGGATGGAGGAAAGGAGAAGGATGAGTCAACAAAGGAGGCTCAAGGGATAAAATCTTCATAAAGACCCTCATAATGACTTGTAAGAGCAATAAAAGGGCTTGGAAGAGTCATTTATGGCCTAGTGGGCTTCATAAAGTTTTATGGTTGAGATATTTTGAGGGTGATGAGAGAAATTTTGACTTGGAATTGATTAGGAGGGTTTTGAGCTTGCTTAGGCTTGTGCAAATGATTAGAGGATGGATTAGGATGGTTTAGGATTAGCTTAGGGATAGGCAAGTGGATGGCATTTAATGAGGGTGGGTGAAGGAGGAGATATTTGTTAACTTTGGCTTGGGTTAGTAATTCTTAACCCATGTTTAGGGAATGTGACAAGGTTAGGAGGAGATTAGGATTATGTTTAAAGACATCTTCTAGAAGAGTCTAGACTTTGGATGAGGATAAAGACTTTCTAGAATAGTCTAAAATTTCCTAGGATGAGGATGAAGACTTTCTAGAAGAGTCTAGAACTTCTTAGGATGAGGATAAATTAGATTTTTAGGAAATAAATAAAGTTTTATTTATTTCAAGGTTTTGGGTTGAGGAGATATTTATTAAAACTTTTTTAATAAACATGAGGATTAATATTTAATCTTAATTAAATATTTTGAGTTGGGATTAGGGGTAGGAAATGATGGGATTAGCCTTTAATTAAAATTAAAGAAGGATTAGAAGATTTTGGAAGAGGTTAGTGGTCTTAAGGAAATTGGCAAAGTTTTGGGCAAAAAATAAATTTTTTATTTATTTTGGGTTTTTTGGTCAATTTATTAATTAAATAATTAATAAATAAGGAAATAATGTTTAAATAAGATTTAAACATTTTTGGGAGGGATTCCTTAATTAAATATTTTTAATTAAGATAAAGGGATTTAATGGCATAAAAATTAATTAATTAATTAATTAATCAATTAATTAATAAATGATGATGTCATCAGGACTTTTTCAGAAAATAAAAATACTTTATTTTCTAAAGGTTTTTAGATGTCTACACTAAGCATACGACATGATTCAACTACTAGATGCTCAAGAAATTATATGAACAAATATAGGGAACCTAGTAATTTAGTTTCTTACACTAGATCACTAATGTGTGAACCTATCTTAGTCTATATTTAGGACTATTTGGTTGATAACAACCATTCTTTGCATCTAAAGGTGTCTAGTTTCCACCCAAACTACATACTTTACACATAGCACCATACACAACTTGATCAAAAGTATACGCTGATCCAAAGATATTATCCAAAAACCTCTAATGAGTGGAAAAATTTGTGCCTATGAGGAAATAAGTCTCATGCCAAATGTAATTGTAGCATATGGTAGTGGTGTTGAGAATTAAAACTCCAAGCTGCCCAAACTTTAACTTGTAAAATGCCCATATTACAAGGAAATTTTTGCACTAGAATGTAGAGAAAAAATCCACATAGAGTATACTATACTATGTAAGATTATAAAACTTGCAATCTAAAAATTTCTTGGAATTGGAACAACATAATTTTATGGATTCAACATCACCCTTGAAAATGTTGTGTTGAAAAAGTGATTGTGTAAAGGGTTGGATACATTTACTCTTTTCAATGACCCCCCTATATGAGCACACTGATTCAAGAGGTAATAGTATCTGAGAACCTTGCTTAATCTAAACAAGAGGTCTATTGGTGATGTGTAATGCATGTGGAATGTTAGCATGGAAGAATTTCTCTTCACACTCCTCAACCAATATAAGAAGATATTTAATCTAGCCCTATTGCTACTTATAAGTCATTTCTTGTTCTCTTTTTGGAATTTGTACTTTGCAAGTTTCTTATTCATAGAAAGGTTTCTTTGATACTTTAAATTTTAAATAAACCTATTTGTACATAAATTTTTCCATAAACATATTATCATACTCTATATTAGTAATTACTTCAAGTGATCTTTCTTAAAAGCCCCTTGTGACAAATATATACAAACTATTGTGAAGAAGTTCTTGATCAAAATGTAAGGGCTTTTCTATACAATTTGAAACTTTTGATGCTATCTTCTTCATAACTCCCCAAAACATTATTATATATTCATTCTTTCTTATTGCAGTGTACTACATTTTTAAGTACAAAAATTGATATAAATAAACAAATCACAATATTCCAAGCGTGTATTGAATTTTGATATATGTATGTAGTCCTAAAAATCGTATAGAAATTTGAATTGATAGCACAGAAGTAAATCACTACTAGTTGGCGTGGATGGCTAGACTCTTTCAAATCTAAAAGCTAGAATTTTATTTATATAGAGAAATTGAGAAGGTCAAGTTCAAGTAAAAGGATTTTTCATAGTAGGCTCCATAAAAGGGGCTTGCACCCTTACTTTACTCATAAGAATGGTACTACACAATAGAAAGTACAAGTTATTGAAGTAAAATTGATCTATATCTATTCAACAGGAGTTCCTCATATATAGATATAGGCTTCAAGTTGGTCTTAGGTTATTGAAAGTTTCTCCACTAGTTTTGGGAATATTGTGTCGTGTGGAAATCTTCACACATATTGGGTTTAAAATTTACAATCTTAGAAGAGAAAAAGATAACTATTTATTTTGATACAATTTCCGTAATTTCTAACATATAATTAAGTGACTTTTACTTAATTTATTCTCACATTATTGGTCTACACTGTGTATGGGTGATAGTGTTGGAAGATACAACCTATAAATTCCCAGAAGAGTAGATATGCAAAGAAAAACAAGAATATAAATTGAATAACTTCATGCATTAAGAGGATGAATATTGTGAATAGACCGTTTTGAATTTTTTTTGAAAAATCTATAGAAATTTATGAGCTTACAGTGCAAAGAAGAAAGGGGAAGATAATGCAACGTTTAAAAGAAAATGCATAGGATAGCTTGGAAAATATGATTCAAAAGTAACGAAGGGTTCTATTATCTTGCATAACCTAAATAATAAAATAGAGTAAATGATAAAGGATTATCAAAAATTTGTACTTACACAATAGAGATCCAATGCAATACCAACCAATAGAGATCCAATGCAACATGAACTAGGACAAATATGCCTTAAAACCAAAGAGGGATTCTATGGAAATAGAAAGAAGTCATAAGCAGTGAGAGAAAAAATTAAATTAAGGGCTTATTTAAATGTTGTATAACCTAGAACATATCAAAGGATAAAGTATTGTTGAAAATGTGTACTTGCCCATGTTATAAAACCAACTTATAAGATATCAACACATGGATATTTATATTAGGAAAAATATTACTTATTTGCATTATAGATAGCCTATACAAAATACAAAATATAATGTTTGTGGTGCATATGCCCTATAAAAAATCCAAAATCCAAAATGTAATGTTAGAATTTTCTATCCTAAAACAACTTTAGCTTTAGTTGTCATAACATGGAAGAACTAGATTCCTTTTAAACATGGAAGAACTAGATTCATATTTATCAAGAGTGGACTACTCTAACTAAACATTTTTAATTGGGATTTGTAGACCTTGATGATTTCCTTGGTCCAGCAAAAGTAATAGAGCATCTTTGTAAATATGTGAGATAAACGGCCACTTATTGTCATTGTTAAATCATATGAGTAATAACTCTTGTTGCAACTTATAATGGAAACATGTTGAAGGAGGTTATACAACTGATTATGAACAACCTATGTGGACTAACAATGTCAAGGGCCCAACCTTTAATAAAGGGGTGAAAAATTTTAAGAGTATGTAATTCTTAAAGATGTATATATACATTCACTACATGTATTGTAGTCTATATCATTAAGCATGGTGTTTTTCCTTTTCTATTCTAACAACAGTGAGATTACATTTCATTCCTATTAACCAAGAAGAGTATTCTATACACTATCAACCCATGCTAATGTAGAAGTTGTAATAAGAACAAGTAGCAATTTTTATACAAGTGAATTATCATCAAGCACCAATAAAGTTAAATAATAAAGTTCAAGATTTAGCATGAATTATGGGTACTAATAATGTGCAAGTACATGACAATCTTAAACATAATAAGGTAAATTCATTTAGTATTCATTGTATACCACAAGCTCAAGAGAAGAGGTCCAAATGATAATCATACCTAAACAAGAGCTATGTGCACTTAATTTTTCAAATCCTTTACATTGGTGTACAATCAATTACTTAATTACAAACAAACAAGGAAGCACAAGTTTTTCTAAACTATATAAAGTGATTATTGATGCATTGTTTTGTGTACATGAAGATGTTTAGATTTCATTGGAAAGAAGTTGTTGGAAATATGTCCAATCAATCAAATAAGGTGAGATATGTGGTTGTCATTTATGGCAACATATGTTTTACAGTTCAGTTATGATTATTTATGATGGAAATTTTTCTAAGTATTGGACAATGATATAGCAACACGATGATTTCTATTGATAGCAAAATATTCCTTAAGAATATTCTCTTGCATAGTTGACTAGTGATACATGATGTCATCTTGATAATGTATACCAGTGTGCATGTATATATTGATAACCAAATTTAGGTAAAAGCATGGACTTGTGTGAACCTTTTAGATATCTAGCAGGGTTATGGCTGAAAGGGTTCAGCCGAATTGGTTACAATGAAAACCCCTTTTGGCCATATAGACGTGGCACTTTCTTGTGCCAACATGGCAAGGGGGGCTATGGCCAAAGCCCTTTCATCCAAAAGGGTTTCGACTATAACCCTGGCAGATTTATAAAATCTAGAAAATTTCATGTTAGCAATCATTTAAATGTTGCAATTTTCAAGTGTTAGGGTGTTTTGGTCGTAAAAGGTAAGTGCATTTTTTTTATTTTTGGTTTTTGTATTTTTTATGTTTTTTAGTTATTACATGTTAGCATTAGTTAAATTAATTGTTTTTAAGTGTTTAGTAATTAAATTAATTATATTTTAAGTGTTTTTTTAGTAGTTGATTATTTATACTAGTTAATTTTCTTTATATAGTTAGAACTTGATATGTTATGTTAGTAAACAATTTTTCTCATATGGTTTTATATGAAAAATAGAGAAAAATGTATACCAACAAATGAATTCCTATACATGACTAAGGAATTCTCTGCTTAAAGTTTCTTCAATAAAAATAGGCACAGCTACCTTTATTGCAAATAAAGATTTTTTGATCTTTAAACTCAACAGAACAATCTTTTCAGAATGCAATCTGCTAACAATGTTGAATCAACTTATTCTATCTTATCAATACAAAATATTTTTTTATGCTAAAGAACCACTCGGTTTTAATTATCAATATTATCAACATAACTAAAAATTAAGTAATCAAGCAGGCAGATTTAATAAAACTTACTTCTCACAACACCCCAAATTTTTAATTGACAACTTCAGAATCGATAACAAACACAGCTAAGAGCTTTTATATAAATAGTGTCTTTAGAAATACTGATTCAAACAAGCAGATAACATTATCTACTTACAAATCTCTTAACAAAATCAAACTGCAAAGTTTTCTTTATATTTGCAGAATTTTGAAATGCTACTTCTAAAACTTGAGATTAAACCACAAACAAAAATAGTTTTTTCTATCAATCTGCTGGAGATTAACCCTATGCCATACAATTTATTACATATTTATAAGGCATGGGGCTGGATAGTTAATAAATTACCTTGCCAGGAGTAAAATAGTTTTTTGGTTAACATAACTACTAACTAGAATGCAAGAAACACAAAATGACAAAAAAAAAAAAAAAGAACAACCAAGTGACTCTGTGTAACTGCTTCTTTTAATCAGGTAGCACCGTCTCCACTAGCCATGATTCTTGTTTCTTTCCATGTTTCATAGGTAGCCAAAAATGTTAAAATAATTGACTGATGTGGTAGACCAATGTAGGTAAGCCACTACTTCCAGATTTCTTGTTCTCTTTTCAATTCCGTTGTCTTTTCTTCATGCATTTCCAAGTGCTTGAGATTAATTATTAGCATGGCTTCAGTGTGTGCTACATTTGAAAAATCTTGCTTAGTTGGTTCTCTCTTGTCTTGAAGTTCCTATAACTTCTTCTAAACTTCCTTGATCACTTCCTCAGATTGGGCAATGGAGTTCTCTTCTTTACCTATGAACTGCTTGACAAACCATTTAAGATCTCCTTGAATTATCTGGTCTATGATCTTAAGTTCTTGCAATTTTTCCTTGATTTAAGTCATGCCCTATATTAATGCTTCATTTATCCATTCAATATAGTCTTTGATCACATACAAGGCCTTCTCATCTAAGCATGACATAGGACATTCA
Source organism: Cupressus sempervirens (assembly GCA_028749045.1). Classification (NCBI taxonomy): domain Eukaryota; kingdom Viridiplantae; phylum Streptophyta; class Pinopsida; order Cupressales; family Cupressaceae; genus Cupressus; species Cupressus sempervirens. Next base: position 39,925,925 of record CM053786.1, on the reverse strand, counting down.
ACCTAGAATTTCTATAGTGTAAACTCTTGGATCTCTTCTAGCCATATCACTACCTTCGCCCAGTTGTTTTTCTCCTTTTCATATCCTTCATTACTCAATTCTACTTTTTTAGTAATGGTTGATATTTCTTTCGAAGCCTTATCCAAGAGACCTACATTGTTCACAGTGTCATCCAGGATGCCTTGCACCCATTCCCCTATTATTTTTGCAATTTCTTTGCATTTGTGCAAGTTCTTAAGATATTTATGGTTGGTTGTAGAGGACACATCGATGATTTCTGACATTTCATTGATTGGTTTTGCCTTAGGATGAAGGATGGCATTGGGATTTCTTTTGCAAATGGAAAAATGAGTGGTAAAAAGGCCAAAATGAATGCATTTAAGGAATGACTCACAAAGGAAAACACATTATAGATATGGCAAGTAAATGCAATAATTACTATTCATCAGAAAAGACCCTCTAAGTGATTTATTTTAAATGTCCATCAAATTTGCATGCCTATTAACACTCCATGTCATCATGAAATGACAAATTTGTCTTTTTACCAAATCTTGTCGTATCTAAACATGTGCCACCTTAAAGTTCTTATTTATTATCTTACGTGCCTTGGGAAGTGTCTTCATAAGGACCCACCTCACCTTTTAACTCAAATATTGAAAGCCTGCATGAAACAAAACTTTAGTATACAAAATTGACATCAAAGTTGAAGTTGAAGTTTGGGTTGATCGGACTACAACTTCAACTTCAACTTCACCAAGACTAACTTAGGGAATGGAAGTGGACCTCAACACATGGAAGACACATGGGAGCTCAAACTTGAAGTTGATTGAAACTTCAAGTTCAACTTCATGATTAAGAAAAGAATCGCAACTGAACCCTCCTAGGATAAGAGAAAAATATATGTGGTAACAATTGGCTCCAGTTGGGGAATGAGACTAGAAGGATCATAGACAAACCTGGGATCTTTGGCTTTGTAGACCAACTCAAAAAGACAAAAACAAAAGAATAGGACAAGGAAAGAACAAAACCCAAAAGGACGATATTTACAATGAGACAGAAAAAAGACTTAAAATTGGTACAACTTAAGGTCTTTTCCATTATAGGACAAGAGAAGAACATCTCCATTAAGATATTGTAGCTTGAAGGCATTTGAACCCAACTCCTCAGATATTACAAATGGGCCTTTCCATGAGCTCTCAAATTTGGTGTGGGCACCTTTAGGTTCCTTCCTCTTATCACATAGTAGTACCTAATCTCCTTTCAAGAATCTTCATGGCCTTTCTCTTCAATAAAAATTCTTTTGACCCTTGTTTGATGGTTGGTGATATGATCCACCAATTCTCTTCTTTCTTCTTCTATTTTCTATAGGTACAATATTCTCTTCTTAATGGAAGAACGAAACATTTCATCTTCAATCGCTTTTGTAAATTCAATGTAGCCAGTCCTAAAGGTAGTGATAATTGTGCTTCAACTCCATACACTAGTTCAAAAGGTGTCATGTCGATGGATCTTTTGGGAGAAGTTCTATCAGCCCAAACTACTTCATATAACTTCTTGTGCCAATCTTTTCCCTTTTCATCTACCAACGTCTTCATAATATTTACCAGATTTTTGTTAGTGGACTCTGCCTGTCCATTGCCTTGAGGAAAACAATGTGAATCATGAGATAGTTGGATACCATGATCATAACAATACAATTGAATTTCTTGGGATGAAAAATTTTGTGCATTATCAGTCACTGTTTTGTTAGGTGTACCAAAATGGGTCAAAATATTTTCTGTCAAGAATTTACATACTACTTGTGATGTTGTTGCTTTAACAGGAACTACCTCAACCCATTTAGTAAAGTAATCAATAGTAGTGAGGATGTGTGTATGTCTTTCACTTGAATTTGGATTAATAGGCCCTATAAAATCCAAACCCCATTGTTGAAAGATTTCCTCTATAATCATAGGTTTCAGAGGAAGAGCAGCTAATTGTGGTTTCCCAGTAAACAATTTACATTTCTCACAATTTCTCACCTAATGATAAGCAGCCTTGAACATACCTGGCTAGTATTGTTAGGATTTTGAAGGCTATCACTATTGATGAAAAATGTCCTCCACAGGCTCCATCATTGAAATTTTTTAGTAGTTTCTCATGTTGGTGAGCATCAACACATCTCATAAACATCCCATTTAAGCCCCTTTTATACAAGATATCATCAATAATCATAAACTTGGATGATCTGAGTTGAAGACTCCTTTGGGCTTTTCCTTTTAAATGATCAAGGCATCTCCCATATGTCAAGAAATAAGCTATGTCAGAAAACCATTCATCTTTCAACCCAAGAAACAACATTTGGGATATGGTTCTTCTTTTTCTCCTTCTGCAATAAATTTACACAACCCTTGCCCTTGAACCAATTTAGGTGGCCAAATATCCAAGTCAAATTCTTGCACTTTTGCTACCCAAGTTGCTCAATTATTAACTACTACATCTTGTTGTGTGAGGATACTCTTGACTACAGTGGATTGCACATAAACTAAAGAATGTGAATGCAAAATATAGTACCAAAATTATTTTACTACTTTCACAATAGCAAAGGCTTGTTTTTTAGACAAGGAGTAATTTAGTTCATGTTTCTTCAATGGGACACTCATAAAAGAGATAGGCATCTCTTCTCCTTTGTCATTCTTTTGAAGCAATATTCTTGACATGGTATGTTATGATGCATAGCAGTACATTATAAAATCTTTTTTGAAATCAGGATGAAAAAGTGTTGGAGCTTTAGCAATAGCTTATTTGACCTCTTTGAATGATTTAGATGCTAGTCCATCCCATTTAAAATTTTGCTTCTCACTGAGCAACTTGGCCATTGGTTTGACAGTCTTTGCAAAATCAAGTACAAATTTCCTTAGGAAATTGATCTGCCCAAAGAAGGATTTAACACCATTACAATTTACAGGAAGACACAATTGTTGAATAGCTTTTACTCTCTCTGGATCAATTTTGATTCCTTCTTTTGAAACCATGTGCCCAAGTAACTTTCCCTCACTCACAGCAAAAATTAATTTCTTAGGGTTCAATGAAATTCCATGTTCTCTACATTTTTCGAGCACCTTCCTCAGATCTTCCAGATGTTTCTTTCTTCTTCTAGAAAATATTGTCATGTCATCAAGATACACTATGATACATCTATCCAAAAAATGGCCAAAAGTTGAATTCATGGCTCATTGAAAGGTGGCACCTACATTTATTAAGCCAAAAGGCATCCTTTTATAGGAAAAAGTGTTGGATTTGAGCAAAAGTGCACAACAAATCCACGAAGCCCGTCACAGTGGTATAGTTAGTTTTTAGTTTTTATGTTGTTTTGATGGCTTTTTCTACTATTGTTTCTCATGCTTCCTTGATTCGATTGATCAGCTCTTCATCATACAGTTTGATGCTAACTAACCACTAGTGGTGCAAGGGTGGCACTTTTTTTTTGTTTTTTAATTATTTTTTTATTTAAAAAAATATTTTTTCTTGCATTTCAAAGGGCCTGGTGGTTTTTTCTCCGTAACTTGAGCATACAAACATATTTTTTCGATCTGAAAAATGTGCCAAAAATTTGGTTCCAAGAAAAAGATATTTGTGTAGGCTTTTTTGAGTTTTGATGCAATTTGGTTGCCTATTTTGGTAGTTAAAGCTGGATGTTCTATTTTACACTCCAGGAGGCATATCTTGAGCATTCGATCTCCATTTTTGGACTTCTTTATATCATTGGAAAGCTCTTTCTGTGCTCTTTTTAGTGATGCTAGTTGTTGTTCTAGATTCTACTCTAGGAACATTTTATTCATCCCTCTTCATTTTTGCATGCTAGTGGATATCCTAGCTATTTCAGGTCTGGGGATCAATTTTGTTACTTTAGATGCTTTGTTTTGGGGTGCATCTTCTGTTGTATCAGCCTTATGCTTTTTCTAATCATTGTTGATATTCATTGTAAGCATCTTTATGCAAACGCACTGAGATAAAGTGCCACTCTTGCATTTTCGGATCCTTTTCATCATTGTGATTTGTTGTACTCACACTATTTTATAAAGTGCCATGGGGGGGATAGTTGATTGTTGTTTTGGCCCTCTTCCTTTGTCAAGTGAGTGTCCCTTCCATGAAATTAGCCCCAGGATGTGTCGATGACACATGCCTTTATAGGTGTTTGTACCTCACTCTTGATGTGTTTGGTTCTTGTGTTGTAGGAGATTTTTGGCCCATCTTCTCAGTTGCCTGTCACCTCACCCTGTCTACATTAAGGGGGGTTATATTGTTTTTCTATGCTTTCTTGGTTTGATGGTTTGTTAGTGTGAGCTATGTATTTAGTACCTGATCCCACATACTAGGCAATTTTAGTGGCCGGCTACCTATGCATTTCGATGAGATGGATCATCTACCATATAGACACACTTCGTTTGTGCCTTCTATTTATGTGGATGTTCTACAAATCAGCACCTTTTGACAGAGTTTTGCGGCTTTTCATGCTTCAATGGTTCTCTTCATGATCTCTCTTTGTTTCTTCTTCTAGAACATTCTTTGCTATCTCTTTTTGGAGTAGGGTTTTTCCCATGTGGTTTTCTCTATTTCTCCAGTTTATAGAGATTTCCTTGTATTGGGTACCTAATCAGGCCTTGTTGTCAAGACCCACTTTTCTACTTTCATAATTGTGCTAGGTTAGCTTACCTCCTGCACTTCGCTTAAGGGGGGGTGTTAGAGTAATTAGTTGTTTTTACTTATTAATTAAATCACTTTGATTTAATTAATTAAGTTTCCTATTACTCTAGTTTTCTTAAGCTATCTTGTAGGTACATATAATTAATATTTTATTAATTATAATGTGCAACCCTAGCTTTTTAGGCTTTAGGTTACCCTTTTCGGGTTTTGATCTCCTTTATAAGGATTGATCTCTTTGTAAATTCATTGAATCCATTGAATAATATTTTTCTTCTTCATCTAAGTTTTTCAGATTAAACCCTTGCCTCTTCATGTCTTTTTCTTCTCTGTGACAAGTTTTCTGCATGCAGGTTTTCTTGGGCATCATGGATTTGTTGTGCGCTTTTGCTCAAATCCTACAAAAAGTACCCCAGGGTGTTGTAAATGCAGTTTTGAGTTGATCTTCCTTAGAAACTTCTATCTAATTATATCTAGAGAAACCATCTAAAAAGGACATCATTTCTGAACCAGTAACTGTTTGAAGAATTTGATCCATTATAGGTAGGGAAAAATTATCTTTTAGGCTTGCTTGATTAAGGTTTTGAAAGTCAACAGAAATCCTTATTTCTCCATTCTTTTTTCTTATTGGTACTATGTTGGCCACCGAGGTAGAATGGTAAATTGGAAAGATGATGCAAGCTTTAAGCATTTTATCTATTTCTTTGAAAATTGCATCAGAAACCTTTGGATTAAACATTCTTAACTTTTGCCTAAAATGAGTAGTACCTGGTTTTTGAGTGATGTGATGCTTGAATTGGCCATTTCTAAAAGTCTTTAAGTCTTCATAAGACTAGGCAAAGACATATATATATTCTTTAAGAAGCTTGATGAATCTTTCTTTCTCACCTTCTTCACAATAGTTTCCCAAATTAATAATTTTGGGATTTTGTTTATCTCCCAAATTCACCTTTTCATAATCAGCATTTGGATCTTCTTTAGGTGATAAATCTTGGTCTAAGAAAGTATCTTAACTATCAAAGAGTTTTTCAAGCTCAACCAGGCCTTTTGGTAATACATTTCCTTTTAGTTGTAACACCTCACTTTCATCAATGAGATCAAGACAAAACTCTCTACATTCAGCATTTGAGCCTTCAAAATAGTTAGTAGAGAATTTTTCAATACTTTGCAAAAAAACATTAATGTGAACATCATCCTTAAATACTTGCCATGAATTTTTGTTATCAAGGACACTTGGCCTATAAATGATCTCAACTAAATATTTTCTATTTATGAAGTCTGGATGAGGGATCAGTAAAGAAGTTGATATTGCTAGAGAGTCTTCTTTATCATTAAGTTCTCTAGAAATTGCTTCAATTGAAAAAGCTTCAAGACCCTCAATCTCATCCCAGACATGATTCCTATAATGTTTCAATCTTTGATTCTTTACTGAAAAAAAAAATTTAACTTTCTTTACTATTAATTCAGCATCTCCTCTTGCCTTTAGCAGCTTAATGTTTCTTCTCTTGGCTTCTTCTTTTCCTAGAAGCAAGGCTTCATATTTTGTTGTATTGTTGGTATTTGCAAAAGCAAGTTTGTAAGAGTAAGGAAAATTTTGACCATCGGGAGATATTAGCACTATGCCAGCCCTAGATCCATTAGAGCAACAACTTCCATCAAACTCTAAGGTCCATAATGAGTCTTCTACTTCTGATTTCTCACCTATTTTTTCATTTTTAGACAAAATTAAATAGTTAGCAAAATTAGTCCCTTGATAAAGCATCTGAGATTTGGGATCATCAGATGGAAAGACTATATATTTGGATTTCGCTTTAGGTAACAAGGTTACTTTTTCTTTCCCCACAAGTATAACAGCTTGAGACCAATCCATTTTGACTTCTCCTTCTAGGTCTCGACAAAAATTTTGGCTAAGAAGCATACCATAACTGGTAGGAATATCTACCACTAAAATAGTAAGCTTAATTCTTTTCTAAGGATATGCTGCTAGAAAAACTTGGGCATCTTTGATCTGACCTATTAAAGGAACTTACTTGGAATCCATAGAATAGCATTTACCAAAGGTTTTGGTTAAAGGGAGATCAAGGGCCTTGGCTACTACAGCTGGCATTATGTTGTCAAAAGCACCTGAATCTATGATGCAATTATTTAGCTTAAAACCATGAAAATCACCAACTTTAGTGGCTCTCTTCCCACGGGTTAAGACTAAGTGGTCATCACCAAGGGCTCTCAGACACCCATGTAGTCAAAGACACCTATGAGTGATGAAAATATTTGTCAAAATCATCAACTTTAGTGGATCTCTTCCCACAGGTTAAGATTGAGCATGCTCCTTCTTCCAGGGTTAAAAGGATATCACCACTTCTTTTAGAATCAAATTTATATTCAAGATAATAGTTTACAAATTTGTCAAGTTCTTGAAAAGGTTCTTCCTCTATCTTTACATTAGTGGAGACCACTTTTTCTGCTTCAAGTCGCTGATATCTAATATTTTTAGGGAAATAACTTCCCTCATGATCATTTGTAAGATGAAAAGCACACATGTTATTTTTATTGGGTGGAGCTTCAATCTACAATCTTTGTTGATTTGCCTAGATGAAAAACACACATGATATTTTTATTGGGTGGAGCTTCAATCTAAAATCTTTGTTGATTTGGAGGCAAATTAATTTGTTTTCCTTGAAAATTACTTTGACCTAGATATTTTCTCAGGATATCTTGGTATTGAGTATTCATTTTAGGAATTTGCTTCTTAATAGCCATGACATCATTCATGTGTTTTTGCACTAATGAGTCTAATTTTTCTAAAGTAGATGGTTGTGACTTGGAAGTTTGCATTTCCCTTTTCCACTTTCTTGTGGCTAAAAGGTCATTTTCTAGTTCAATAGCTAATCTTTGAGCAGCTTCAACATTTGCTATCTTATCTCTCCTTAGATGAAAACTAATATTTGGAGGCATTGCATTAACAAAGAAACTTTTGCGGTTCTCTGCATTAGGTATTTTAGTAGCAAGGATTTTATGTAGTATTTTATTGAACTTTGCTACAAAATCTCTCATGGCCTCATGTACTTCTTTCTTTAGTTGAGTTAATTGAAGGAGTAGAGTATGTTCATCATCAATAGATTTAAACCTATTTTCAAAAGCATTTCACATTTTAGCCCAGGTGGTGATGGATCCTTGTGGGAGATGATGAAACCAATCAGTAGCATCATCAATTAGAGTTTGCACAAACAACCTTATAGCTACATCTTCATGAGCAATAGCCAAAACTGCACATGCAGTATTAAAGGCATTGAGATGTTCATTAGTAGATTTCTTCCCATCTTCGTTGAATTTGGGTAGAACTTCTTTAGCACCCTTGGGAAGAGGACTAGGATTACCTCCAAGGGCCAGGGGACCTACTTGTGCACCCCATAGGTTAACAACCATTCTTAGTGGAATTAAATTCAAAGGTTGGGAGTTAAAATGAAAAGGTACTAATGTCCCTAGTAAAATTAAGGCTTGAAGGCTTACATTTACAGGGGTTGATTTTTGAGCAGATGTTGGTCTACTTTTTCTTTTAACAAACTTTTTGCATTTCTTAGAGAGATCAGGAGCAAAATTAAGACTCTTTACAAATTCATAAGACTGATCTATAAACCCCTTCTTTTCTTCACTTCGAGTGTACTTCTTACTAGCCAATTTTTCATAATCAAACTAATGTTTTAACACTCAAAATGGCCTTGGGATTAATCTTTTTACCACTTCTTCTTCATTAGCAACTGGAACACCTCTAACAAGTTTGGCCTTTTCTTCTTCTCTTTTGAGCACTTGGTTAACTTGTGTAAATTGTTCTAGGCTTGTTTTGAGTTTCCAAGCTTGTGCATTTAGATCTGAAATAATGTCTTCTTGAGTATTATCAAACCCTAAGCTAGGCTGAAGTACTAGGAAAATTTCATGATGAGGTAAAACCATTTCCAGTCTTCCCCAGCAGAGTCACCAAAAACTGTTAGTAAACATTTTTTCTCATATGGTTATATATGCAAAATAGAAACAAATGTATACCAACAAATGAATTCCTATACAAGACTAAGGAATTCTCTGCTTAAAGTTTCTTCAATAAAAATAGGCGCAGCTACCTTTATTGCAAATAAATATTTTTTGATCTTTAAACTCAAGAGAACAATTTTTTCAAAATGCAATCTACTTACAATGTTGAATCAACTTATTCTATCTCATCAATAAAAAATAAATTTTTATGCTAAAGAACCACTCAATTTTAATTATCAATATTATCCACATAACTGAAAATTAAGTAATCGAGCAGGAAAATTTAATAAAACTTACTTCTCACAGCACCCCAAATTTTCAATTGACAACTTTAGAATCGATAACAAACATAGCTAAGAGCTTTTATATAAATAGTATCTTTAGAAATATTGATTCAAACAAGAAGATAATAGTATCTACTTACAAAACTCTTAACAAATCAAACTGCAAAGTTTTCTTTGTATTTGCAAAATTCTGAAATGCCACTTCTAAAACTCGAGATTAAACCACAAACAAAAATAGTTTTGTCTATCGATCTGCTAGATATTAACCCTATTCCATACTAGTTATTACATATTAATAAGGGATGGAGCCACGCAGTTGCCAAAATTACCCCGCTAGGAGTAAAATAGTCTTTTGGTTAACATAACTACTAACCAAAATGCAAGAAAAGCAAAATGACAAAAAAAAAAAGAACAACCAAGCGATTATGTGTAACTTCTTCTTTCAATCAGATAGCACTGTCTCCACTGGCCATGTTTCTTACTACTTTCCATGTTTCATAGGTACCCAAAAATGCTGAAATAACTGACTGATGTGGTAGACCAATGTAGGTAAGCCACTACTTCTAGATTTCCTTTTCTCTTTTCAACTTCATTGTATTTTCTTCATGCATTTCCAAGTGCTTGAGATTAATTATTAGCATGGCTTCAATGTGTGCTACATTTAAAAAATCTTGCTTAGTTGGTGCTTTCCTGTCTTGAAGTTCCTAGAACTTCTTCTAAACTTCCTTTATCACTTCCTTAGATTGGGCAGTGGAGTCCTCTTCTTTACCTATGAACTATTTGACAAACCATTTAAGATCTCCTTGAATTATCTGGTGTATGATCTTAAGTTCTTGCAATTTTTCCTTGATTTTAGTCACACCCTATATTAATGCTTCATTTCTCCATTCAATATAGTCTTTGATCACATAAAAGGCCTTCTCATCTAGGCCTACCATAGGACATTTAGCCTGGAATTTCTATAGTCCAAACTCTTGGATCTTTTCCAGCCATATCACTACCTTCACCCAATTGTTTATCTCCTTTTCATATCCTTCATTACTCAGTTCTACTTTTTTATTAATTGTTGATATTTCTTTCGAAGCCTTTTTAGGAGACCTATATGTTTCATAGTGTCATCCAAGATGCCTTGCACCCATTCCCCTACTATTTTTGCAACTACTTTGCATTTGTGCAAGCTCTCAAGAGATTGTTGGTTGGTTGCAGAGGACACATCAACAATTGCTGACATTTCACTTATTGGTGTTGCCTTAGGATGAAGGATGGCATTGGGATTTCTTTTGCAAATGGTGAAATGAGTGGTAAAAAGGCCAAAATGAATGCATTTAAAGAATGACTTACAAAGGAAATTGTAATACAAATATGGCAAGTAAATGCAATAACTACTATTCATTTGTTGTGCATCACAAAAGACCCTCTGAGTGATTTGTTTTAAATGCCCATCAAATTCACATGCCTATTAACATTCCATGTCATCATGAAATGACAAATTTTCCTTCTTACCAAATCCTACCATATCTAAACATGTGCCACCTTAAAGTTCTTATTTATTATCTTGCATGCCTTGGGAAGTGTCTTCATTGGGACCCGCCTTTCCTTTTAACTCAAAGATTGAAAGCCTGCATGAAACAAAGTGTTAGTCTACAAAATCAAAATCAAATTTTGAAGTTGAAGTTTGGGTTGATCGAGCTTCAACTTCAACTTCAACTTCACCAAGACTGACTTGAGGAATGGAAGTGGACCTCAACACATGGAAGATCGATGGGAGCTCGAACTTGAACTTGAAGTTAATTGAAACTTCAAGTTCGACTTCATGATTAAGAAAAGACTCATGACTAAACCTTCCTAGGATAAGAGAAAAATATATGTGGTAACATGTTAGTTAAAGAACTATATAGTATTTTTCAATTAAATATGTACATTTAATCATAAATGTAGATTGTACATGATCAAACATAGAAAATTCATGTTAAGACTTAGATAACTAAAAACATTACATTTGATAAAACATTAGCATAGTACAAACCTATATAGATAACTAACATGTACCTTGAAACATTAGGTGGAACTAAACTATAATAAGTTCTAGTTGTTCAAAGTTGAAAACTTAAAATTTAACCAACTTCAAACTTAGAAAAATTGGAAACTATAATAACATGTACACGAAACTATGAAAACTTGTTAAGACCTCAAGATAGCTAAAAATTAGTTACATTTTAGAAAAAATTAACATAGTAAACTTATGTACTAAATAACATAAATGCATTTTTTTGTTCACATACATGAGCTAGATGTACTAAATTTTATGTGCATATTTTTAATTACATTCAACTTTGTATATATTTATATACATACATGTTTTAAATTAAATTTAACTTTTAGTTTTATATGTACTTACATGTATATCTTAACTCTGCATTTACAGATAGAGATCTTTTCATATATCATTATGGCATCTAGTACTGGTGTAGCACCTATGTCCTTATGGGAGGCTAGTGTTCAGGGAGGGGGTCATAGTGCTGATTTAGGCATAGCACATAGACCAATATCATCCTTTGAGGAGAGACAATTTTTGTTTGTAGATACTATTACTAGGTTATCTCATGCTATCGAGTATCTTGATTCTACACTGTTGGCTTATACCACTCTCCCTAATAGGGAGAAGATTATTTCTATGAGAGATGAGTTGTGCCAAATGATCGAGATGATCTCTAGGTACAACCCGTTTGATGATATTAGTATTGAGACTTTTTACTCTTCCCTTTCTCACAGTATCATTGGCACTATGAAGTATACATAGATTGATGGTGAGGTCTCTACTTGTATGGTGAAGACTATGTTTCCCTTTTATATAGATTGGCCTAGGGTTAGAGGTTATTTAGTAATGAAGTGTATGGATCAGCTCATTGCTCCATTTATATACCCTCGGTGGCTAGCTACACATCACAGATGGCCACAAAAGGATGAGTTTCCTCTTTATTTCCCCAAACAATTGTTTGCAAAAATTCATTTACATCATTATGTCGATTATACAGGTTTTCAAAGTCATGCTGGATAGGTCGTTAGTAGATTGTTAGAGAGATTTAGGCCTTCATACACCCCTGCACCCATTAATAAACTGGTAATGTCACCTTTTATAAAGGAAAGTGATATCAGAATTTAAACTCTTCAATTCTAATGACATAAAAGTGGCATTTGTGTTTAGAATTTGAAGATGATGTAAACAAATGAAATGTGTAAAATTTGATGAAGTTTATGTTGGTAATTTTTTTTAAAAATTGAGTGAAAATTTTATTTATTTTTTATTTTTTAAAGTCTTTTTTTTTTTTAAATTCTGAAATTATAGAGTTTTTTTCCCATCAAATAAATTTATGTAAATGATCATATTTTGGTTTGATTATGGACTATGTTAGAGTTGACATGTATACCTAGTGCACCAAAAAAGAAAAATTGAAATTCGGCTAATATTTTTCAAGTTATAAATGGTCAAAGTCAAAGTTATCAAAAATTGATAGTTTTTTTCTCTCGTCAAACTTTTTCCATCAAATCTACATTTTTTTTAAACAAATTACATATTCTTGAAGAAGAATCTCTCCTCTAGAGTAGCATTAAAAAATATCAATTTTTGAACATGATTTACTATTTTTTCTTATTTTTGAATAGATATCTTCCTGAATCTTAAAATACCTACTTGTAATATTTTCAAATTATAACCCATTATCTATAATCAAAATAATAATAAAATTATATGATCATAATTTTGACTGTGAGACCTACAAAAGTATATTTTTAGTTTTTAAAAAAACTTCATTTTAGTAGGTCAAATTGGCTTTCAAAGTGAGATGATTTCAAAAGTTCTTATTTTTGCTTGTGTGGCTATGACTTAGGATGCCACATAGATAGTTACGATAGAAACCCTTTTGGCCAAAAGTGTTTCGGTCATAATCCCTATCGGCCTAGCAAACCACTAGCAGTTAATTTCGCTATTTTATATAAAATAAATTTAGTTTTTTCTTCTTTTAGTATATATTAAAAACAATGAAAAATAAAGGAGCATTTTCAGAAGACAATGATTTTTGAAGCCATTTTGAGTGACTAATTTGTAGATCAAATATTTTTAAGGTGTTTTTTCCCATCTACTTATTTTTATGTATTCTATATTGAAGCATTAGTTGGTATTTAGTGAACTCTAAATTAATTTATTTGTTTCTATAGATTAAAGTATTCAATGGGAAGTAAAAGGAAAAGATCCAGGAAATATGATAGAATAAGAGATGACAAAATGAAAGGTCATACAAAATGTAACCAAAACCAACCTACTTAAATTCTTGAAGAGGATGAGATTCATGAAGAGAATGAAAGTAATAAAGAGGAAGAAATTGGTAGTTCTAATGATAGAAACAAATTAAAAGGCATAGAAAATTTGATGGAATTGGATGAGGAACTACTTTTTAACCAAATTCCATCTAAAGATATGATAAATGATAACACTATTAGAAAGCATTGTCAAAAGTGGGATGAATATTTCAAAGATAAAAGTATATTTGGATAGGCACAATTATTTGTCAAGTTATTTAGGAGAAAAGATATGAGACCTGTTTTAGAGTTGTTGGGTGTTGATAACAAGAAAAACCATGTGCATAATATTAATAAAACAATAGTTGAAAACTTGCAAAATGCTTATAATGAAATTGAAAACACAACTCAAGGAGGTGATTTGAGTAATGCACATAGAGCATTGATGACTACTATATCTAGTAGAAAATTGACACATAGAAAATAGGTACGTACAATTTTTGTTATACTACATATATCTAGAAGAACTGTTCAGAGATACATCAAGAGGAGAAATATGCTAGATGATAACATTGAGAATAATTGGGTGAATATTTCTAGAGTTCCTCGAAAAGAAACAATTTTTGAAGATGTAAAAATACAAGTTATTGAATTTTGGACCACACGTTCTCATGTTTCTTCCAACAGACGTGATACTATACAAATTAAAGATCAAGAGACAAGGGCTAAAATTGAACATCCAAAACATTTCATAGATATAACTCAAATTGAATTATTTCAAATATTCAAGCAAGAATTTTCAAATGTCAAAATATGTCAGAGAATGTTTGAGAGTTTTAATCCTTCCTTTGTACACATAAATAAGATGCGTGAAACTTGTTGTCAAAATCATGTTGAATTTGATATACACTTGCAATCATATAAAAAAGTTATGGCAGTACTTGATCCTAATTTGCTCATCCCTAGTAGTACAACACAATTTGTGAAGTCCATATTATGTGATAAATTAGAAGATTCAAATGAGTTCAAAGTGCAATGCATCATAAATCAGCATGAAGACTGTGGATATTTATGCAAATTTTCAATGTAAATTGAGAATATTAATGAATCGACACCAATTTCATGGATGAGATATGAGTATGAGACATACCAAAATAAGACAGGAGATGAATCCAAAAAAATTGTATTGAAAGAGAGTGAATTATGTTATGATGAGTTTATGACCAAGTTTCGTCCATTGATATACCCACATATCCAACATTTTCATGGTGCACGATGGCAAGCTAAATAGTTTCTGAGAATTATACATTTGCATCTCAAACAAAGCTTCAAGGGCAATATTATCATTTTGAACAAGTTGCAATATTTGTGCAAGTGACCTATAGACATGCACAATTTGAGGTGGATGAGATAGAAAGGTTGGGTGAAAATGATTGCATCATCATCAAAGATGTTCATTTCTATCTTAGTGATGATAGAGTTCATGATAGGAGTTATGTGGCTCATTGTTTTGCAATGTTCTCTAAAGATCTTAGAAATCATGAAATAAATGTTTCAGAGCACTGGATTTGGTCTAATGGATGTGCAAGTTAGTATATATGAAGTTACCCATTTATTTAACTTTATTTTAACTTATATTTTTTGTATGTATGCCTATTTGGATTTGATACATGTACATAGATAATTGTTTCTACTTATCATTTCATGTTCATAGGACAATTCAAATCTACAAAGCATTTAGTTGGTTAGCAATGCAACATGCTAGAACCAATGTTAGGTTTTTAGGGAATTTCTTTGAAAGTGGACATGGAAAAGGGGAGCATGATGGAGTAGGAGTATGTATAAAGTGTATGCTTCAACAACATGAACTTGCAGATAAATATGCATTTAATGTGCATGTTTAGCACTAGTAGCATGTATTTTAATTTATATATATGCATGGTGTATGTACATACAAGGAATAGGATAGAGATTGAAAATCAAATTGTTGAATGGTGCAAAGTTCATTTTTCTACTTGAGATATTGAATACAATAATCGTTACTTTTCAAAAGTGAAAGGTGAATTTTATATTTATTTTTAATGTATTTTTCAAATTTTTGATTTTTTATTAAATATTTATTTTAAAATATGACAATTACTTTTTTTATTTGTAACAAATATAGATCGATCTAATCCTTATAATTGTCAAATGATTCCAGGTATTAAAAGTTTACATCAAGTGATGACTACAAGAAACCATAAACCTCCAATAATTAAAGTAAGAGAGAAAACATGTTTTTGTGATGACTACATTAAGGACAATCTAATGAGTATATGTGAAAATATTGTGAATGAATATGTTTCACATTGGGATTTGAAGTAGATAGTTACAAAGCCTCCTTTTGAAGATGTTGAGATTGACATTGACATTCATGATCCTATATATTTAGTTGATTATGACTGCATTTCTTATTTAGTTATGGAAGGTTTGTGTGCACAGATATACATATATATAAATTAACATGTATATTCATTTTTAAATTAATTTATATTTATGTACTTTTATATACATGCAGGAGATATTTTTGCAATTCAAGCATTACCATATAATGTGGAAAACGTGGACTATTATCTTTTAAGATGCACAAAAGAAAAACATAGGTTGCTAGAAGGAACTATAGATGCTGATGAACAATCATATCCAATTGGATCAGTTTTTATTGAAGGAATATATTATCAACAAATAAGGGTAACTGATAGTGGTGTTGAATTTATTGAATACAAACCTAGATGAAAATTTTTGAATTAAAGTAACCATGTTATAGCAACAAAGTTACAATTTGAAGCAATAGAAAGAAGAGGACATTATGGAAATCAAAAGTGGAAACTATCTATTAAAGAACATGAAAAACTTCTAGAGATAATAAAAACTAGAGAGGATCCTAACAATACAATGCTTGTGGACCTCTAGTTTACCTATGTACTTATTGTGGAGCTCTAGTTCAACTATGTCCATATAGCTCTTATACTGTCACATTTAATGTTGATAGGATATTTGTTTTATAAATTTGTATACATTGGATCATTTATCTTGGATATGCGAAACTAGACATGTTTTGTTATTTTTATTTAAAATAGACATGGATATCTCATTTAAGACAACCTCATAGGACCTCCCCTTAGGCCTACCTATTACCTAACCTCCTCTTAAGACCACTTATTAGGACATCCCCTTAATACCACCTTTTAGGACCTCTCCTTAAGACAACTCCTTTAGTATTTGTATGTATTTATATACATTATTTATGTTTTCTTATGATTGTTAATGCTCTTATGTATTTATGTACATATAAACTTTATGTTCTTATATGATACATTCTTTATGTTTGTATAAAATATTGATGTTCTTACATGTATTAACTTTTATTAATTAAATGTTGTAACATGCATTCTTTAGGTCATACTCATTATATGTTCTTATGTACATGTATATGTTATATTCTTACCTGTGCATTAATCTAGATTCCTATATATGTATAATTTAGGATCTCCCCTTAAGACATGTCATTAAATATAGTTAATTATACTTAGATTAAGGCATTAAAAACAATAACATATACATAACCATGAATATTGAAAACATACATGTCTACATTTAACATGAACATATTTACATACATCTATGAAATAAAATATACATTAATCTAAATTCTTATGTATAATTTAGGATCTCCCCTTAAGACATGTCATTAAAAATAGTTAATTACACTTAGATAAAAACACTAAAATCAATAACATATACATAAAATGTGAATATTGCAAAAATACATGTCTACTTTTAACATGAACATATATGCATACATCTATGAAATAAAAAATACATTTTAATCTACATTCTTATGTGTAATTTAGGATCTCCCCTTAAGACATGTCATTAATTTATATAGTTAATTGCACTTATATTAAGGCATTAAGATGTATTACATGTACAAACACATGAATAACACTTCTATAAACATAAAATATTAAGATATTAAAAGATCAATAACATGTACATAAGCATTAATAAAAATATGAATATTGAAAATATGTATTACATTCTTTATGTTTGTATGGATTCTTTGTGGTCTTATATAGATTAAATTTAGTGATTAAATGTTGTAACATATATACACAAAATAACACATGATCTATGAAATAAAAATATGAATAAATTGAAAACATACATACATTTAACATGAACATAAGACATGAACATAATATGTACATCTATATAAAATAACACATCTATGAAATAATGTATGCACCCATGTAAAATGTATCCAAAATACCATATAAAATGTCTCCAAAATACAACATCAAATGTCTCTAAAATATCATGTATCAAATGAATCTAAAATAACATGTACATCCATATAAAAGTATCTGAAATAACACATGTATCTGAAATAACATACATATCCATATAAAAGTATCTGAAATATAACATGTATTTGAAATAACATACATCTCCATATCAAAGTATCTAAAATGACATGTACATATATATAAAATGTCCCAACATTAATGAAATAGACATGTAAACTAAGATCAATCACATCCTACTCCTGACCCATGACCCCAAAAGGCTCTACGATCTAGATCTAAACCCTGTGTCAAATGAAAGAAATTTGTAAAATTATAAAATTATATATGTATACATCCATGTATTACATCATTTGTACAATATATATCTATTAAATATATAATACAAAAATACATAACATACATGTGACTCATGTCTTGTAGGATCTGTTGGGGTCTGAAGATCTCCAAAACACAACAAACTATCACTAAGACCCTATAGAACACACATGTACATGTACACATGTTAAATTGAATCACTCAAGAATACATGTATAGACCAAAGTACATACATATAAAAGATCTTGAGTATTCTAAACAAGTATACATGTGTAAATTATAGTAACAAATAAATATAAACATATAAATTTGCAATATTTATCATAGCATCATGTAATGCTCTACTAATTTGACTAATATCGGAATCATGTAGTGATAGAGTAATATTTGAATCACGTAATGAGGTTGATCTAAGGCAAGGCTATGTAGGAGCAAGTGCAAGATCCCAAGGAGGTGTGGGCCCAGGTGTTGTGGGGATAGGTGTTGTATGGCCCTTTGTAGGAGCAAGTGTTGTAGAATGTGTAGGGATATCCTCTGGTCTCTATGAGGGTTGTGATCCTACTATGCATGAAAAAATATGGCTAATGTGTCCACCAATGTCATGAAGAGGAATCCTTGTGACTCTTGACAATGCTTGTCTCTGTGAGGGTTGTGATCCTACTATGCATTACAAAATATGGTTGATATGTCCACCAATGTTGTGAAGAGTAATCCCTGTGACTGTCGACAATGCTTGGTATGAACCAAGAAGATCAGATGCTAAATAAGATGCCATATGATGCAATGCATCCACATCTGATATAGCAAAAACCTCTAGTGGAGATGGTATATCTACTATCTCATACAGATCATCAACTCCTGTGCTAGAGGATGCACCTTTCGAAATGGGACCACAAGATCGTAACATATATCTACCACATTGATTTGAAGATATCTCCTATAAGTGTGTAGCAACTATGGCAATGCTAGAATGTATCTAACTCTTGATTGCATCAATGCATACAATATTGGATCACTTGCTATGCTTTGCAATTATTCTAATTAGATATTAAAAATATTTCTTCATAGAAGCCTTCAATAGCCTATACACAATCTTTCCTCCAATTCGCTCAATTTCATAAACAAAGAGTAACTACACATATATCAACTTGTATCATATCTTGCACTAATATATCACTCCATACCATATCACATCATATATCTACTAACTTTGCAAATGAAGTTCTTTACTTATATCAAACATTTCGATAAATCCTTCCTTAGTCAACTCTCATATCATCCTTAGAGTTGGATCATTAAGACTTAATAATCAAAATAATTCTTTAAGTCATACAACTCAATTTTCTAATATGGTCTATTATGTACTATGACATATTTGTTACAAGCTAGAGTTGTTGTTGCACCAAAAGATTGAGATGTTAATGCTCGATACAACCACTAGATTTATAGAACATAGGAGGTAGTTAAGCCATGTCACAAATCCCAAAGGGGATGGCTGGAAATTAGTCCAACAATTCCCCCCTTAGCATTACCCAAGGATATTCGAACCTGTGACCAAGCTTTCACACCACTTGTTACAAGCTAGAGTTGTCATTGTACCAAAAGATCAACCTATTAATGTTTGATACAACCACTAGATTTATAGAACATAGGAAGTGGTTAAGCCATGTCATGAATCTTGAAGAGGAAGGCTAGCAGTTAGTCCAATAGTATTTGCATCGATATTTCCTTCATAACTTGAGTTATTTTGAAGAACTTAATTGTATAGTTGCATGTTGTGCACACATTTGTATATGCTCTGTGATCTCCTAATAGGATTGAAGCTTCTAAAATGGCCTAGTCTCCTAATAGGGACTCAACACATTATACATTCTTCATAAACACCTAACAAGGTCAATATACTTAACTAGATACTTTATATAGTGAATCATCTTGTGGTTTCATCCCCACCAGATTTTCCCTTGTCCAGGGTTTCCCTGGTTAAAAAATATGGTGTTATGAGCTCTCTTTGTGTATGGTTGTTTATATTGTTCAACATTCTTTGTTTACTTTCTTATGCAGGTGGTAGAGTAATTAATAATATCGAGTTGTGGGAAAAAAGTTTGAAAATATTGATTCGCTTCCTCCAAGTATTATCTATTTCTAACAATTGGTATCAAAGCTTAGTTATTCAGAAGAGACTTAGTAGATTGAATAAAACCTCTATAGATATGGAGCAATTAAAGAATAATCTTGAGCAAATTGATCTCCTTACTTATGAAAGAGATGACTTAAAGGATAGATATGAAGATGCAAAAGCTTATATTGGTAAACTAAAGCACAAGATAGATAATCTAAAGCAAAAAGGACGTAGTGAGCAAACTAGTAATTATGATATTGAAGATCTAAAGAAATAAAAAGAGATTTTGATACATTAGTTAAAAATAGTACAACTTAAGCTAAGTCTTAGGAAAAATGGAGGTAAAAATGATTCTAAAATAAAAGTTGAAAATGTAGACCTAAGATCCCAGTTAAGTAAAGTAACATCTGAGTTAGAATCTATCAAGTTGGATCATGTAGAATTAGGGAAATATAACACTATTGTGAAAGGTAAATTGATACAAACTAAAAAACAAATTGAGAAATTATTGAAAATATTGAAGAACAAATGTCTGTATAAAGACCTAGTTATGATAAGACTGGACCTAAATTCTTTCTTGGACAATCTACCAAGAAATATATTGAGAGAAAAGAACCTAATCCTCTTGAAGTCAAGAAAGATCTAAACATGAGAAAATCTGATGATACATCTAAAGACAAAAAGAATTTTATTCACTTTGAGAAATCTAAAGAATCTTATCAGGATGAGAAGAATAGCAAAACAAGAAAGGAATCTCATGTTAGATGCTTTACATGTGATGGACTTGAACATATTAAAGACGACTACAAAGGTAAGTCTTTTAAACCTATTTCAATTTTTTATTGTCATAATTGTCATGGATATGGACACTATGCAATAGATTGTAAGAAACCTAAAATTGATAATGATAATGCAAATAGTAGAATGTTTATGAATACTATACCTACCAGAAATAGAAGAAGATCTCACAACAATAAAAGTGGAGCTAAAGAAGACAAATTATTTGTTACACATGTAATAATCTTGGGCACATTGCAAGGAATTGTAGAACACTAGATAACCAGAATAATGAACAATGAAGGAATATACTTGTATGTTAGTTATGTAATAACTTTTGGCACATAGCAAGATTTTACAGAATGGATAGAATAAATTTGAACAAGAATCAAAATTACAGAACGAACAACAAAAGAAATGATGATAGCCTGAAGGAAGAAATGAAGGAACAGACAAAAGATTTCAAGGAAACATTTATAAAAGCAAAAGAACCTGGAAGTTCTCATATAGTTTTGGAAGAAGTACATCTTGATGTACCTAATAAGATAGTAAAGTCACTTATGGTCTATAACTCATCCTACCTAAATTAAGCATTCTTAGTAAGGCAACGCTTTAGTTAAATGAAAACTGATGTTATAAAGAATACCATAAGTTGCGCAATTACAAGTATATACTAGACACTGAGAGAAGTCTACAGTAAAGTGCACATTTCTTGAAATGATCAGTATGAGGTTATGTAGAAAATGATCTCTCTATTACACAGAGGCAATATTTTGAATTCATGGTAGATACGCATTTAATACAAAGTATGTAAAGATTTAAAGGACATAAATTCATTTATTATCATCATTTTCTTGTGTGAAATCTTAAGTGCAATATTGAAGAGTGATTTGATAGCTATTTAAACAACTGAAGAATTTTGTAGATACACATAAAGCCCTAAACATGAAATTAAGGTTTTTTTTTTTTCAAATTTTTTGAGCATATTTGTAATATCCCCAATTAGGACATTACGGTTTATAACCTTACTATGCATATATTTTCTCATTTTTCCATTTCTCCCTACAAATCCTATATCCCTAAATATTAAATTTCTCTATGTATATATAGTTTTCATTTCTAGGAGTCACTTCTTTTCATAATATTAATTATATTATATTCTTTTTAAACTCCAATTCAAAGTGGGTCAAATTAAAAGTAGCACCTTTGTATTTCAATATCTTTTTACTCCTTATATCTCCCAACCTTTGTCCTAATATTGCTATAGTTTTTGATTATATGTTGATTCTAGTCCAACTTTGACATGGTGAGATAAATGCAATCGATGTTATCTCCATTTTTTCAGGATGGAATTCTCTCGTGGTTGTTGTCCATCTGAGAACTCAATAATGAATGAGCGAGAAAGTCATTTTGGATTTTGATGGTAGTTTCGAGTCCATGCGAAATGTCTCGTATCAAGAAAAAATGTGTTGGCATAATCCAACCTCTAAGGATGTCACAATGCAGATTATGTGGGCAGTGAAAACTAATACAAAGTAACATTATTATAATAACATCTTGTTTGGAAAAATGTTTGAAGACGGCTCAAATCTGGGCATCACATATGACATGTAATTGCAAATTTATTCTCCCTAATGGTGGTGTTATATCTTATATGTTGTCTCCTAATTTGAAAGCCACCCTATTTGGGCTTTAGCCCCACCTTCTATGTTGAATAAGAAAGCTGGCTAGTTCTTTATTAATAAGTTTCTAGATTGTAGATGTTACTTTCCCAGTGCACATATAAAGCAACTTCCTCTAGACACAATAGTAATATAATTGTACAATGGAATACACAGTAATGCATTCAAACCATAATTTGAATGATAATCATTGGAGCTCTCACCCAAATAAGCCATGTCTTTGTCCACAATAATTTTTTGAATCTAAAATGAAGCCCAACCGATATATGGAAATGGATATTCTTCCACAGTTTCCATGTTTTGGAAGATTAATACAATATTATATTATTTTGCTATCGACACTACATATAGTAATGACCATCTACAAATTCACCAATAAGACTCAATGGTATGTATAGAGAATTTAAATAAATAATTTCATTCATACATTGGTTCATCCATTCAAGATGTTATTAATTCAATCTGATTCTGATTGAAATCTCTTCCTTGATATGACCATTAGATAATTAAACATAGCTTGGATGTGTTCTAAAATTTCAAAATAATATCTACCACTCTTTTTGCAGATCATATGATAATTATTATAGATTATTTCAGAAGTCTCATAGGCCTAGTACGAAACTATGCTCTGATACCATTTGTAATGTCTCCAATTAGGACATTAGGGTTTATAACCTTACTATGCATATATTTTCTCATTTTTCCATTTCTCCCTACATATCCTATATCCCTCAATATTAAATTTCTTTGTGTATATATAGTTTTCATTTTTAGGAGTCACGTCTTTTCATAATATTAATTATATTATTTTAGTTATAATAATATAATTATATTAATTATATATTTATATTAATTATATACTTATATTAATAAGCTTTATTATCATAAGATATATTATATTAATAATATTTATATTATAACATATATTATTTTAATAATATATCAACTATATAAATTTTATTACTATATTATAATTCTTTATATTAATAGTGTTTCTATATTAAATCATATCTTAATCATTATAATATCATTATATTAGATTATAATTCCATATTGCTATTATAATGTGATGATATTATATAATATTACTTATAAAATATTATTACTTTAATATTATTATTAATATTACTTGATATATAATACTTTATTTATTATTTACATTACATGTTAGAATAGGGACATCACAATATTTCAGTAAAATGAGATGTGGCAATCCAAGAAGTGTTTGATATTAGTATTAGACCTAGAGTTCAATTGTGTGTTGTCTTTGATGTTACACAAATGTCATATCAGTTATCAGTCAGAGTCTATCGAGCTCAGTTGGTCAGCAAGGCAAGAGATAGAATCTACCGAGCTCAAAAGGTTAGTAAAGAAGATTTATAACGTCTACCAAGCATTCTCAAACTTTATCTTGTGCAAATAGTTGTTACCAAGCTTACTCAGTTATCAAAGGAAAATGTGGCAGAAAATAGTTCTTACCGAGTTCTCATGGTTAGTGAAGGAAATTTTGTTCTTAACGAGTTCACTCGGCCACAAAAGGATTTCACAAAATTTGCAGGGTTAACTGAGTTGAGATGGTTAACTCAGGAAATTATTTTTGGAGTAGTGTTTACCGAGTAGGGTTAGCCAATGAAGGATTTCATTGTTTTGGGAAGTAAAGTTTATTTGTTTAATGTAATATTTGTAGCCGAATGATGTATGGTTTATTGGTAAATGTAACTCGTAATTGAGCCAACTTGAAAATTTTTAATTTATAAATAAAAGGTCAAGTTGTGAATTCTAATTGTAAGTATCGAGTATGCAATGAGCTAATTGTGTGAAGAGGCAATGCAAGCAAATTTTGAAGAAGGATCAGATATCCTTGAGGAGAAGCAGAGTTGTATTCAATCAATGAGGATCTATTGAAGCAAAGAAAAGATTTGTATCAGAAAAGTTCAGTTGCATCTCATTCAGGTCACTTATTGTTACTTTCTCACCATTGTAACAATATTTCATAAATCTCTCAATAGAGTTGGTTTAACAACCATTTTGTAAATCCTCTAACAAGGTGGATAGTTCAATTGAATTGTTCTAAAGAGCTCTAGCAAGGCCACTCCTAATAGGGTGATTAAATCCTCTAATAGGGTCACACCTAACAGTGTGTTTTGTAATCTTTAATAGGGTTGGCTCCTAACAGGGCTCACTTCAAAAGAGTGAAAATTGGTAGCTAGTTACTTAGTGGTTTTTCCCATATTGGGTTTCCATGTTAAATTTGGTGTCTCTTGTGTTCATGTTATTTACTTTTGCATGCATGTTAATAATTGTGAATGCTTAAAGATTGGTAACAAGTTAATCTACCAAGTTACAGTATTTTTGTGATTGTTTACCGAGTGACAGGAGTAAGTAACTTGTTTGACATCTAAGGGATTTATGGATTTTTTTTTGTGGTAACTAATTCACCCCCCCTCTCAGTTACTCCATCTACATTTCCAAAATTTGGTATCAAAGCTTTTGGTGCTTGCAGGAAAAGATTTCAAGGATCCAAGCTAAAGATCAGGATGTCTTACAAGAGGGAAATTCCAAGACTTAATAGGGAAAACTTCTCAGCATGGCAGGGACTAATGAGACTTCATATGGCTTCCATTAGAGATACAAGATTGAAATATCTAGATGAAGCATATGTAGAACCTACTAGCATATTATCTATCAATGATATTACTGAAAAGAAGACTCACAATAATATGATGATAGATATTGTATCTACCCTAAGTTATGAAGAATTTTATGATATCAAGGATTGTAAAACTGCTTTTGAAATGTGGAACAAGCTAAAGGAAATATATGGAGGTGATGATAATGTAAAAAGAGCCAAAGAAAAAATCTTAAGAGGTCAATTTGATCAAATGAGGATGAGAGAAGATGAAAACATTACAAAATATGTTAAGAGAGTCAAAGCAAGTTTTAGTGCAATCAAATCTTTTGGAGGAGATATCAAGGAGGAAATAGTTATAAGTAAAGTTCTTAAAACACTACTTCCCATTTATGTAATCAGAGTTTCTACAATTCAAGAAAGAAGATGTGAAGCAAATCATAAGATAAATTTAGAGGCCATAGTTGGAGGATTGATTGCATTCGAGCTAGATAACTATGATAATTATGTTCCAACCACCAAGAACATTGAATCAACATTTGAAGCCAAGCTTTCACTCAAGGAGAAAGTCACAAAGATAAAAGATTCTTAGTTAGATAGTGAAGAAGAATCAAAAAAGAGTTCAGACAGTGATCTTGAGGTGGTTGAAGCTCTGCTAGAAAGGAAATATTCAAGAGACAAAGGGAAATACAAAGGTAAGGTTCCTCTAATCTATTTTTCTTATGAAGAAATTGGATATATTGCAGCTAGGTTCCCAAATAAGCAAAACAAGGATGAGAAGAAAGGTCACAAGTGCAATGCCAACAAAGACTTCAAATCATTCAAGGACAAAGGTAAGAAAACATGTTTCATGGCTAAGAATTCTAATGATTCTAATGATGAAGAAGAAGATGAAATTGTTTACATTGTTGTAAAGGATGAGTCTGATAATGATGAGGAAATAGCACTTATTTCTCATGTGAGCAAAAATGATACATGGATTATAGATAGTGGTTGTTCTCATCACATGATAGGTGATAAAACTAAGTTTGAACATTTTGAAGACTATGATGGTGGCAGTGTGAGGTTTGGTAATAATGAACCTTGTTGCATAAAAGAAAAAGGAAGAATATCACTAACCAAAGAACTTGTATGTGATAATGCATATTGGGTAGAAGGACTTAAACACAATCTGTTGAGTGTGGCACAACTACTCAATAATGGATTCAAAGTGGAATTCATGCATGGAAAAGCAATATTGTTGGATGGCAAAGGAAAGTTGATTGGATCAGGTACTCAAACAAAAGGTAACTTGTTTTATCTTGAACTTGGTGAATGTTCGTGCTTTATTGCTCAAGTAGAAGAAATTTGGTTATGGCATAGAAGGTTGTGTCATGTGAACTTTGATAACTTGGTGAAAATAAGTAAATTCAGAAAAGTAAGAGGCATTCCTAACATAAAGACACCTGAGGTTGGTCTATGCAAGAATTGTCAAATTGGCAAGATGGGAAAGACTAGTTTTAAAAGTAAGAACTATCAATCTTAAGAAGTTTTATAAATTGTGCATACTAATTTGTGTGGACCTATTGGAATTGAAAGCTATATTGGTGAAAAATTCTTCATTTTTTTTGTTGATGATTACTCAAGAATGATGACTATCATGTACCTAAGAGAGAAATCAGAAGCATTTGAGAAGTTCAAATGGTATTTGGCCAAAGTAGAGAAGGAAATAGGCAAAAGACTGAAATGCTTGAGGTCAGATAGAGGTGGTGAATTCATTTCACATGAGTTTAATAACTTTTTCATTGAAAGGGGAATCAAAAGGCAAGTTTTAGCACTTGGAACTCCTAAACAAAATGGAATAGCTGAAAGAAGGAACAAATCTATCATGGACTATGCAAGAACCTTAATGATTGAAAAGAGCATTGCTATCAAATACTAAAAGGAAGCTATCAGCACTGCAGTTCATACCTTGAACCGAGTACAACTGAAGAAGGACTCATTCAAAACCCCCTATGAGTTATGGTATGGCTACAAACCCAATGTAAGTTACCTAAAGGTATTTGGAAGAAAATGTTACATTTTGAAAGAATCCAAAAAAGGTAAATTTGATGTAAAGGGTCATGAAGGAATATTTTTGGGATATTCTTGCAAGAGTAAAGCATATAGATGTTTGAATTTGTCTACCCACAAAGTCATAGAAAGTGTACATGTGAAAGTTGATGAGTTTGTAGAAAGAACTGAAGAAGAAACCAAAAGCTAGAAGACTATAGGAGATTTATTTTCATTGAACCTAATATAGTGCTAGGTACACCTATCTATCAGAAATCTTCTACTCTAGAGTCTTCAGTAATCGAGTTGCAGGAAGTTCAAACCAAGCTAATGCCTACTGAGTTGCAAGGACCCGAGTTGCAAATAGAAGCTATCAAATCAATAGCTACTGAGCCCGAGTAACTAGTTTTAGAAGTTGAAACAAAATAAGATAACAATGCAAGTCATTCAAAAGGAAAGGAGCCTGTGCTAGCCAAGTATGTCAGGATGCATCATGCACCAGATCAGATCATTGGAGATAAATTTGAAGGAACTATTACAAGAAGTAAGTTGAAAGGTACTTGTTTACTTGCTGATTTTGAACCTAGAAGTGTCAAAGATGCATTAGAAAATGAAAACTAGATTGAGGCTATGAATGAAGAGATAGAGCAGATAGAGAAAAAAAAAACATGTACTCTTGTACCCAAGCCTAAAGACAAAAATGTGATTGGAACTAAGTGGGTATTCAAAAACAAGTTAAATGAAGATGGTAAGGTGTCAAGAAAAAAAGCTAAACTGGTATGCAAAGGATACTCTCAAGAAGAAGGTATAGACTATGGAGAAACTTTTGCTCCTATTGCAAGATTGAAAGGTGTCAAAACCTTACTTGCATATGCTACATACAAAGGATTCAAAGTTTATCAAATGGATGTCAAGTTAGAATTTCTCAATGGCATATTGGATGAAGGGTTTACATTGAATAGCCTGAAGGATTTGTTGATCCAAACAAGAAGGAAATGGTCTACAAATTACATAAAGCATTGTATGGTCTGAAACAAGCACCTAGAGCATGGTATGAGAGATTGCATAGCTATCTTATTCAGATTGGTTTTCAAAGAACTAATGATAATAGTAGCTTGTATATCAAGGAAAGACCAAATAATAACATTATTTTGGCAGAAATATTTGTAGATGACACTTTGTTCACAAGAAATGATGATCTTTGCAAAGAATTTTTAGAACAAATGAACAAAAAATTTGAAATGTCAATGTTTGGTGAGATGAAATTTTTTGTTGGTCTTCAAATTTAGCAAAATAAGAATGGCATCTACATCACTCAATCTAAATACATCAAGGAGATACTAAAAAAGTTTGGTATGGAAGACTGCAAACTAGTTGGGACTCCTATGTGTACTGGATTGAAACTTACCAAGGATGATGAATCAAAAGAAGTGGATCAAACATTGTATAGATCTATGATTGGAAAGTTATATTATGTAGTGTATACAAGACTTGATATTGCCCTTGTAGTTGGTATTGTAGCAAGATTTTCAGCAAAACCAAGAGAAAATCACATGATGGCAATCAAAAGGATCATGAGATATTTGAATGGCACTGAAGATTATGGATTATGGTATAAAATTGGAGGAAATTTGGATTTAAAAGTGTTTACTAATGCAGATTGGGCAGGAAACATTGATGATAGATAAAGTACAAGTGGAGGAGCTTTCTTTCTTGGAAAGAGGTTGGTTTCTTGGACAAGTAAAAAGAAAAATTGTACATCCTAGTCCACAGTAGAATCAGAATATATTGCAACAGTAGTAAACTATTCAAACATTGTTTGGTTTAAACAATTATTGGAAGGCATGAAGGTAGAGATTAAAGAACTAGATGTCATGTTTTGTGACAATACAAGTTCAATTAAGATATCCAAAAATCTAGTGATGCATTCAAAAACTAAGCATATTGCTATAAAGTATCACTTTGTCAGAGAATTGGTGCAAGATAAGGAGATCAGATTGGAATATGTCCATACAAAGGAACAAATTGTTGACATATTTATAAATCCTTTACCTAAGGATGCATTCTTGTATCTAAGAGGTAATTTAGGGGTCATTCCCCTATCAGAAGCTCACTAAAATACAAGTTTTAGTGATGCATCAATAGGAATAGAATTAATCTATCAGTTAATGCAGCAAAGTAATGAAGACATTACATATGAATTAGTACTTTAGGTACATTGAAATTCATTTTGAGTTGTGTTGTCTTTGGCATGCATTGTCAAAGAGGGAGAGTTTACTGTCATATCTTTCTAAAATTTGCAAGAAAAAGAGAGTGTGTGCAAGAGGCAGAGATTACTATGAAATAGGGAGATTACTATATTTGAGGAGTTTTGTGGAATGAAATGTAAGAGGGAGAAGCATTCTGTTAGAAAAGACTTGTTTTCAAATTTCATTCTGCTATGACATGTTGTGTTGCCATCAATGCCAAAGAGGGAGATTTTTGGATACAATTGTTCAATTGTGTGTTGTCTTTGATGTTGCACAAATGTCATATCAGTTATTAGTCAAAGTCTACTGAGCTCAGTTGGTCAGCAAGGCAAGAGACAGAGTCTACCGAGCTCAGAAAGTTAGCAAAGAAGATTTACAGTGTTTACCAAGCATTCTCAGACTTTATCTTGTGGAGACAGTTGTTACCAAGCTTACTCGGTCATCAAAGAAAAATGTGGCAGAAAATAGTTCTTATTGAGTTCTCATGGTCAATGAAGGAAATTATGTTCTTACTAAGTTCACTCGGTAGCCAAAGGATTTCACAAAATTTGCAGGGTTAACCGAGTTGAGATGGTTAACTCAGGAAATTGTTTCTGGAGCAGTGTTTACCAAGCAGGGTCAACCAATGAAGGATTTCATTATTTTGGAAAATAAATTTTATTTGTTTAATGTAATATTTGTAGCTAAGTAATGTATGGTTTATTGGTAAATGCAGCTTGTAATTGAGTTGACTTGACAATTTTTATTGTATAAATAAAAGGTCAAGTTGTGAATTCTAATTGTAAGTATCAAGTATACAATGAGCTAATTGTGTGAAGAGGCAGTGCAAGTGAATTTTGAAGAAGGATCAGATATCCTTGAGGAGAAGTAGAGTTGTATTCAATCAGCGAGGATCTATTGAAGCAAAGAAGATATCTATATCAGCAAAGTTCAATTGCATCTCATTCAGGTCACTTATTGTTACTTTCTCACCATTGTAACAATATTTCCTAAATCTATCAATAGAATTGGTTTAGCAACCATTTTGTAAATCCTCTAACAAGGTGCAAAGTTTAGTTGAATTTTTCTAAAGACCTCTAACAAGGCCACTCCTAGCAAGGTGACTAAATCCTCTAACAGGGTCACACCTAACAGTGTGTTTTGTAACCTTTAACAGGGTTGGCTCCTAACAGGGCTCACTTCAGAAGAGTGAAAATTGGTAGCTAGTTACTTGGTAGTTTTTCCCATATTGGGTTTCCATGTTAAATCTGGTGTCTCTTGTGTTCATTTTATTTACTTTTGCATGCATGTTAATAATTGTGAATGCTTAAAGATTGGTAACAAGGTAATCTACCGAGTTACAGCATTTTTGTGATTGTTTACCGAGTGATAGCAGTGAGTAACCTGTTTGACATCTAAGGGATCTATGGATTTTTTTTTGTGGTAACTAATTCACCCCCCCCCCCCCCCCCCCCCTCCTAATTACTCCATCTACATTTCCAACAATAGATATATTTTCAAGAAACACCCATTTATTTATCTACTTGTTGATCCCATTGGAGCATTTTCACAAGTGCCAAAAATTGTTCTTCATGTTAAGGATATAAGAAGTTATATTCACTATAAGATAGAAAGAATAGGAGATACTGAGATCCATAGAGAGTTGGAGAAAATGTGCAACAATGATTTATCATTGAAACTGGAATATGCAAACCTAGAACCACTTAACCTAGTTAAGTACATGTTCTATATAGACTTTGAAAACCACAAGTGGACAAGAATTATTTTGAGTAGAGTTCATGATGACCTTTTTTGGTTAGGAGATTCACTTATATGCATTGATAATGACCTAATTCACAAGGTCACTTATTTAAGAAATGAAGAATGCAATCCCATGAACATAAAGAATGTATGCAGAACAGTTGAAACAAATCTCAACCCAAGATTTGATGGTAAAAACATGAAGGTTAACACCATTCAAGATAGAGTAAGACTCTTCAAAAATATTTTGGATTATAAATGCAACTATGGATTTAGGTTAGATTTAGTCCTAGTCTGATTTCTTCACACAACACATAAGATGGCAGTAAAGGGTGAAAATGTTAATCTATGTGATATTATCCAAACATAGTTTTTGGATAACATGATGAAGATCAAGAAGTATAAGAGCATAGTCTTTAGGTTTGAATCCCTATTGATTCATATGTTCTTCTATGCAGAAAAGAAGTTTCTTGGTAGTTCAAATTGGAATAGAAGCAAGTGTGCAATGCAAATTGTCACTCAAGTTTATAGATCTAAGTTGGAAATAGTTAGAGACAATGATATTGATAGAATGATGAAATCATTCCAAGATGAAATGAAGTAGAGGTATAGGATACCACCTATACTGATAGAGAAATACAAGGATGAAATGTGTTTCATGGTAGGGAATAGATTTCACATGCATGGAGGCAATAGTTCATCAAGTAAAGTTCATTGAACCTATGGGTTATGAATGAGTCTTGAAATAATTGAAGGCTATGCATAGATAATTCTACATTCTAAAGTAGATTATGGATGCCCCAGATGGGGTACATATACTGAGAAGATGAAATAGGCCCAAGAAAATCTAATGGACAAGGACACCAAGAAGATAGAAAAAGTAACTAATTCTATCTTGAAAGAATTAGGGATGTTTAGTAAATAATTTGAAGAGGTGAAAGGGATAGCCTTAGAGGTGAAGGCTAGTGGTCAAACTTAAATACTAACTCCTAGACCTATTTCAATGGTCGGACCTACTATAGAAGTCATAGTTACATAGACAAGTGCACAAGCACCTATAGTACCATATGCAATAGTTGTGCAACAACAACCCTTAAGGAAACAAAAGGAATTGATCGAAAATAAAATAGAGGAAGCACTTGTGCCAAGAAATTCTACAAGACTTGAGAAGAAAAAACTCATGCAAAACCACTCACCTAAGAAGAGAGTTAAGGAAACATCAAGTGGATAGAGTAAGAGGAGGAAAACCTTGTAGATTAGTTCCTCAAAATTACAAGAAGATATTCGTGATAGACCAGTAGAGCCTACAGTATAGGAAGTAAAGACTTCAGCAGCAAGAAGATCATGGAAACCTTAGGTAGAAAATATTAACATGCAAATCATTAATGATAACAATTTTGTGCAATTAAATAAGTATTATGACTTGAACAAGAATATGGATAGGAGACATCTAGAGAATATTGTAGTTAGAAATATGATTCTAAACAATAAAAGATTTGACAACACAAAAGGTCAAATCCCTAAAGATTTGTATAGTAGAATGATTAAAAAAAAGAATAGAGTAATTGAGGAAGAAAAAAAAAAGGATAAATATACTGAAAAAGTTAATAAGGATACATATAGTGAAAAAGCTATGTAGAGTAAACAAGGAAGAAGGGTTAGGAGAAATTTTGAAAGGTATGGCACCCTTGTTGAGGAATAAGAAAAGATCCATTCTTCTTATGGGAGGAAAATATGAAGAAGTAAATATGGAAACTAAAAAGGAAATAGTCACATACATGTCTACTTTGCCTAAGGAGATTGAGAAGAGTGAGCAATTAGGGAAACAAGCCCCACTATGGCAATAGTCAGTCCTTCTCACAGTTTTGAGCAACCAGCTAAGGCTTCAATTCCAAGTGATTCACCACCACACATTACAATTGATAGCCAATCCATGCAAGTGGATATTACTAATGTAATAGTGGATAGAACTAAAGATCCATTCAAAGATTTTGGTTCTAAAATTATTGGCAATATTATTGACTACAACAACTCTAACGATGAAGACAAAGAGGAAGAGTGGGAGAAAAAGAAAGAAGATATATTTTCTAAAAAGAAATTTGGAGCTATGTCAACCAGCACTGAGGTAGCTACTACAAGTGTTCCTATAGCCATAGAGACAATGACACCCTCTACACCTCCTACACAGGCAACAGTGGTCACCACATTAGTACAATCAGATGATGAAGCTGAAGTACAAAACCTAATATCTTCTTTAAGCAATTTTTTTGAAAATAAGAAATTAGTAAATTCAATTGAGACAAATCTAACTTAAATTTTGGATAGATTAGAGAAGACAGTGATTTTTGTGGATACAATTGCAAACATTCAACAGAGAGTGGAAATTTTGTGTAAAACTTATGACAATGAGTTTATAATGCTTACTAATATTTCTATAGTGCAAGAAAAAACTAAGCATGATTCTAGTCTTCATAATATGATGTGTATAAATATAAGGAATGATATAGAAACATTAAATATATTTATTAAGGTATTAAGGAAGAGTATGGAGGAAGGGAAGCATATTTATGCTAAGTGAAACTTGGCATACCTTCACCTTTATAGTTTTGATGAACATATCAAAGGAAAGATAACTGAGTTACAAACTCTTACTGATAACTTTCTAAATCAAGATCAAAAGTTTGAGAACTTTGAGCATACAATGGAAGTAATTCATGATAGCATCTAGGGTATACAAGAAGAAAAAGAGAAAGCCCTGAAAATATTTTCACTTTTGAGAGACCACTTATCCCCACAACTTACATTGTTACAAAATTAGTTGGAGGAATGCTTGGCAGCTAAAACTTCATATGACAAGTTTGTGGTTTTTAGACTTGAATGTAGCAAAGATAGCCACATATGCCTTATGTGTAATAATAAGTATGTTAGATGCATTAAAAGATGGTTGGAAGAAACAACTTATGCAGTTGGAGACTGACTTCAATGATTGCTTTTCCAAATTTTGATGCAGCTTTTAGATTTTTGCAGGATTTTCCTTTTGTTCACACCTTTGTCATTGATGTCAAAGGGGGAGAGATAAGGAAAATTATAATTGTAAATTGTTTAGTTGTATTTTGAAGTATAGTAGAGATTTGTAATCAGAGTTATAAGGAATGTAATTTTTTTGGATGTAATATTTTTAAGATATATTGTGTTATGCATGTTTATTTACTTTGATTGGTATGATAGTATTTTTGGGACTTCGCTAGTTTTCCCAAAATGTTTTCATCAATACCAAAGGGGGAGATTGTTTGCAATGTAGCCAATCAATCAAATAAGATGAGATATGTGGTTGTAATTAATGGCAACATATGTTTTACAGTTCAGTTATGATTATTTGTGATGGAAAATTGTCTAAGAATTGGAAAATGATACAAAAACATGATGAGTTCTATTAATAGTTGAATATTCCTTAAGAATATTCTCTTATGTAGTTCACAAGTGATGAATGACATTGTCTTGATAATGTATACCAATGCAGGTGTATATACGGATAACCAAGTTCAAGTTATGAAGGAAATATTGATGTAGATGCTCCAAAGTATAGAATAGAGCATGTTAGAAAATTGAGTTGTACGACTTAAAGAATTATTTTGATTATTAAGTCTTGATGAGTTGACTCTAAAGATGATACAAGAGCTGACTAAGGAAGGATTTATCAAAATATTTTATATAAGTAAAGAAGTTCATTTGAAAATTTAGTAGAGATATGATGTGATATGGTATGATGTGATATGATAATGCAATATTTGAATCAAGTTGATAAATGCATAGTTAGTCTTTGTTTATGACATTGAATGAACTGGAGGAAAGATTGTCTATAAGCTACTAAATACTTGTATGATGAAATATCTATAATATCTAATCAAAAGAACTATGAAGCATGGCAAGTAATCTAGTATTGTATGTATATTTATTCTTTTGAAGAACATAATTGTATAGTTGCATGTTAGGGTAGTGGGCTCTTCTTGCACACATTTGTATATGATCTACCAACTCCTAACAAGGTTGAAGAAACTCCTAATAGGGTTGAGGCTTCTAACAAGGCCTGGTCTCATAATAGGGACTCAAGACACCATACATTCTTCATAGACTCCTAATAGGGTCAATATTCATAACTGGATTCTTTATATAGTGAATCGTCTTCTGGGTTTCATCCCCACCAAGGTTTTCCATTAGTTAGGTTTTCCCTAGTTAAGAAAATATGGTGTTATGAGCTCTCTTTGTGTATGGTTGTTTATACTATCTAGCATTACTATTTTACTTTCTAATGCATGTGGCACAGTAATTAATAATATCCAGTTGTGGGCAAAAAGTTTGAAAATATTGATTCATGCCCCCCTTTTCAATATTATCAATTTTTAACAGAAGCCACATTTTAATCTATAACCAACATTATAAGTTTTTTTTTAACTTAGCAACATGTGACCGTAGTATTCTCTTTTAATGAGCAATGAGAAATTTATAAAATTACATCAAGTGCACTCATGCTATAACATACCACAAAGGTAAACATAGATCAAAAGGTGTACTAGGAGCAATTTCATTTTCTAACAATGACTAGAGCATGCAGTGCGAGTGGGAATGGGTTTTCATATCAGCAGCAAGGTGGGAATGGAATTTTGAATTAGCAACTAGGCGAGAATCAGGAGAACACAGGCGTTGGGGGGTAATCTGCAAGTGCAGGGCAAGAATCAGAGGTGAATGATGCAGACGCCTCAAAGGATGGGGACCCATGGGAGTTGCTGCCTCACCCAGGTGAGAAGATTCCTCCCCTTCACTCGGGCAGTGGGCCATTAGGGACCTGGGGGTGCTGGTCGAACCTATTTGGAGTCAAACCTTCAAGTAGGTTGACATTCTCGAAAGTCGTTGATAAATCAAACAAGGAGAAGGGCATCTTTTCTCTGGAAGTTCCTCGAGAAATTATAGACCACAATATCCTCAGTATGGCGAATACCCTGATGGGAAAATTTGTAGGGCCAAGGCCCAACATTGATGTTGTGAGGATTTTTACCAAAAACAAATGGGATTTAAAGGGGCATGTAGAGGTGACAGCAATGGCAAAAGGTTTCATGACTTTTGAGTTTTCTTGCTTGGAAGACTTTTCCAGAATCATGTGCGCAAGGAACTGCTCTCTAGGGAGATCTACTTTAATCTTGCAAAAATGGTCTTCCAATCTGGACTTGAATAATGATTTCCTATCCCAAGCCCCAGTATGGATTAGGCTCCCAGAATTGCCCATGGAATACTAGCATGAGGATGTCTTTGATGGCATTGCCAAGTCTTTTGGAGAGCTTCTTTACATTGATCCTATAACAGAAGCTAAGAAGAGACTTACCTATGCAAGGATATGTGTAGGAGTGACCGAAGGACAGGATATGCCTCAAGTTATTGAATTTCAATCTTGTTTGGGAAGAAAATTCCAAATTATTGACTATGAAAGTGTGCCCTTTGTGTGCTTCCATTGTAAGAAGGCAGACCACAAGGCTAGATTTTTCCCACTATTCAAAGGAAAAGGAATGGGGGGAAAGGCCCGCCCTCATGGTGGGAAGAAAGCTACTCATGTTCCCAAAAAGACTTGGAAGAAGAAAGAAACGCAAGTCAAGAAAAATGGAGAGGTTGAAGAAAAAGCTAATGATCCTGTTACTAACCTCTAAGCTAAACCCCGAGACCTCCAGGTTGTAGTGGATGCACTGGAAGGAGAAGGGAATGAGACAACTAAGGAAAAAACCAACCCTTCCCAAATGAAGGAATCCAAGGATAATCTCGAAGAGGCAATTTTTTTAGAGCCTCAAATCCCTGAGAGTTCTGAGGAGGTTGATCCGAACTCTTCCTTTGTCCTGAACTCTATGGAGGAACAAAAGGAAGGGGAACCATTCTCTCAAAAATCCCTAGTTAGTAGAGAACCCCCTATAATAGTGAATAGAATCTTAGAACGGTTGTCTGCCTCAACATCAGAACAATTGGCAAGGCTAGATGCTTTGTTTGATTTATGTAAAGAAGAAGAAGAGCCACCCTAGACAAAAGTCAGAAGAAGAAAGAAGAAGAATAGTTGGGACCCCTCTCCTGCCTCTCCTACTTCAACTAGAAGCAAGGCCAAGGCTGATCTTGGTCATAAAACCAACCCGGTGGGAAGGAAAAACAAGAATGAAATCAGGAAGGAGGAAGCAAGAAGAAACATCATGGATCGAATGCAGCACACCATCCAGGAAGCTTGCTCATCAATTAAAGCATGAAGATCCTCTCATGGAATATTCGTGGACTCAATGGAATCCACAAGCAAGAAGTTGTAAGGAATATGATAAGGGATTATAGGCCCGATATTTTTCTTATTCAGGAAATGAAAATGAAGAAAGAAAATTTGGAAAATATTAGATTCAACAGCAACATGAATGGAATAGCCTCAAACTCAGAAGGAGCATCTGGAGGGCTACTGCTATTATTCAATAACAGACATTTCAATATTGTGCTCGAGTATGATGTGGATAACATCATTTTCTGTAGAATACATCATTTTTTAACTAATGAATGTTGGTTTTTAGTGAACATTTATGCTCCCAACAACAAGAGAGATAGAAAAAATTA
Organism: Cupressus sempervirens; assembly: GCA_028749045.1. Lineage (NCBI taxonomy): Eukaryota > Viridiplantae > Streptophyta > Pinopsida > Cupressales > Cupressaceae > Cupressus > Cupressus sempervirens. The sequence goes on along the minus strand of CM053786.1, from coordinate 39,888,121 downwards.
CTGGGTCAAAGTTAGAAAGTTGGTGCAAGCCAGTGACATTAAAAAGGCATTATCCTAGGAAACTTTAACTCTCCGCTGGAGGACAAGGAGAAGATGGGAGGATTGCCCCCGGATTGGGAAAGCAAGAAAGATCTTTCTAATTTCATCAATGACCTGGCCCTAATGGATTTAGAGCTCTTGAGGGGTACCTTTACTTGGTCTAACAAGAGAGCTGGTAAGGACTACATTCAGGTCAGATTGGACAGAGATTTAATCTCCCCGAATTGGTTGCACTCTTTTAGCTATAGATTATCTCTACTTCCTAGAGTTGGTTCTGATCACTCTCCCATTTGTTTTTCGGTGTCCCCTCTTAAGCCTAGGAGAAACTGCCCTTTTAGGTTTGAGAAAATTTGGACCACTCACCCAAACCTTTTGGATAATTTCAAAAGATGGTGGGGGATTGGTGTTGATGGTTCAGCCATGTTCAGAGTCACCAGAAAGCTCAGAAATGTGAAGAGGATGGTAAAAATTTGAAAAAAGTCTGATTTTGGCCATATATTCCATGACAAGGAGGATTTGTTAGACAATCTATCTATCATCCAAGATAGTATTCAGAAGGAAGGATATAACGAGAGTAATAGGGAGGTCGAGTTGTTGATCCTGTCTGATCTTCATAACATCATCAACAGGGAGGAAAAGTTCTGGAGGCAAAAATCTCAAATCTCTTGGCTTAAGGATGGAGATCAAAACATGAAGTTCTTTCATCTCTCTACCCTAAAACATAGGGCTAACAACAGGATCTCTAGAATCAGGAAGGGGCAGGTGGTGTTGTCTGAAGATCCTGTTATCTCGGCTGAAGCGATCTCTTTCTTCTCTTCTCTTCTCTCTGAGGACCCCCTGCTTTCCAAGGTGGATCAAGAGGATATCATCTCTTGTATTCCTTAGATTATTCAACCTCACCATAATAAAATTCTCTATGCTATAACTAATGAATTGGAAGTTAGAGAGGCCCTTTTCTCCCTACTTGGTGATAAATCACCTGGTTTGGATGGATTTCCCACCTTTTTCTTCCAAATGTACTGGCCAATGGTCATGGGGGATGTGGTAAAGTTATTTCAGGAGTTCTTCAAAGCTAGAAGTATTCTTAAGGAGATAAATTCTACCTTCTTGGTTCTCATCCCTAAATCCCCAGGGGCTGACTCTTTTGACCAGTTCAGGCCCATCAGTTTATGCAACTCTTTCTACAAGATTATCTCTAAAGTTCTCTCTTCCAAAATGCTTAAAATCCTGCATCTAATCATTTCACAGCAACAATCAAGCTTTGTTCCTGGGAGACAAATCTTGGACTCAGTTCTGATGGTTCATGAGGTTATTCATTCTTTGGAAGCTTCCAAGCAAGAAGGTATGTTGCTCAAACTGGATCTTTCAAAAGCCTATGATCGGGTGGACTGGTCCTTTCTTGGAAAGGTCCTTCAGGCCTTTGGTTTTGACAATAAACTATGTAAACTCATTTATCAATTGGTGTCTACCACCTCTCTTGCTGTTCTAATAAATGGAGCCCCCTCTGAGTTCTTTAAACCTTCTAGAGGTCTCAGGCAGGGAGACCCCCTATCACCTATCCTCTTCATTATTTTAGCTGACTGCATTGAGAGGCTTATTGAACATAAAAAGTCTAATGGAAGTCTTATAGGGATTAAGCCTTCTTTGAGAAATGACCCCTTCACTCACCAGCAATTTGTGGATGACACTATTATGGGGAGTGAAGCTTCTGTGAAAGAAGCTAAGACTTTGAAAGAGGTTCTTGATACTTACTCCAGAGGGACTAGTCGGCTGATTAACTAGAACAAAAGCTTGACCTTCTTTGTTAACACCCCAAAAGTAAGACAAAGGAAAATTTCCAGAATCCTTGGTTGTGGGGTGGGCTCTCTCCCTTCATCCTATCTAGGACTCCCCTTGGGCTCCTCTCCCCATGACTCTTTCTAGAATGGTATTCTGGACAGATTCAACAAGAAGATGGTTGGATGGAAAGGTGCCTCTCTCAGCTAGGCTGGGAAATGTCTTCTGGTCAAATCCACTCTTTAGAACCTCCCATTTATGCTCTGAGCCTTTTTGGAATTCCTGTGAAATTTGCAAAGAAAATGGAGAAAATCCAAAGAGACTTTTTATGGACCAGACTGGAAGGAAAGAAAAGGTACCCTCTTGTTGCCTAGGAGAAGGTTTGCCTCCCCAAGAGGTATGGAGGTCTGGCATCAGAAACCTTACCCATCTCAATAAGGCACTTCTTGCAAAACAAATCTGGCGTATCTTCAATAACACTGGTGAATGGAGAGACATTCTGGAAAATAAATACCTCAGAAGACCCTCTCTTCATTTTACTTTATTCATTGAGGACATCCCTAAAGGGTCAACTATTTGGAATGATATCTTGAAGGCCAGGGACCTAGCTAAGGCTAGGGTCTCTTGGAAACTTGGCAATGGGGAGGATATTCAATTTTAGTCTGACGGGTGGTTATGTCAAGGCCCACTTTCTAGCAACCCAGTTTTTGAGAGATGGGTGCAAGAATGCACGGAGCTATATGGGTTTAAAGTAAGCAATTATAGGGTTGGTCAAGAATGGAGAGACCTTTCCGTCATTTTTGAGGACTTGAAACCAATTATGACTATGCTTAACGCATTGATCCCTAGTAATAATAAGGATGAGATGGTCTGGAAGGATAATCCCTATGGAAGTTATTCTGTTGCTTCTGGCTACAACTCTCTCTGGGGTTTAAAGGAGAAACCCCCTTGGGCAGATGCCTGGCTCTTGGGCCTCACTCCTAAGATCAACATATTTTATTGGCTGGCCCTTCAGAACAAAATTCTAACACAAGATAACCTCATGAAGAGAGGCTATGTTATGCCCAGCAGATGCCCGATCTGTAAAAACCAGTCTGAGTCGAGAAATCATATCTTCATTCAATGTGACTTTGCTAGGGAGGTGTGGAATTCTCTTAATCAGGAAATGGAGATTCTCTGGTGCTGGCCAGATAGCCTCATTGACTTTTTCAGTCATTGGAAAATCCTTTGTAAAATTGCAGGTCGGCAAGATAATTATGCATGGTTTTTGCCTCACTTCTGCTGGAGTATCTGGAAGGAAAGGAACAATAGAATTTTTAGGGATAGAGAGGAGCCGGCTATAATTCTGGGAAGGAAGATTTTGAAAAACATAAAAGAAAACCTTCAAGTGATGAAGGAGGGGAAATTTGATATAGGGGATAGGAAGATGGTCAAAGAAAAAGATAGGGATCCCAAAAGACAGGATGCCAGATGGATTCTGCCCTCGAAAGGATGGTCAAAAGCCAACTTTGATGGCACTTCTAAGGGCAACCCTAGCCCCTCTAGAAGCAGTGGAATTATAAGAAATAATTTTAGGGAGGGGATTGTGGCCTTTTCTCTCCCACTTGGAACCCAAACCAACCATTTGGCTAAAGCCAGAGCTGCGTGCAGTGTGGTTAAGCTAGCTTTTGAAGCTAGAGTTTCCAAGCTTTGGCTTAAAGGGGACTCCAAAAACATAATTAACAATATTAATGGTATCTCCCCTCCCTTGTGGTTGATTGCAAATATAATTGATGAGACACGTGCCACCCTCACAAAATTTGAGAAGGTCCACGTCACTCATACGTTTAGAGAGGCAAACCCAATTGCTGACTGGTTCGCTAACAAAGGGGTGGGAGCAGACAAAGAGATGATCTGGAATTCTGAAAAAGATATTTCAATGGAGGCTAAGTCACTAATCGAGCTGGAGAAAATCCATGAAAGTACAGGTCAATCTAACTATAATCATGTTTAATAAAGAAAGAATGGATGTTGGTACAAGCAATAATATGTTTCTTAGTTTTCGTATTCTCAAGGGATTTTCTCCATCTTTTTGACACATTTGGAGGATCGTTATCATTTTCACTCGCTATTGTATCAGAGAGGCGAATGATCACAAACTCAATAATAGAAACAGAGCCAAAATCTTGGCTGGAAAAAATTTGCAGAGATTGGGGCTCATGAGAATTGTTGAAAAAAAAATGGACGTCATGAATGGAGAACAGAGCAAAAAGGAGCCAGTGGGTGAAGTGGAGAAGTCGAAGAATATGGGAAAAGTCTGGAAAAAACTGGAAAAGGGAGGAGTTGCAAATTTTTTCGAGAAACTCCATGGTTTTGACCCTGAGGTCATCAACAACATGGTGAACTCGTGGAACAATAGCAAGGTCAAGGTGAATGGTGTTTCCTTCCAAATCACAAAGGAGGTGGTCACGATGGTCACTAGTATCCCTATGGAGGGTTTCAAATTCTACAGGGACAAGAAACTTTCGTCCAATGCAGTCAAGGAGTTCGTGAAAAATTCTGCAGAGATGAACAAGCTGGAAAAGCAAGAGTCTTTCTATGTGACGGAGACTATAAAGAAGTTATGGAGGTATGTTTTATATGCCCTCATTGATTATGTTACCCTGGACCCTAGGTTTGATTGGGTCAGAACTCACCATTTTGTGATTTTAAATCATTTTTGCCATAAGAAAAGAATTTCCATACCCTTTTACCTTTTCACTTCTATGAACAAGGAAATCTCCAGTTTCAAGAAGAAAGCCACTGTTAACCCTGCTTTGCATGAGGGATTATTGCTCCTCATCCATGAGTATTTCAAAGCTCAGTCTATATGCAAGAACCCTCCTCATGTTGAGGATGTTGACAAAGGTAGCTCTATCTTTTCTTCTGACTCTGATGACATTGAGAGCATTAGCTTGGAGGAGGAGAATGTTTCCTCAAGAAAGAAGAAAAAAGGTCAAGCCAGGAAACTATCCACTGCTACAACTCCCAGTAGGAAAAGCCCTAGGGACCATGGCCAAGCTCATGCAAAAGAGGGTTATGCTGAGGAGGAGGAGGAAATGGATACGGAAGATTCTAACAAAGTGTCGAAGGAGGAGGTGGAAGAGGAGAAACCTAGGAAAAAATGAAAGAGGGAGGGTGTGAGAGTTGAGGAGACTAGAAATCAGAGGACAAATGCTATTCCTCTTCCCCTCTCCCCTATCTAGACTCAGCCTCCTTCAGAGGAAAAATTGAATGCCATCACTGGTGAGAACGAGGGGGAAGTGTAGGTCAAAAATAGGATAAAGGCCTGGAAAAATTTCAATGTGAGGACTACTACTATGGGGATTTTTTGAGAAGCTATGAACCCTCAGATCCTGGTGGACAACCTGGAGCAGCCTAGGCTAAATGAGCTCATTGACCCAGCTATGGCCATCTCAGACAACGCAAGGGAGACTGGAATGAACCTTATGAATAATTCTCGTAGTAGTATGATTGACAACTTCAGATCAATCAAATGGATCTTCCATGAGTTGGAGGAAGTTAGAGAAAGGTTATCCTAGATGGAAAGTATTAAGAATAAGACAAGTAATGATAGCCACGAGGACCAAGAAAATAGAGAAAGCTTAAATGAAAGGAGATTAAGAAATCTTGAAAACTACAACCACAACCTGGAAAGTCAGATGATTTCTCTCATAAGTTTGATGAATGACAACATCCAATCCCTTGCTGGTAAACTTAAGGATAGGGGCTTGCTAGTGGAGGAGGGAGGATAGAACAGGGATAAGGCCAGGTCAGATGATGACAAGGCCATAATCAGTACTCTCACCAGTATGGATCAGGGCATTGAGAAGGTCCAAGATCAAATGGCAAAGGAGCAGCAAAAGATAATCGAGGCAGCTTAGACTATGCAGGAAATGGAGAAGATAACTGAAGACTAGTTTTCTTGTCTTTTGTCTTTTTGTCTTCTTGTCTTTTGACTTTTCGACAGGCTTTCTATAGTCTGTTTTCGTTTGTTTGTTTTCTAGCCTTTCTATGGGCCTTTGTTTTGGGTTGGGCCTTCGGGTCTTTTTTCAACTGTTGGACCTCTGTTTTGGCTAGGCTTCTTTGGCTATTATCAGCCTTGTTTATGTAAAACTTATGGGTTTTAGGATCCCTTAAAACCTATTTTTCTTATCAAAAACATACCACAAAGGTATCAATAGAAAAAAAAAAATGTTCATCTATTGCATTTTAAGGAGTCAAATATTCATAACTAGAATTCAAAGTATTTCCCATTATAAATATTTGAGTGACTATGATTTTAGTGACTAACTAGGCATTGAACCATTTGCAATATGTCACACACTCTAATGTTCACTATTTCTTTAGTTTACAATTTAATTCTTGAAAAATTATTGTGAATAGTATACATTCCATATGTTTTTCAACATTTCAATTCAGCCAACTGATGCAGAGGGCTTAATGACCCAACAACATGTACCAGAACATGAGGAATTAGCTCTACATTTTATACCATATTTGATAGACGTAAGTCCTCATATTATAAAAGAATCATTTAAGAGTGATTTTATATTAATTCACATTGAAATAGGTGGAATTATTTAATATATATAACCATATTCAATGATATAGACACTATGAAGTAAAATAGCATTTACTTAAATCATTTTCAAGATAGAAATCAATATTTTAATAATGGAAACAAAGCACATACCTTCCAGCATCAGCAATCACATTATCAGTATAGGTATATCTATATTTTGTACACTCTTTATATCCTATATAAGAAATAGTATTATAGTTGGATTTTTTAGTATATATCCTAGTTTCTATAGTTAAAGTCATACAAATCCATGTAAAAAATATAAAAGCCATACCCCTCACCTACACAATGGAAAGAATTTGAAATTCAATTCTTTATTGATCTATAGAAGCTCTACAAAATCTTCATTCAATACTATAATTAGCCCAAGTACCTCTATCATTTCTTAACAATGGGTTTTGAAGTCATGATTGATATAGATGACTCACCATATCTCACCAAAATTATAGCTCTTCAAAAAATACAACACCTCATAGAAACCCTAGAGAAGGAAAAAATTAGACATGATCCAAATCTTTTATTGGTAGAAAATTAAGAGAGGAAACTCCATACCAAGAAATACATTAAGAAATAATGTGTTTCCCAATTCAGCTAATTACAAGAAAAATTTAACTCCATACCAAGAAACCAACACAATATGACAACAAAAAAAATGGTAAATAGTTGAATGATTCACAATACAAGATGAAAACATTTGAGTTGTAACATTTGAATACAAGATGAAAAGTAGTAAAATGTTATAATTCAAATGTATTGAAGAAATGTGGCATTTTAAAATTAGAAAAGATGTAACAATAATATCTAATTAAAATGAGGAGTTTAAGATGTGAGTGAGAAACTCTACACTATAAATTGGTTTGCTTCAAGTTGCCAAGGAATAAAGAATTTTGGTTTTTTTTTTTTTATTCAATGTAGGCATAATTCCCTATCTTTCCAAAAGTGTATTCTATCTAAGTGGCTAGGGTAGAGAAAAAAGTACAAAATTACTCTATTCAATGTAAGAGAAACAACAAAAACAAATTCTAGAATAACTTGCACCATTTCATTTTCATATTCCTTTCCAAGGTAGATATACACATAAAGGTTTTCAATGGAAGAGAAGAGAAACCTGAATCGATGGAATTTACAATTGAATAAGAACCTTCCTCTAGCTCCAAGCATATGTCTAGGGAGTTCCAATCAACATACTTAGATATGCTTGCATGAAGCAGTGACCTATGATGGCTAATCTATGCAAAGAAGAAAGATGAGAAAAGCCCCAATATTACTCATAGGTGAAGACCTCAATGTTAAACCCAAATGAAATGGCTCCATATTTGAGGTAGAAATCCATTGAATAGTTGTTGATATCAAATGAGTATGGTGAAAGAATTATGGTTCCAGTAGGATCAGCCCATGGAAACACCATGTCAGTGCATATCTAAAAATCAACATATTTGTTACATAAGAAGTATAATTTTATTTCATTTATAATAATAGTAATAATAGTTCTATGAAACGTACCACTCCCATCTAGATTTTGAGCTTCAATCACTATAAGTGTATGAACTCAAATATGGGCATTTGTATGAAGGTTTTAGTGTGTTAGCTATTCTAGTAATTTCAACTCCAAGCCCATGTCTAGGGATTTCCACTCAGCGCACTAAGATATGCCCACATGAAGCAATGACCTTTGATGGTTGATTTGTCCAAAGTGGAAAGATGGGAAAAGCCCCAATATTACTCACAATTGAAGATCTCAATGCATATTCTTGAAATATAACATATAACATAATATAAAATTTTATTTTCTTTTGTTGTTATGTAACCTGAGTTGAGCAAAAGTTTGACCAAATCAGGCATACAACCCTCATTTGGTCAAAAATTTGACCAACACAGGGATAAAAACAAAAAAGAAGATGAAATCATAGGCCAATATGGCCTTTAGTTAAAAAAATTGGTAGAAAAACAAGTGGAAATGATTTTGGCAGTGCGCCAACATCCCTTGTAGGATTTTTGACATGGCTTAACTACCTTCTGTGGTTCTATAGGACTATTGGTTATATCAGACATTAACAAGTCGATCTTTTGGTCACTAGTAAATTTAGCCCTAAATTTTGACAAGAAAAGGTCACAATTTCAACCAAAGTTGGTCGAATTGTCGATCTTTTTTAGTCAATTTTTTGTCACACTCATTATGCATCAAAATTTAGACTTTAAAAAGGTCAACATACCAACGAGAGGTTTGTCGATTTCCTAAGTCCAACCTAAACTCTTATTTCCTCATTTGTGTCCATCGTTAGTCAAAATTTTGATGAACACCCCTTGACTTTTTCGATGATGAAGCCAAACCTTTGATGGTAAAAATGACCAACCATCATCAAAATTGCAACCAAGATCCCTTCAATCTTCTAGGATGGTGCCGACAAAATTGACCAACGATTGTCGAAATTGCAACCAAGACCCCTTAATTTTCTACAATGGTACCATAAATTCAACAGCAAAGGGAAGATATGTTAATCAAAATTGAGACCAATGCTTGGTAGAAATTTAGATGGGTTGTGCCAATTATTGCAAAAGCTTTGCTCTCATAGGATCCTTCTAAACTACACAAAATTTGATTCTAAAGCATAATTGCTCGATGCATGAGACTTAGGGTGTCGTGCACATTTCTACCTCCACACCATTGTTTCTTTCATCACATGATTTATTTCATAAAAAATAATGGGAAGAAGGAAGAAATGTGCATGATATCCTAAGTCTCCACCAAGCAATTATGCTTTAGAATCAAATTTTGTGCAGTTTAGAAGGCTCCTATGAGAGCAAAGCCTTTGCAATAATTGGCACAGCCTATCTAAATTTTGGTTCTTGAGACACCATTTCTTATGAAGACTATAGGCAAAAATAAAATTAGGAAAGAATTATTTATCAGGAATGAAAGCCAATAGCACTAACTAATCTTTATTTTTCAAACAGATAAATGTGACAAAAAACTTACAGTCCCAATCACATCATCATAAGAGCGCATATATAACTATAACCCCTTATTTGGCTACTTGTTGATCAATTCCTTAGCAAGAGCATCTAGGACATAATATTAAAATGCAATCAATCATTGAGCCTATTAGCTCTTTCCTACCACCAAGTTTGGAACATAGTAACTTTGTGGATAGAATCAAAGAAAAACAATGCCATGCATATGGATAACAAAGACTGCTAAGGAGCTAGAAGCTCAAGTGGCATTTTTAAAGGATCAGCTGAAGGCAGATTCATGGAAGATCTTGGCTAGCCTAGTCTCAATTTTTTCAACCTTGGCCTCATTCATGAATGAAAATGTTTTAGGGCATTAGAGACTTCTATACTAGAAGTGTTATGCATAGTCCATAATATCATAGTCCACAACTCAAATGTGATAAGATGTTTTGGTTGGAATCACAATTTCTTGTGTCTAGTCTCCAACAAACTTACCAAAAATTGATAGTGTTTTGATTTGTCACTTTCATAACAAAACAAAACAAAATAGGATGACTGTTCTTCAAATTGTAGAGGGAAGCTACTTAGGATCTAACTATGTCTAAAACTAACATAATTTACAAATATCCACAATCCAAATAGTATCCCTTGATGTTTTCTTTAATGTAAAGTTTTAACTCAACTATGTTATCACCCTGGATGTAATACCAAACTATCATTAGGCTAAAGACTGCAGCAAGATTTACAAATGCAAGGAGAACTACCCAATCAAAGTAGAAAATGACATGAAAAGTTAACAATTTATCAATTGACACCTCTAGATGAAATATTTCTAGCAATTGAACTATACTATAGAAACAAAAATTGCCTTAAAATTAACACCTCACCAGTTGTAGTTCATTTGCATCTGTAATGGCTTCACAAAAGTTAAAAGCTTACCATTTTTCAAGAACATAAAAGACACTCATAGTTCAGCTGTATCAATAAAAGTAAAGTTATTTGAATGTTCAAAAAGTGTGAAACTTCCACTTAATAGCTAGAAAATCCATATCCTTAGTATACATCGTCTTTGATGGAATGTTCATGTAGGTGAATGATTTTCTCTAAAAGCTCAAACTTATGCATAAAGAAGCACCATGCACTTGAAAAATAAAGACACAAAACTGATGGTGGTGTCCACAACAACTCAACCATAAAATTAACCCAAAAAACTTAAATTTTTTGGAAAAAGTACCTACTTGTGTTTGTCATATATTGAACCAAAAGATTTTAACCAAACAAGAACTACGAAGAAATGATTTCAGCATAGAAATGATGTCATGATGTGGAGAAGTAATCTAAAATGCATCCATCTTCTTATAATAAAACTTTTCATAAATCATTGTTGAATATATAGCCTAGTTTTCCAAGTAAAGACACTACCATGGAATGACCCTCTTTTCAATTTTAGTCAACTAATAAAGTTTATGTTCAATTAGCCATCTTTTGCCTTACTACTGTCTTTCTTCTATTAGTTCCATATTGGCCTTTGATTGGAAAAAAAAATTACTACAGTTATCCTTGTAAATTTTTTTTAAAAATAAATGTGATTCTAAAGTAGACCTTGAATGATGCAAACTAGCTCCTCAAACTCAGGAGGTAAGAAAAGGAATTGTTGAGGAAAAAAGTCTAATTGATGATGTGGTGAACATTATTCACGATGTCTTGCATTCATATTGATGCATATTTTGCGCTATAACAACAAATGAAACTACTGACAGACTCATATCACTCTACACACCTTGAACAAAAAGCATCAAAGGTGAATAATCAAGATGAATGATAAAAGGAAAGTTAAGAGATGTAGCAAGTGCACTAATGCTCATACCATGCTACAAGAAAATCTAAAGAAGGTTAGAGTGTGTGTCAAGAATACTAAAAATCTATTCAAGTATAGTTTGAAATGGCAAGACTCTACCAAGCACATCAAAGCACAAATAGACTCAATTGAAACCCATATTTTGCTAATGGACACATGATTTAGAGGAAGACAATGACATCTCTCCTAATGCAGACTAGTCAACTTCATTCTCTGCTAGATATATTACAAGAGAAAACAAATAAAATTAAGAAAGAATTTCTTCTATTAAGGGAAGCAATTGATCAAACGATGGTGACTTTATCTTAGGTTTTGAAAGATGCATAATAGATTGAGAAGAAAATGCAAAAAATAGATAATGTTGATATTGCAAAAGATCTTTTCTTGCAATTTAATGTCAGAATAGGATTATGTCTTTAACCATTTCCTCATGGGAATCTACTTTTGGATTGTTGAAGATATAGTATAATGGCATATTACCTGATGTATAAGACCCAACTTTGGTGGTAAGACATTTTTGGATCTATATATACACTGGAAAATGAGGAATATAGTTTTGATTTCTATTACATTCATTTTTGGTGCATTCCCTAAGGCGGAATCGATAGGGATAGGGGAAGCTAATGTAAATATTGAAGTCGTGACTTGTAAAGAAGGATATGTGGGTCTAGTTATAGATATGAATTTTCATATTACAGGGAGTAATGTATGGTAACACAAAGTCCATACAGTGTTTTAGAGGACACCCTTTGTCCTTGATGTCAAGGGGGGGAAATACATGACATTGTGAAGAGTCCACAAGTGTTTTCATAAATGACGAAGGGGGGTATTGATGCAAATATGTATGTTGGGTTGCCACTAATGTCAAACTTGTCATCGATGTCAACTATGGTCCAAAAGGTGTGTCAATAGTATTTCTACCTATTCCAGAGTGGTACAGTGGTAGTAGTGCTTGCACCAAGGAGTTTTGGTTGTCACGATATCATGGCCAAATATCTACTTCAGATTGGCATCAGTTTAGAGTATAACTCATCTAAATCCTTCTTCAAATTTTGCATGTCTACTCACACAAGGTCCACATGGAAAAATTAAGCTCTAGAAGTTCATGAACCTTGATCTTACTTATCTCCATACTCTCAATAGAAGATGGCAGACAAATTGATAGCAAAGATGAAACAACAAAGGGATGATTTGGAGAAACATTATGAATGGGTATAGGCTATAAGCATGAATCCATATTAGAATGTCACATAAAATCATATAAATAACAAAAACACCATAAACTTGTAATCATAGCATCATGATCATACCATCGTATCATCATACGCTTCAAGTTCAACATCAAAATAATAAAATGTCAAATGATAAATCATAACATCAAGTTCAAGTAAAGGAAAAAAAGCCTGTATAACCATATTTTTTTGTCATGCCCTTTTTTCAAGGAACTCAAAAATTATTCAAATTAAACAAGTATGAACTATAAGAGACAAAGAAAGAAGGCAAAGGTGTTACCTCACCAAGATGATAGTAATAATGAGACAAAGAACCATGAAGACTAAATCCAAGGAGACCAAATCTAAACATCTGGGTTCATTCAAATTCAAAATTTGGTTTGCCTTCATAGCACTGTCAAGTCAACAACATGAGCATTATTTTGTGTCTAGAGTGCAAGGTGTTTTTTAGTGGCTGATATTCGTAAATTGGCTAATTTTAGGAAAATTTTGCTAGTAATTTGGCTAATAATTTAAGATTTAATGCAAGCTAAAATGACATATTTTTATTAAATTTAGTTCTAAAATATTTAAAATTGCTCAATAATTTATTTTATTAAAAAAAATAAACTCAAAGATTTGCCACAATATTCGATACATGATTAGATTTGATTCACCTAAATATTATATATTATCGAAGAAATTAAAATTAATTCACCAATAATTATCATAATTATTAGTTACTTTAGGGATATATCACCAATTATTAGTTTTCACTATTGATTTAAAATATAATGTAATTATCCTCATAATTTCCATGAGATAAAACATGTTCAATTTTGATTTGTAATATTCCATGATGATTAGTGAACTTCTTATTATTATTGAGATTTGCCAATATTTTCTACTCAACAATTATGATTCCAAAATAATCGCTAATGTAAATAATATTTAAAATTAAAAAATTGAGAGATTCGTTGATAAAAATAATTTGGTTTTTCAAAATAATGAAAGATTCACCAATGATTTATATTTTTTTCTGGAGGGGGGTTTCTTAAAGTTTACCCTGCTAGAGTGTCATCAATGTTTTTAAATGTAGAATGAAATGGTTGTAAGTATGCATTTCTACCACATGCAAATGATTTTGAGATACAGACCTATGCAATCCAATCTCCCAAGGAATAGACAGCACCACTTATCGCCATCTTTGCCAAAATAGGATTTTTCATAAAGCGATGTTAGAATAGTTACTAAAATGGTCATAAATTATGTTCTTATAGTAAAAGAATACTTTGACTTAAGAAAAAAACTACACAATATTAAAACATGACATTGTGCTTTAAAAACTAAAAAAGTACCTGTAATGAAGAACTTCATTTGGACTTGCCAATTGGTTGTCACTATTAACTATAAGCTTATCTTTAAAGTTTGAGCTTCACTTGGTTTTGAGAATAGTTTAATATTCTCTACTAAACAAGGCCAATCATGTGAAGGTGGAAGCTGATCTGGCCCCTCCCCCCAACATCACTCTAAATTCCCCATTAACATTTAATAACATTCATTCATTCATTCATTTTTGAAATATAACATTCAATCATTATAATCACATGATAACATTCATTAACACATAAAATTCATTAACACACAACATTCATGAAAAATTCATTAACACACAACATTCATGAAAAATTCATTAACACACAACATTCATGAGTAAGTCATTCATGAATAATTCATTAACACAAAATTCATTAACATGCAACATTCATGAATAAGTCATTAACACATAAAATTAATTAACACACAATAATCATTTCTTTTTGGCTTTCTTGCAAAAAAAAAATTTCATGAAATTTCTAAGAGGTATATCAATGTCCTCATCATCCCCCTCCTCTACTGGTTCTAATTGCAACACATGTGTCCTCATCTCTTCAGGAACATGAGGCCACTACACCAAAGGGGGGTCTGCTGCAATAACAAGTACTTCATGAGTTAAATTCACACCATTTTATATTAGTGAATTACGAGTGTTTATTTAAGTAAAAGAACTATAAATCAAAAAAATAATTTAAAAGAACAAAACATATATTTTCTTTACCTAAATGTGCAACATGATCTACCTATTGATCAGTCTGAACATCCTCCGGCACTCGTTCAGCATGACATGATTCTATATCCTCTAAAATATACACAAAAAGGTTACACCAAGTTCAATTAAAGATGTTAAATTGTATTAGTAATTACATAATTAGTTTTAAATAGAAAATGAGCACCTTCATGGATAGTACAATGCACATCAGGAGCTTCATGATGCGGCATATGATTTGTGTCACGATTAATAGGTTGCATTGCAATTTCATGCACATTATTATCAAATAGATTGTTGCTCAAGTATTCAATTTCTAACATATATTTTGGCATATTTACTTGTGCACATGATGTAGGAGACTATTTAGTTGGGGCAATGGAAGCTTGCCATAGGCATTTAGCCACGGCTACATAGCCTTGCTTGAAGGCAATTTTTTTGTGTTCTTCCATGGCCTCCAGATTAAAATTAGTGTCCTACATTTTTTTATTAATTAAAAAAATTATTTTCATTTTATAAATAATTTTTCTTTGCAATTCATTTACTGCTACTTACAACTCATGCTTTGATTTTAGAATATCCCCCAGAGCTAAGTTTGTGCTACCCAATCTTTTCCAACCTGGCCTTTGTTGCCTTTGATGTGTCCTACAACCTATGAAAAGTTTGAAATATGTTAGATGATATAGATATAAAGATCAGTACTAATTAGTGCATTATTACATTAATATACTAGTAGTTAATACTATAGCATACCTTCTCGCATTTGCTAGTGCAATTTCTCTTTGACCATGCCCTTTCTCCTTTGCATCCAAAATGAAATCATTCCATTCCCTCATTGCAATAAAGGGAGGAAGCTCATACTTCGGGTTTAGGATGAGACTCTTTCTATATGAGTCCCTCACAACCTTAAGATGTTTGCAAGCTTTCTGTAACATTTTCTTATGATCAAAAATATTAATACCAAACTCATACTCTAAATATTTGATGAGCTGATCTTTTAATTTTTTATCTTGCAAGTTCCACCTTTTAAGAAAAAACAAAAAATTGTTAGATATAGCTAGTAAAAGAAAAGACCCGAATGAAAGGAAAAATGTTGCACCAATTAATGATATGAAAAAAAATAGTGGGATAAAATTAGTTCACTTATGGTGTTCCACCTTGTACGTATGGTGGGCCTGAATGTTTGCACTATGAGGTCATAAAGCTTCTTATAAAATGTATCATTTCCTAGAAAAAATGTCATGGGATAATCAATCCAAAGCTTATTATGAATAGGTAAGTGCATATTACAATATAAAAAATAATTATTTAAAGTACCAGGAATCTTAGGACATTTTAAAGGCATTGATTCATCATTGTCAATCAAAAATGATGACTGCATAGCTCTCATGATAGAAACACGGGTAGCTCCAGGAAATGATGGTGAATTATTAGCATTACATGCACTATAATCTGTATCTAGCATAGCAGATAGTGCATCTCCTACCGCTAGAAAAATAATCCACTATGTGATGCACCCAAGATAAAAGTACAAATTATCAGTTCATAATTAACACAAAACCAAATATAGAAAAACAAGGATTTACCAATTGGACATCCTCTTGTTGTCAAAATTGCAATCAAAAATCGCATATTGATGTTCGCCAACCTCCTAGGAGTCTCCTGCACTTGATGACTTGAACAATACATTATTAGCAAATACATTATGAAATAATAAAAGTAAAAGTTAACTTAAGAAGTTTTTGAATGTTTGAAATAAAAAATTCCTTTTAACTTGTCAACTAAAAGATTATTTTACCAGTGGCAGTCAAAGCTCTACTAGTACTAGCCTTACCGTGTTGTCCTTGACTAGGTTTTGGATCAATTGCCAAAAAATCTTGTAACAAGAACACATATTACATATTTTACTTCACAACATAATAGATTATAAAATATAAATTTTTATTGAACTTTTGTTATAACTAAAGATTCATTACTACTTACTTCATAATGAAGAGCTTGCACTCTCAAATCATATAGCCTCTTCATCATCTCCTTGGATGGAATATTTGCTTCATCTATAATTCTCATTATTTCTAAATTCATTTTTTTTATCTTTTTCTTTGACATAATTGTTACATTAGGTGTTTCTGCAATATCATCATCAAAAGGGATAGTTATTGGCTTTGTACTTATTGCAGGTGCTTTTCCCTTATCCTTAACATCAAATTGTAAGAGTAATATCAGTAAAACTATCATAAAAATTCAAAAACTGTAAATAAAATAATGTAATAATATAACATTTTTTGACTATCTAATTTGTACAAGTTTAATAAGGTTTATCCTTACTAAAGAATGGGTGAGAGTAGCATCCTTGTGGCCTCTATCATGCGTGGGATCCATATCATCCTATCACAAAGATTAAACATAAAAACTTCAACTAACTGAAAGCAATAGACAGCAAAAAAAAACTTATTAGCAAAATGGTATATAGTAATTACAACCCTCATGATAGTAACTTTGTTTGCATCTATGCAATTTAAATGGTAATCTATTAGTAGTTCTTCCCCTGCACTTATTGATTTTATTGCACAAACAAAAACTTCATTCCCCTCACGCACCTCAAATATGCAATTGGGTTGCTTACTAGTTGAGGAAGGTCACATACTATTTATAAAACCTGCAATATTACCTATTTCTTTTGGTCTCCCATCAATGTACACAGAAAATCTTTTACTTGGATCATTTTCTTGCCATTGTATATAATTAGCTAATAGTGCATACGTACGCATACTTTTTTATATCAAACAATCTGCATCCAATCATTGCAATTATAACATGGACCAACATACTTGAATAATTTGACAACTTTTTTGTAACATACCTTTATCCCATCCATGGAAAATAGGTGCAAACCATGTAATGAGGATGGAGCAACGTGATATATCCTCTCATTAACACAAAAATTGGTGTTAATTGGAGATAGCTCATTGGGTAACCATTCTTTCTCAATGTGTGTGTGCCAAAAGGGCACCTTGATGTCGCCTTTGGTCGCATCATCATAAGAACATGACTCCCATTAGCAAGGAAAAATTGCATGCGTTTATCAAAAAAAATTCTAATATTTTGACCTCTAGTTGATCTCCCTATTTTAGTCGTACTACATAGAGCTTTCATCTACCATTTCCTCATTTCCCTCATTTGATGTAGATAGATCTGACAAGTATCTATTTGGTGGGTCTTGCAATCCATCAAATGGAAATTTGATAATATTTAAATAATATATATAGAATAATCAAGTCGTGACTCATATGTGCAGTTCTTCTTTGTCTATACGTGAGAGATATAAAATGTATTAAGTTGAAAGTGATTATACATTTATTTTATATAGACCTTCTTTGTCTATATATACATTATATGATTATATAAAATGTCTATTTATAACATACATTCTCAATGATAAACAAGAAGAATATAAGAAAATTATGTCTATTTATTGACTTATACCTACTGATCCATGTCACTATGCATGATCCACACCAAAGGGGTCAAATTTCCTGCATATGTCAATCGTTTATCTTAAATTAGCTAAAAATTACATGATAAAAATATGCTACAAATAACTTAGAAGACAACATGAACAATATGCAACATCGTAAACATGAACAAATTTACCTTATATATGGAATGCAAGATCGTCAATAGAAGGGGTGACAATATCTGTAGTCAATTGCCTATTTGCAAAAAGGGTGATAATTAGACACAATATAAACATTGGTAATTATAAATAACATATGTTGTAATCATTGGAATTGAACACAATAAATATATAATCAAATTTCCTACATATGTTAATCATTTATCTTAAGTTAGCTAAAATTTACATGATATGCATATGCTACAAATAAATTAGAAGACAACATGAACAATATGCAACATCATAAACATGAACAAGCTTACCTTATATATGGAATGCAAGATCATCAACAAAAGGGGTGATGATGTTTGTAGTCAATTGCCTGTTTGCAAAAAGGGTGATAATTAGACAAAATATAAACATTCATGGTAATTATAAATAACATATGTCATAATCATTAGAATTGAACACAATAAATATGTAATCATTACAATTGAAAGCAATAAATCATGTCGATCATTTCATTGATCATTTCAATTATGTTATTGATTATCTTCATCATCATCATCATCACCATCATCACCATCATCATCACCATCATCATTGCCATCATCACCATCATCATTTCCATCATCATCATCATCACCATCATCATCATCGTCGTCACCATTATCTTGATCTTCATCATCTGCTTCTTCATTATCTTCAATATTTTCTTCTTCCATAACATTATACTTGATCATCCTTCCTCTCGGATCATGTCTAACAACAAATGACCAACCCTGTTTATGTGGAACCTCTGAGTTAAATACTTTCTCACATTGGCTTGGAAGAACATAGGGCTCATCTCCAACTGGCTCAAATGACCTTGTATTAATCATTGTAAATCCATTATCATGTTGAATAATCATTCTATCCGAATCATTTTGATTTAGTTGTAACTTGTACCATTTGACAATGAATAGAACTACTTTGAAGGAGTTAAAGTCACACTCAATTATATCATCCAAGATGCCATAGTATTGATTTTGAGATTGTTGAGGATGTATGTCATTTCTAAATGATATATTAGTAACCTCGAAAACTACAGTTACCCCAAAATCACAAGTTTTCTTTGTGTCATCCAACTTTTTAATGAAAAATTTGTGGCCATGATAATACATAGCTTTGTGGTGCTTGACCTACAATTTTTGAAGTGTGTATAAATTATTTGCATCATGAGTTGTTACAAAACATACGTCAAGTTATGATCATTAATAATTTTTTATGTACCTCTCCACCTCTTAAACCCTTTACTAGATCAACTACCATCAACGTAACATTGGAATCTCCATTATGATGAGCTTCTGTAACCAATGAAGCAACACCTTCTCATGTTAATGAGCAACCATTTTGTTCACATCATTCAATCCATACCATCATCCAATCAAGATTGTTCACAATATACAAATGTATTGCATCCCACTCTCGACCACCTGTATCAAAAAAAATACACCAATTATAAATAATTTATATTGAATATTTATAAGAATTAATTAACTACAATAAAATCTTAGATTTACCTCTCACTTTCCTTAATCTACCTTTGCTCATCAAGTATTCCCCTTCAAATTTTTTAATTGAGTTGGGATCCCAAATACGATCTACATGGTCTTTGTTGCAAACTTAGGAAGATATTCACTAATGTACACCATGGTTTGGTATACCATATATCCCTCCACAATAGGACCCTCAGGATGTGCTCTCTATCAAACCAAGCCTTTCAAAAATTTCAAGTGCCTCTCAACCATCCACATTGACTTGGTTGGTACAGGTCCACACAATTCAATCTCCTCAACTTGATGTATGAGGTAGTGTTCTTATGCATTGAAAAAAATTCGAGGTAGACACTTTTTCATTTCACAAATAAGAAGAGGAATTTTTCTCTTCCAATATTTTATATCTTCTTTATTGATTTATTTAGATGAAAACCACCTCATGTATTTTCAAAGATCATATATAACTTGTATGACATTGTTGGAAAAGTGATGTGGGAGAGATAGAGGTAGAACATACTACAATATTTGTAAGATTATCTTGTCAATATTTTATAAAAGAATGAAATTAAAACTACATGTAGTATACAAATATATAGTGAATACAAAATAACATAAATTACCTTAATAAATGTATGGAAATCGTGTGTTTTCAACCCTGGCCCAAATTCACTTTTCTTTGATATGATATTTTTTATGTTCATAGCAAATCCTATGGGAAATCGTATATTTTTTTTATGACTTCTTTTATCACATTGCTTTGCTGCTCTAACAATAACCAACTAAGGGCACTAGTATCAATATAGTCTCCATTGTTATTTAATTGAATGCCATTTTTCATTGCATGGTTGGATTCTTCAATGTCACTACAAGTTTTGACAATTTGGTCTTTGTCACACCTTCCATCCAAGATTTTCCATAATGTCTCTATTACATTTTTTTCAATATACATAGGATCGAACAAATGCACAATTGGGAGTTGCTCGTAGTATGGCAACCTAGTAAATTATGTAGGATAAGTTTTTAGTCCTTTTGGAAGTTGGTCATTGATGCCTGCATGATCTTCACAAGCATCAATTACATCATCAGTAAACAAAACACAATATCAAAATATAAATTTGAAACAAAAATCATCAAATGGAATGACTTGCCTCAATGATTTATTTTATTGTATGCCAACTTCCATAGGCAAGGTGTCATTTTATGTGGCTTTGACGTAGTCTCTTCTTTCCTATTAGAAAGATTTTTTTCAGTAATTCGATACTTATGATTTCTATGCAGAAAGTGTCTATTCTCATTGAACACCCACTTTCTTAAACTTTTTGAATGATGAGATTTCATCTTTGGACCAAAAACTAGACATGCAAATTTTCCCTTTGTCTGAAGACCTACAAGATCGTGTATAATTGGATTAAATGTGTTAACTTTGTGTTGTCACTATAACATACCAAAAAAGAGGTATTAAGAAGAGAAAATATCGCAAAAATGTGTTAGCCCAGGGGCATCATGTATTGTCCATACAAGCATTGCATGAAATTGAAATTGTCTTTGTCCTATTGATCTATAGATGTCATACATAGTAACCCCATTCCATAACACCATCAACTCATCGATAAGGGGTTCAATAAATACATTGATATCTTTAACTTGGTACTTACCTAGTTGAATGAACAAAAATGTTACATAATTATTATGACCATTTTGATGGATTAGTAATAATAAAATAATTTAGATGACCATTAAATCAAAAAATACCTAGAACAATTAGTGTAAACATTATGTGCTCTCTTTGTATGGACAACCAAGGAGGTATGTTATTGTTGATAACAAAAATAGGCCACACTGAGTGAGTAGACCTCATCTCTCCAAAAGGATTGACACCATCTGTTGCCAATGAAAGCTTGAGATTACGAGGTTCTTCTTTAAAGTGTGGCCATTTTTCCTCTATTTCCTTAAATGTCGAACCATCTGTAGGTATTTGAATAATTTCATTTTGACTTCTATTGTGTGCATGGTAATCCATAAATTGTGCCAAGCTATTGCACATGAATAATCATTGCAGATGTGGAATAATTGAAATATGTCAAAGAACCTTGCAAGGCACCTTTTTTGTTAATTGGTATGATTGATATCTACTAATATGAAAAATAGGGCATTGTGTTGTAAATTTATGTTATTTATGATATATAATATGATTGTTCGGACATGCATGTATTGTTTGATAATCCATTCCAATATCTTTCATGATGGTAGATAATTATCGATACGAGCGAGGTAGAATGTTTGATGGTAGTAACAAACACTCACCTATCAACCTACGACCAAAAATATAATTTGTTATTTTTAAGAATATTAATTAATACACAAACCCAATGTTAATTGTAAGGGAACTACAAGTAAAATAATGAAAGAAGATGATATACCTTAACATATGTGTCATTGCTATGTTGGATAAACCAATTATAACCTTCAAGTTTACCAACAACAATACAATAGCAAGAAGAGTTGTTTTAGAGCCTTCATATAGGGACGTGTGTGCCTTCTCAAGTATAGGTAGATCAAGCTCTACGTCAACATCATCATCATCATCTTGATCATCGTGATCATCTTGATCATCATGATCTTCATTGTCATGGTATTCTTCCATTGTATCATTACCTTCTACTTCAATATTCACACCTCCATGTTCCCTCATTTGGAAATCTGCATTCTCCAAATTGTCATGGTCCATAACATGAAACTCAAGGATGTTAACCTATATAAAAATGATGACCTTATATTAGCCATGACCTTCCATAACTCTACCTCTACATATTGCACTTGCTATATACAAGCACTTCCTAAGAAAATGGGTAGCAACAGCCAAGAAGGGAATAAGAGAGTCCATTTGGCTCAAGAGGAGGATGCACAAAGTGACCAAGGGGCAAGAGGAAATGCTGATTCAAAGAGAGGAGAGTCTCTAATGTTCAATAGAACCCTAGTGAAGACTGTCATAGAGCAAGAAACTCCCCAAAGAAAGAAATTATTCAGAACTATTTGCAAGGTAAGAGGTAAGGTCTACAAAGTTATTGTAGATTCTAGTTCAACTGATAATATAGCCTCAGTAGAAATGGTAGAGAATCTTGGATTGAAAAAGTTGCCTCATCCTAACTCTTATAAGGTTTCATGGCTAAATAAGAATTCCTCTTGAAACTAAGAGCACAAGCATTGGGAACATGGAGATCAATGTCCTATTAAATTGTAAGAAGAAAGAAAAGCTTGCACAATATCATGGTCAAGATCGAGAAGCAACGGGACAAGTGTATAGCCAAACAAAAGATCAACTACAACATAAGATGTGGGACTTGAGAAGACTTAAACCAGTTGAAGATTGTTATAACTAGCAAGGCATGATAATTTATATAAGCTGAACCTACTAATATATATTTTTAAATCAAAGATTCCATAATGATATCAACATAATATTCAAGTAAAAAAATAGTATGTTACATTGGAGGCTTATGGAAGATGTTGTGTGGGATGAGAGGTTTCTATGACTCTTGGGATAACAAGATGAGTGTAGAGCATATTTCACAAATACATTAATTTAGCACAAAAAAAACTCAACTATCAAGGTGCATTTAATACAATATAAAAATAAGACTAGAATGATTCTTTGTTTTACTTCTTCATGATTGTACCTCACATTGGGTAATCGGGTTGAGACCATCAAATTCTTTAGGCCGGTGCCATGGCTATATATATGTTCTTATTGTAATGTTTGACACTTGAATATCCCAATTTCAATAACACTATATTATTAGTGAAGGCTATATAATTAAGATATGATTATTAGTGAAGGCTATAATATTAAACTTTGTTAAAATGAGTGAATGGACAAGAATGTAGGGATTGCATTTAAAATGTAACTCTTGTATATATTAAAATCTTATCTCTTAAATACTGCCAAATGCCACCAAATTATTTTTTAACGTATTGTTTTAGCTGTAAAATATCTCACTTAAAGAACTCTCAAAGAAAAGTGACAAAAATAAATTACTCCCTTTGGATCCGATATCACACGTATAGTTGTCATTATACCAAAAGCCATGTATATCTCTAAATTTTTAGATCGACATCTTCATATGTACCAAAAATGTTACTAAATTAGCAATAGTAACTGTAGACACCTAAAAACCTTTAGAAAATAAAGTATTTTTATTTTTTGAAAAATTCCTGATGACATCATCATTTATTAATTAATTAATTATTTAATTTATTTATTTATTTTTATGCCATTAAATCCCTTTATCTTAATTAAAAATATTTAATTAAGGAATCCCTCCCAAAAATGTTTAAATCTTATTTAAACATTATTTCCTTATTTATTAATTATTTAATTAATAAATTGACCAAAAAATCCAAAATAAATTTAAAAATTATTTTTTGCCCAAAACTTGGCCAATTTCCTTAAGACCACTAACCTCTTCCAAAATCTTCTAATCCTTAATTTTGATTAAAGGCTAATCCCATCATTTCCTACCCCTAATCCCAACTCAAAATATTTAATTAAGATTAAATATTAATCCTCATGTTTATTAAAAAAGTTTAAATAAATATCTCCTCAACCCAAACCCTTGAAATAAATAGAACTTTATTTATTTCCTAAAATCTAATTTATCCTCATCCTAAGAAGTTCTAGACTCTTCTAGAAAGTCTTCATCCTCATCCTAGGAAGTTTAGACTATTCTAGAAAGTCTTTATCCTCATCCAAAGTCCAGACTCTTCTATAAGATGTCTTTAAACCTAATCCTAGTCCCCTCCTAACCTTGTCACATTCCCTAAAAATGGGTTAAGACTTACTAACCCAAGCCAAAGTTAACAAATATCTCCTCCTTCAGCCACCTTCATTAAATGCCATCCACTTGCCTATCCTAAGCTAATCCTAAACCATCCTAATCCATCCTCTAATCATTTGCACAATCCTAAGCAATCTTAAAACCTTCCTAATCAAGCCCAAGTTGAAATTCCTCTCATCTCCCTCAAAATATCCCAACCATAAAACTTTATGAAGTCCACTAGGCCATAAATGACTCTTCCAAGCCCTTTTATTGCTCTTACAAGCCATTATGAGGGTCTTTATGAAGATTTTATCCCTTGAGCCTCCTTTGTTGACTCATCCTTCCCCTTTCCTCCATCCTCTCACCTTGTGACATGTGTCACTCCCTGATTGGCTATAAGGAAGCACAATCCATGTGTTCTCCTCTCATGCAATCTGAGCCCTCTGTGAGCTTTTTTCCATCCTTGCATCTTAGCCCTCAATCCCTCAAGCCTCTTGCCTATAAATTGGATCCTTCCCCTTTGCAAAACAACACAATCCATGAAGTAAATTCATAATGCCATTTTAAGAAGTCATTTTACATCAAAACCATACACTCACACCCAAATTCCAACTCCATTTGAGGCCCTTTTTGAAGCATAAGCTTGAGCATACATCCTATCTATTTAGACAAAGCCACTCAACAAGAGAGCTTCTTATTGAGAGAGTCCATTAATGGCTCATATTCTCAATTGAGAGCTCATCTTAGTCTATCTTGAAGTTTATGAATTTTGTTTAGTTTGTAGAAGCTTTATTTAAATTTGGTTTCTATTAGCATACTAACATTGCTCATATACATTTTGGCACGCCCGGTGGGACCCCGCATGGGTCATTTTCATTAGCTTTTTTAGTCAATTTTTGTATGTCATTTGCTAATTTTGGCTAATTTTGCTTGTTTTTGTGATTGGTAGGATTGTATAAATTGGTTTTGTAGGTCCATATGAACATGAAGAAGACAAAGGAGCTCATAGTCTATCTCATAGTATTTGCAGATTTTTTAAGCTTATAGGTGGACAAAGCACTTGGAATTCTTCTTCCTCTTCTTGTCTATATTCTTCTTATTCCATCTACTTCTTCTTCTTCTTCTTGTGGGAGATCTTGGCCATTTTTTTTTAAGGAAGCAAAAATATACACACTTCTTTTTAGTGCTTAAAATGAACCCCCAAATCATACTTAAATCCATTAAAAAATTAAAAAATTGCAAAAAAGAAAAAATCTTTTAACAAGTGAAACTAAACCAATCTAATCATTTGCATCCTTGCAACATCAAGATTTTAGATGCATTCATGCAAAGTTAGGAACACTTCATTTTTGGGAATTTAAAAAGAACTTCAAGTTTCAATTTCAAAAGGTTCAAAATCAACACTAAGTGCACACTAAAATCTAAATCAAACTCAAAGCATCAATCAAGGATAAAATGAACCTCATTTGCAAATATTTTAAAGTTCTTTTAAAAATCTCATGAAAACTAAGAGTCCTAAATGGTTGCCAAAAATTGTCCTAAAAGCTTTGTTATTTTTTCCAAACAAATGTCTTGTTGCAAAATCTTGAATGTTTCTTAGGTTTTTCATGCATCAAAACAATCTAGGAATATCATTTTTGGGCTTAAAACATGCAAACTAGAACACAAAATCTTGAATAAAAACCAAAGTCCAAAGAGTCATTTTCACTTTTGAGTCCAACACAATCTTGAATGATATAAGGTTAAAACAAAGCACTTCAAAGTTCTTAAAACAACACACAAAATCTCAATCTTGAATGCTCAAAGGAAAAAACTTGAATGTTTAATCACTTGTCTTTGAATGCATGTTGCTAAACACACTCTTGAATGCCATGGATTAAAATAAAATTTTCCTTGAATGCATGATTAAAACAACAAATCCAATCTTGAATTCCAAGGATCAATTAACCATTGCAACATCAAACACTTCATTTGGAGCTTTTAAAATTGAACAAAACAAATCTCTTTTCCACATGCAATTTAGGCAAAGTTTGATTTTTGGACATTTAAGAAACTTTGTTAAGTTAAATACAAATTTGAAAAAATCAATTTGAGTAGTTCCTTGGACTCACCTCTTTTCTAATCACCCATCAATTCAACCATTGGTTGCAATCTCAGTGCCATCTATGGGGATGGGTCTACTTGAAAAAGGTGTTAAATGTTCCACAATCTAACTCACTCACTTGGTCTTTGAAAGTTTGCTTTAACTTTATCAAAATTCTTAAATAACCAAAACTCTAGACTAAATTGATCACACTTCAAGTTTGGGCACTAAAATTGAACAACTATTGACGTGGAGGGCCTCCAGGTGCATGCTTGAAATCAAATCTCGCACATCTTTGTTTTGGGCTTAAAAATAAAATCACACCAGCTCTTGAATGCCTTACAGAAAATTAATCGATACTTGACATGGAGGGCCTCCGAGTGCGCGAGTTTACTTTTTTGTTGACCCTAAATCTTCTTCTTGTATTCATTCTTCACTCAATTTTTCTTTGTTAGTGCATTTCAAAGTTGGAATTGAACATTGTCTCTTAAACATGAGTGCTTTCAAAGTCTAGATCAGCACACATAAGAGTCAGTTGGTAAAAAGAACAAGCATATTTTTTAGCCCAAGGTCATCCAAGTCTTCTCTCCCCTTGTTGTCTTTCAAGGCCATCTTGGGTGCATAAAATTAGGATCCAAAACCTTGTTTCTTTTTAGGAGGCCTGCTTGGGGATTTCATCACCCCTTGGATGACCTCAACTCCAGCGTTCCAGCGGAGTATAAGAACCGGGAGGTGAATTGAAAGACACCTCTCTTGGGATCAAGATTTTGTCACTCAGGCTAAGCCTCAAGGAACTTTATACCCTTAAGAAGTGAAAGAGGAGAAGTGGGTTACCGCTCCTCTTGGCTATGTGACATCTTTTTGGCTTCATCTATAGATTTGGGCCTCACATACCTTGGGTATATCGAGGACTCCCTAGCTAAACCAACTGTCAGCCTTGTAGACAACCATCTAAGATGTTAACATGTTTGAAGTGACTAATCAAAAAATTTGTAAGACATACACACTCCTTGGCACAAGTATTACATTTTGGGAATCAAAACTTCTATCGGGTTGTTTCTATCTATTGCTTGGTCTTTTACTTATTGAATGCATGTTTGCCAAACTTGGTCAATCCTAGCTTAGGGCACACTTAGCGTAGTCACTGCCTACTCCAAAAGTTGAACAAGTTGAAGAAAAACAACCAAGATCTCTCAAAGCTAAGCAGATTCAGGAATTGATGTCAGAGCAACCCAAACCCAAACAGAAGTTTCACAAAGTCAAACTCAAGCCATCTCAAGCATACCAAGAACTTTTAGCCAAGAGAAAGGAACTAACACCAAGCCCTCGAATTGCCAAACTCCACAAAGCAGAGGAAAAATCTACTGAAGAAGCCCTTCAAGATGTCTGGTTAGATTGCACCATCCAATTTAACCAACATCCAAGAGTTAACAATGCTTATGCCTTACCAACTAGGCATGATTTATATGATTAGACCCCCTTGTTTCTCCACATCTTCTTGCATAAACTTTAATTTTGCATTAGAGTCATCTTTGTAGGTAAGCTAGCCATCCTTAGTCATCCCCTTAAAGCATTTTAGCTCATTCATCTCATTTAGAACCAAACCATCTAGCCAGCAATCAAAACCTCAGATCCAAGCCTTCAAAATTGTTGTCACCTTGCCAAAAGTTTGTCATTCCTAACATCTTCCAAATCCACCAATCTCACCCAGGTTATCCCTTTGACAGAGCTTTGTCTAGGGTAATTTAGCTTTGTCACTTGTTATCCCTCATCACCTTGAGCTAAAGGTTGGGATCCACAAGTGGTCAATCTCGTGTTCTTCCTAAAGGATCATCAGTCTATCCTTAAGTTGACACAATCACCACCAAGCTTGCACATAGGAAAGCAGACCTTTCATAATTTGGCAACATATCTTTGAAGTTAGAATCCTCAACCCAATCCTCCTTAGGTTTTGTCATACAGCTTTGCCTCAACCTAGGAAACATTCTGCATTTTCATGCCACCTGTCACTTGCTTAGGCAAGAAGAAGAAGGAAACAATGGAGCCCTATCATTTGGATCCAATAGCATCGCTCCCCTTGAGCACTCAACCATCCTTCAGCCCAGAGAACGCTATACCATCACCTACTAACATTGAAGCTTTCATGAACCAACCAAGAAATGTAGTATTGGTGAACGCCATTATAGACAAAAACAAGGAAACAATCATGGCTAACTTTCAAAGGGACAATATTGGAGCCTTCGACTTTGGAAGACCTCCCCCCTTATCAGATCCATCTCACCCCTTGCTTGAGAAACTCCCACCACCCATAGGCTCTTATGATTCAAATTATCCTCAATATGTGTGAAAAGAAGAGTCTCAACCCACCCCATATGATCCAACAGACCCAAACATACCAGCCTCCACTCAAGTTGAAATCTCCCTCCCACAAGCCAATCCAGCCACCACCACTCTACCATTGGTCCATACCACTTCATCCCAAACCCCCTTCACCCAAAACACCTCATCATTCACTCCCTTCACTATTGTTGCTACTGCCCCCCAACCTAGCCTTCCAAATCCACCCATCTCCCAAATCAATGCTAGCATCTTTGGCCAACCACAACAATATACAATTGGGATGCCACCCATGGGGCCAAGTAATCAACCTTTTATCACCCCCAGCCTATTTACCTCTGCTCATAACACAATTTCATTATTTCCACTAGGTCCTTGGAGCTCAGTGCCATTAGCCACAAATCCACAAGCTACTACCCTCACTCCAAAAAGCTATCAAACCCCACAAGCTACTACCAATGTTCTGCCAAGATCTCAAGTGACCCAAGCTCCTGCCACCACTTTACCAAGCTTTCAAATCCAGCCACCAAGCTATCAAACCCCATTAGTTCCATTCCCAAGCTTTCAATTCCCACCACCAACCAATCCATTACCTCCTATTACCAACTATTTTTCTATGCCACTTCTAGGAGGAAATCCACCACCACCAACCACCAATTACTTGGCCTCTTTTGCCATGTAGACACCTTCCCAAATAGGGGCACAGCCGGTCAAACTCCTCAAATCCAAAGTCAAGTTTCACAAGCTCCTCGATCCTTTCCCCAAGCTTCACACCCATCTTATACCTTACCTCCACAAAGAAATCCATTTATCCCACAGCCAGCTTATGTTCCTTAATCCCAACCTCAAATCCACTATCAGCAACAAGCCTCATAACATATGCAGCAATATGTGCCACCTCCACCTCAACAACCCATCATCCACCATTTAGTTTCCCATGACATGTACAATCCCTACCAGCCCACACCTCAAAGCCATTCATATTCCATTGCCCCATCTAGCACATACCTACCTCAGGGCACTCCTACATTGGGGGCACCCCAGATGTCACCCATTGATTCCGAATGGGAAGCCATGAAAATCGCTTTGAAGAACATCCAAGAGGGAAATGATCCAAAAACCTTCAAGTTTGAGAATGTGTGTCCTTACCCATTTGATAGAGCCATTACCATGACACCATTTCCCAAGCATTTTGAGACACCCAAGTTTGTCAAATTCAAAGGAAAAGGAGACCCTATCACACACATCAAAGAATTTTGCATGCACTTCCAAGAAGTGGCATACTATGACATCTTCCTCTTGTGTCTCTTTCCCAAAAGCTTGGCCGGACCAGCTCTTGAATGGTTTTATAGAATCCCCTATGGCACAATTAAAAAAAATTCTAAATTGTCTGAGGCATTTGTAGCCCAATATGCCCATCTTGTTGAAACAGAGCTATCAGTAGTTGATCTTGTCCACACTAAGCAAAAAGTTGGAGAAAGCCTTCCTAAATATCTTCAAAGATGGCAAACCCTTACCACCCGCATATCTTGCACCTTGCCATAGCGCCATTTGGTGAAAATGTTTATTGATAATGCCCATCCTAGCTTGGCTCACCACATGACCATGAACTGTTTGCAGACCTACAAAGACATCAAAGAGAAAGGAATGATCCTTGAGCAAGGACTCATTAAAGATGGTGTGGTCAAGATTTACAAGGAATCCAACCAAAATGAATCACATTCCAATGACAAGTCTAGGTATTGGAATAAAAATAAGCACGTTGCAACAGATGGCGTCACTGACACCAGACATGTGAATATTGTTGGTCCTTCCCAAAATTAGTCTAACCCACCATATCAATCAAATAATCAACAAGCTATCAACTACCAATAGTAGAATAACCAAAGCTATCAAAACCACAATCCAAGACCCAACTTTAAAGGGTCTAGCAATCAAGCTAATGCCATCAATGTAGATGCAGGGCAAAAGCCCAGATTCCAACCTGCACCTAGAAATTATACGCCCTTTGGTGAACCTTTGGATGTCATTTTTGAGAAATTAGTCAAGGAAAACCTCATCAAATTTCCTCCTACCCAGCAAATTGACCCAAGCCAATCCAAAGTTGCATGGTACAAAGACAATGAGTACTACAAATTTCATAGGGTAAAAGGTCACACTACCCTCAAATGCATGAAACTAAAAGATTATGTGCAGGACCTCATTGATCGCAAAGAAATAACCGTTGGTGCCCAAACCTCTCCCAATGTAGGCTTATATATATATCAAAATGCTTTTCCTTCTCACAACAACCAAAATCCTGGAAAAGCACCTATCCAATCCAACAACAACAACACCAACAACCGCCAGCCAAACCAACAGCATGGGAAGAACAATGACCACACTTCATCCTATATAGACTATGGTAGCCTTATAGGTTGTATATCCGAGAAAGAGCCTTCCGTCAATGTTATCAATATCCAAGGACCAAACAATGAGTGTGCAGTCACCACTTGAAGAGCACGATTTAACATCACAGGCCCACCCATTTCACTAGCACCATCAGCTCCATCAAAAAGCCAGTACAATATCTTGGAACACCTTGGGAACATGCCAGCCCAAATCTCCATTTTAGACCTTCTTCGCACTAGTCCTGTGTACAAGAACATCCTTGATAGTGCCCTTATAGAATCCCGTGTCCCTTCAAATATCAATGCTACTAATTTTCGTAATCTTGTTGGACACATATCCTCCTCATGTGCCCTATCTTTCAAACCCACCGACATACCTGTGGTCGAGCCAGATCACACCCTTCCGCTTTGCATAGCCATCATGGTATCCAATTTTTCCGTGAAAAGAGTAATGATAGATAATGGATCAGCCTTGAATATTTGCACCCTAAAATTCATAAAACAAGCTGGGTATACTGAGGCAGATATCATCAATGAGGTTATCACCATCAAAGCTTATGACAACTTGGAAAGAACCACAGAAGGAACTATTTTGCTGCCAATCAAGGTTGGGCCAATCATCCAAGAGACACTCTACCATGTTATTGATCTAAACCTACCATTTAACATCCTCCTTAGTCGCCCATGGATTCATGCCATGAAAGCTGTTCCATCCACTTACCATCAGTGTGTCAAATTTCTGCATCAAGGCACTGAGGTAACCATCCCTGCTAATCTAGAACCCTTTGCTTACTGCAATGCGGTTGAAGCTTCATATACAAACCATTTCCCTGGAATTGATATTGGCACATCCATCGCTAGCTCATCCCACACTTGTAATGACCCAGAAACCATCCTCACCTCTACCCTGTCTACCGTGAAGATCAATAACAAAGGCTGTGGAGAGTATAGTCTGTCGGATGCATTTACTGTCGGGGCACTCCCACTTGATCCACATGCCCATGGATGACCAACATATCACAAAGCTAAGGAGATTCCACCTCCTTGATACAAACAGTTTGGCCCAACAACCTTTGTATCCTCAAAAATCCGTCTTCATGAGGAGCTCACTCCAGATATCAACAATTGGTTACATAAGGATGCACCTTAAAGAAATCAAGCATGCCTTGATCACTTCAGCCAGAAGTATCCCCAAGAACATAAGCTCATCATTGAAAAATGGAACTATCAAGGTGGTGGTCTAGGACCAGAAGAAAGAGGCATGCAGTGCCCCATCGATGCACACAAGTGGGAATCAAAGTCAAGTCTTGGCTTTGGCATACCCACAACTGGGGGCACCAATACGGATGGTCATGCTTTTTTGAACATTCACTGTGACCTTTTTGAAATCGAAGACATTCCTAAGGAAGTTGAAAAGAGAGCCTATGATGATATCCTAGACCAAATCTCCCTCAAAGACTCTATTCTCCAAGAACTATCCATCCACCTCATTGACCTACCACTCGCCCATCCACAACTCATAGATTGGGACCAACCAAGCATCATACACATTGATGAGTTCACATCAGAGAAAGCACTTCTGAGATTCATGGGAGCTGAAACTCCTCATAAGAAAACAAAGCCAAATTCTGCCTATATCTACAAGCTAGATCCCAAGGAGTATTTTGGAGAAAATCCCCAACCTAGTTCTGTTACACCCAAAACTAGAACTAAGGTGAATCTAAGACTAGCTATGGCAGTAAAGAGAACCCCTCCGCAAGAAAATCCAAAGCCACAAGCAGAACATGAAGATTTAGCATTGCCTCCTCAAGATAATTGACTAGAGGTGTCTTCTATTCTAATTGAGGATACTCGAGAAGTCAACATTGGTTCTTCAGAGATCCCCAGACTTGTTCACATTGTTGCATCCCTATCACAAGACCAAGCTGATCTCCTCTTTGAGGTCTTAAGAGAGAACATTGGCCAATTTGCATGGTCATATCAAGACATGCCAAGACTTGATCCAAAGCTTGTAGTTCATCATCTTGCAGTCGATCCAAAGATCAAGCAAGTCAAACAAAAGCTTAGAAAAATGCACCCCAAGGTGGCATTATTGGTCAAAGCTGAATTAGAAAGAATGTTAGCTACTAATGTTATTCGACCTATCAACTACTCAGAGTGGATCTACAACATGGTCCCCGTCACTAAACCTTCCGGTGACATTAGAATCTACACTGATTTCAGAGATCTTAACAAAGCTTGTCCAAAAGATGATTTTCCCTTGCCCAACATAGATATGATTATAGATCTTACAGCTGGACATGAAATTTTGTCCCTCATGGATGGATTTTTTGGGTATAATCAAATCAAGATTGTAGAAGAGGATCAGCATAAGACAGCATTCACTACCCCTTGGGGAACCTTTTGCTACAAC
Source organism: Cupressus sempervirens (assembly GCA_028749045.1). Classification (NCBI taxonomy): domain Eukaryota; kingdom Viridiplantae; phylum Streptophyta; class Pinopsida; order Cupressales; family Cupressaceae; genus Cupressus; species Cupressus sempervirens. The sequence continues at coordinate 39,854,402 of CM053786.1, read as the reverse complement.
ATGATGCCTTTTGGCCTAAAGAATGCTGGGACTACCTATCAAAGAGCTATGACAGCCATTTTTCATGATCTCATCCATAGCATTTTGGAGGACTATGTGGATGATATCTTGGTCAAGTCTCATACCTTCATGGATCATCTTGCTGACCTAGAGAAAGTCTTTGATAGGTTAGCCAAATATCATCTCATGCTGAATCCCAAGAAATGTGTCTGTGGGGTCACATCTGGCAAGCTTCTAGGCTTTATAGTTTCTAAATGAGGTATAGAGATCGACCCCAAGAAGGTCAAAGCTATCTTAGACATGCCTCCTCCCCAAACACTATGACAGCTTCGTTCTCTTCAGGGAAAGCTTCAATCTATTTCATGCTTCATCTCCCAGCTTGCAGATAAGTGTACACCATTTCCAGATTTACTGAAGAAGGATGAGAACTTCAAGTGGGATCCTTTATGTCAGCACAGCTTCAACCATCTCAAGTAGTATCTCACCAATCCCCCTATCTTGGTTCCACTAGTTCTTGGTCATCCCCTAATTTTTTACATATCAGCAACACCTACTGCTTTAGGGGCACTTCTAGCACAGCTCGATGACTACGGTAGAGAAAGAGCCATCTACTACATCTGTAGAACCCTAGTTGGTTATGAACTCAATTATACTCCTATGGAAAAAGCTTTTTTGGCAGTTGTTTTCTCAACTCAAAAGCTTCACCACTACATGCTAAGTCATACCATCCAACTAGTCTCCAAGATTGACCCTCTCAAGTATATGCTCTCCAGAACAGCACTTACAGGCCGTTTGGCCAAATGGGTTATGCTCCTTAGCGAATTTGACATCCAGTATGTGGACAGAAAGCCAATCAAAGGGAAAGCTATAGCAGATCACCTAGCTGATGCACCTCTAATAGATGCTTATCCTTTGATCACAAAATTTTCATATGAGCATATCTGTCTAATTGAAGAACAGCCCCCATGGAAACTTTATTTTGATGGCTCATACACATCTCATGGATCAGGGGAAAGAATATTGTTGGTCACACCTCAAGGAGATTACATTCCAAAAGCCTTCAAGCTACAATTCCCTAGCACCAACAATATAGCTGAATATGAGGCCCTCATAGCAGGATTAAAGATAGCTGTAGAATGGAACATTGTTGAGTTACAAATCTTTGGCGATTCTCAGCTCATCATCAAGAAAGCCCTAAATGAATATCAAACCAAAGATGAAAATCTATTACCCTACAATGAGCTAGTTGATCAGCTAACCCAGCATTTTACAAGGCTTCAGTTTACACAAGTGCCTCGAATATAGAATAAAGCAGCAGATGCTATGGCTACTATAGGCTCGCTTTTGGAAATTCCCCAAGCAGCTACATAGTATGAGTTTTTAGTGGAGCAGCTCCTCACACCCGCCTATGTGAATGATGACTCAAACCGTGTTTGTATCTTGGTTGGTCCCCAATCCCCTTGGTACCATGAGATTCATGCTTACCTTAACGATGTTATCATATCCCCTCACCTCACATGTACCCAATGCCAGAACCTCATCCAAAAATCCTCCTGCTATGTTATCATAGCCAATACCCTATATCGTTGGGGTTATCATGATACTCTCTCTTGATGTTTAGACCAAAATGAGGCCGCGATGGGGTTAAAAGAAGTACACTTTGGACTTTGCGGTGCCCACACGAGTGGTATTGTCCTAGCACGAAAAATCCTTAAAGCAGGCTACTATTGGCCTACCATTGAAGAAGACTCCTGTGACTTTGTCAGAAAGTGTCTCCCATGTCAGCAGCATGCAAATCTTGTGCACGCTCCAACACAGGATCTACAGCCTATTGCACCATCTTGGCCTTTCTCTTGTTGGGGCCTTGATCTAGTTGGAACTATCACACTCCTCTCATCTAATGGACATAAATGGATAATAACAGCTACAAACTATTTCACTAAATGGGTGGAAGCAATCCCCCTAGTCTCAGCTACAGGAGTACAGGTCTCCAAGTTCATCTTGTACCACATTGTTTGCCGCTTTGGCATCCCGTCCACCATCTTCACCGACCACGAAGGCAACTTTGAAAATCTCAACATGGAAGAATTATGTACTTCCCTCTACATCCATCACCACTTTTCTAGCCCATATTTCCCACAAGGTAACGGCCAGGCAGAGGCAACTAACAAAACCCTCCTCAAAATCCTAAAGAAAGTTGTTAATGATTCTGGCTGCAATTGGTACCTACAAATAAATCCAGCCCTATGGGCCTATCGAACCTCCTTTCATACATCCATAGGCACAACTCCATACTCCCTAGTCTATGGTGCCAAAGCGGTGCTACCCATAGAGGTTGAACTTCCCTCCTTGAGCATATCTTTGCAGGGGCAAATATCAGATGAAGAATACAGAGTAGCCAGACTCACCCAACTAGATCTCTTAGACGAGAAGCAACAACAAGCCTATGATCATCTCACCATCTATCAAACTCATCTCAAAAGGAATTTCAACAAGAAGGTGCTTCCATGACACTTTCGGCCAAGTGACATGGTCCTCAAAGAAAACATGAAAGTCCAAGAAGATCGAGAAAAGAAAGGCAAGTTTGAACCTACATGGCTTGGTCCTTATGTTGTCACTGCATCTTTTGGCTCTGGATCCTATCAGCTATCTACACCAGAAGGAGAACTCTTGAATGATCCTACTAACATCATTCATCTCAAGAAGTTCTATGCTTAAAGATCCTTGGTATACCCAGCTTTTGAAAAATACAAAAGAAAAAAAAAATAGTAAAGAGAAATAAGCGTCCAATGGTGAAAACTTGGCAATTCAAGCGCCTTGGATAGGTACCTTGGTGAAAACCTGGTAATTTAGGTGCCTTGTGTACTAAGACTAATCCATTATCTATCACTATCCTATCCCTCATCCATTCACCCACCATCTCATAAAACACCTTCTTGTTCCCTTGGTGTTCTAACCAAATATCCAAAATCTAATGGAGCTTGTAAATACCTCCTATACAGCTTGTAAATCTTGTACCTTAGCTTGTAAATCTCGTACCCCAGATTGTAAATCTTGTATCATCCCTTGTATCATAGCTTGTATATCCAAATCTTGTCCAAATCTTGTACCATATTCTAGCTTGTATTATATGCCAAATCTTGTATCCTAGCTTGTATCCTATCACATGCACACAAAGAATCCCATTTTCACTTAAGCTTTTCGCAAACCATCTACCTATCTGCCTATCAACTATTGCAGACACTCCACCCTTCACAAACATTTCCATCTTACAAAACCCAAACATGAACAACCTTGTACATTTGTAACATATCTTGGTCCGTCATCTTGTACATCCTCTTTAGCTCAGTACCATTGTATCTATCCAGTTTTCGTGTCAGATCGTCCTTGCTCAACATCTTGCACACATCGCACAACCCTTGGTTAGCTATCCCAATGCATCCTTTAGCTAGATCTCCTGTCACCAAAGTGTTATCCTTCTTAGTTTAGCTTGCCAGATGCATCACTCATCCAGATCCACTAGCTTAGGTGCTCTCCGATAGATCCTTGTAGGATATAGCTTTTCTCATGTTTGATCTTGGTCCGTTAGTACCTCATCCTACCCATCTCGTTGGCAAATGTTTCTCTTTTGGATTTTCACTTTCTTTTGACTTGGAATCTTCCCTTTTGGGTCTTGAAGTGTCTTTTCCAAACAATCTTTTTGTTCCCTCCTCAAAGTTGCCACGATCTTCCATATCATGGTATGCTACGGGGCAATCTGGGCGTAAGGTCTTGATCAAGTCTTTTGTTTGTTTTTATTTTCTGCTTGTGGGTTACCCAGTGTCGGTTCCACTCTGATTCTTTTGAGATTCATGTGTGATGCTGGGGCAATCCTTGTGTGTTTTCTTTGAGTCAGTCCGTCAGTCCTTTGGACAGTTGGTGAAAAGGCCTTGATGTTCTTGGTAACCTTGGCAATTAACCAATAGTCCTATAGCAAATCTAGTGCTCACCTACATGGTTGTACTTCTCTTTGAAGTATCCCCCCGCTCAAAAAGCTTCAATGGTTTTCCTTCATCTCCATTATCCCCTATCCATATCTAGCATTCATCTCTCCTACCCCAGCTTATGCATTAGTATCTCTTTGAATCACTCCTAACCTTTAGCTTTAGGGATCCACAATCCTAGTCTTAGGGATCCACCAATCCAAATCAATCCACCAAGCCTCATCTTTTGAGATCCACAATCCTAGTCCTAGAGATCTCCGAAACCCATCTTCCGCCAATCTAACTCTTTGAAATCCTGTTGCATCAGCTTTTTAATCCCCTCATCCATCTCCCTATCCTAGATTCCTTTTATAGCCCTTCGCTCCTTCATCCTCTGTAATCCCTGAGATCTTAAGCTTGCTTCCTCTTGTGCCTCTGATTCTCCCTTTATCATTCTCCTGTAGTAAGAGTTTGAGCTAACTAAACCTCTTCTCTTAAGCCAATCTGAGTCTTCTTGCTCATCTCGAATTCTTGTACTTTTCAAGAAGTCGTCGAGCCTCACTTTCTCCCCCCGCCGCCTTCTTGAGGGAGCATCTTGCAGTCCATTCTCTCCTCTTCTGCTCTAGCCTTGGGCATCTTATTTTCTTATCTTTGATTCCATGCCACTTGCGGCATCACATCAAAGAGGGGCAAAATGTAGACACCTAAAAACCTTTAGAAAATAAAGTATTTTTATTTTCTGAAAAATTTCTGATGACATCATCATTTATTAATTAATTTATTATTTAATTTATTTATTTATTTTTATGCCATTAAATCCCTTTATCTTAATTTAAAATATTTAATTAAGGAATCCCTCCCAAAAATGTTTAAATCTTATTTAAACATTATTTCCTTATTTATTAATTATTTAATTAATAAATTGACCAAAAAACCCAAAATAAATAAAAAATTTATTTTTTGCCCAAAACTTGGCCAATTTCCTTAAGACCACTAACCTCTTCCAAAATCTTCTAATCCTTCTTTAATTTTGATTAAAGGCTAATCCCATCATTTCCTACCCCTAATCCCAACTCAAAATATTTAATTAAGATTAAATATTAATCCTCATGTTTATTAAAAAAGTTTTAATAAATATCTCCTCAACCCAAACCCTTGAAATAAATAAAACTTTATTTATTTCCTAAAATCTAATTTATCCTCATCCTAAGAAGTTCTAGAATCTTCTAGAAAGTCTTCATCCTCATCCTAGGAAGTACTAGACTATTCTAGAAAGTCTCTATCCTCATCTAAAGTCTAGACTCTTCTAGAAGATGTCTTTAAACCTAATCCTAATCCCCTCCTAACCTTGTCACATTCCCTAAAAATGGGTTAAGACTTACTAACCCAAGCCAAAGTTAACAAATATCTCCTCCTTCACCCACCCTCATTAAATTCCATCCACTTGCCTATCCCTAAGCTAATCCTAAACCATCCTAATCCATCCTCTAATCATTTGCACAATCCTAAGAAATCTTAAAACCTTCCTAATCAAGTCCAAGTCAAAATTCCTCTCATCTCCCTCAAAATATCCCAACCATAAAATTTTATGAAGTCCACTAGGCCATAAATGACTCTTCCAAGCCCTTTTATTGCTCTTACAAGCCATTATGAGGGTCTTTATGAAGATTTTATCCCTTGAGCCTCCTTTGTTGACTCATCCTTCCCCTTTCCTCCATCCTCTTACCCTATGACATGTGTCACTCCCTGATTGGTTGTAAGGAAGCACAATCCATGTGCTCTCCTCTCATGCAATCTGAGCCCTCCATGAGCTTTTTTTCATCCTTGCATCTTAGCCCTCAATCCCTCAAGCCTCTTGCCTATAAATTTGATCCCTCCCCTTTGCAAAACAACACAATCCATGAAGTAAAGTCATAATGCCATTTTAAGAAGCCATTTTACATCAAAACCATATACACACACCCAAATTCCAACTCCATTTGAAGCCCTTTTTGAAGCATAAGCTTGAGCATACATCCTACCTATTTAGACAAAGCCACTCAACAAGAGAGATTCTTATTGAGAGAGTCCATTAATGGCTCATATTCTCAATTGAGAGCTCATCTTAGTCTATCTTGAAGTTTATGAATTTTGTTTAGTTTGTAGAAGCTTTATTTAAATTTGGTTTCTATTAGCATACTAACATTGCTCATATACAGTAGCTTGACCCAGCTATTGCTTTTTTTGAGGGATGAAGAAGAACCTTATAATAAGATGTAGTGATAAGAAGAGTAAAATGAACATAGGAAATTGAATCAAGAAGAAAAATTGACACTCTGTAATAGAATTCCCCAAAAAGCTCAAAACACAACTGCAAGAATGTTGTCATGGCCCTTAAATGCAAGATGGTTGATGGTAGATGGTTAAGTGGGGGATTCTATTTGGGAATATGGATGCCCATAAAATTATAGGTAGAAGTGAGTGATGATGTCTCCTTCTTATCCAATTTGTTGGGGTGAGTTTAAAAGTTATAGGTGATTTGGGTGGAAAAAATTTGCAGCATAATGTTGATATCATGGCCAAAATTATAGGTCTAAGCCCAAAAGCTAAGCATTTTTCCCATCATAAAAAAGTATTTGATTTTGTTGTTAGTGTTTTCCCTAAAAATGAGGATGGGGAATTGGTTAAGGACAAGGGTGGGTGTATTTTTTATCATCCATTAAGATTATTTGAAATAGGGTCTTGATTGTTGTGATAGAATATGTGACCATTGATGGGAGGTATTATAGGGATCATAATTATTACTTTTCTCTTCTTAACCATTTTAGATATAAAAAGAGGATTTTTTTCCCCTTTCTTCCTTATCTATTCTCTCACTCATAGAATTAAAAAATTTAGAGAGAAACCCAATTAGCCAATCATACATGAGGGGTTAATAAGGTTGGTTTGTATCTACATCATGAACAATATCCTAAACCTTATTTCTTTGTGTGTTTTAGTGTCAAAGGATAAAATTGAGGTTTCAGAAAGAAATAAAGGAAAATATAAAAAAATTATCTCTAATCTTGATGCTTCCACCCATGAGTCTTCTAAGAGGAAAAAAGGTCATGTTAATTACATAAATATTCCTATGAAGTTAGAAGTGGAGAGTGAGTATGAAGAGAAAAAGGATATTTCAAGTGAATAATGGAAATAGAGTATGGAAATGGGGGAGGTTGAAGAAAGAGAAAATTCTTATGAGTTTGTGAAAATATTATTATCACTCTTTCTCTCCATTCACTATGGTATATGAAAAATGATGTTGTTATGCTTGCGGTGAACCAAAAAGCTCAAAAAATCTATCATTCAAGAGAAGCTAGTAGATGAAGAGGAGAAGACCATGAGATTTGTGGATTATGATGATTCATTTGACCATAATATCTAGTTGCCTCCTTAGGAATCTATTGATAAATTGATGAAGAGTTTGATTCATATTATAAAGAAAAAGGAGATAGGAGTAGAGGAAAAGGAGAATAGGAAAAGGGCACATTCCTACACTCAATGTCATGGATCTTGTGGAAGTCAATGTCAAAATATTGGAGGATGATCTTAGGGATGTAAGTTTTGATCCATTTCTTGGTGTACTTCAAATTACAAATTTTGTCTCCTTATCCAATTTCAGGCCTGAGAAATGGTCCTTCAATCCATTCAAGACACTCAATCTGAATATAGAGCCCTTGAGGCAAAAGTTGAAGAGCCACAAAGTAGAGGGGATAATAGAAATTCAAAGGAAATTTCAATTCATATTATAATGGAAAACATGATAGGGGTAAAGGAAAAGGAGAATAGAAAAATGCACATTCCTACGCTCAATGTCATGGATCCTGTATAAGTCAATGTAAAAATTTTTGAGGGGGACCTTAGGGATGTAAGTGTTGATCCACTTCTTGGTGTTCTTAAAATTTAAAAAAAAATCCCCTTGTGCAATTTTAGGCTGGGGACCTTAGGGATGTAAGTGTTGATCCACTTCTTGGTGTTCTTAAAATTTAAAAAAAAATCCCCTTGTGCAATTTTAGGCTTGAGAAATGGTCCTTTAATCCATTCAAGATCCTCAATCTGAATGGCCAAAGTAGAAGAGCTATAAAGTAGGGAGGCCAATAGAAATTCAAAGGAGATGGATAAGGTGAATAGTAAAAAATGATACTATAGTCAAGGAGTTGAAAGGAGAAATAGAAAGAATGGACGATGTAATCAAATGTGTCTTGACTAGTTGTCCATTGAATGTAGAAGCTACTATGGAAAGTCTAAATAGACTAATCAAGAATGTTGAACCAGATGCTACTTCAATGCTTGTGTTACATCTTGAAGAACCAGATTCAGAAAGAAAAGCTTGAATAACCTTTTTAAATGTACATGCACTAGTGCCCAAAAGAAGATAAAGGACAACCTTGTGTCTGATAAGAAAGAGTTCAAGAAGATGGGAAAAAAAAATCAAGTAATTCAACAGGAGCTGAAGGAGAAGGTGTTGCCACTTCTTTAGGCTCTGGTTTGGGTTGTGCTATCCACCTAGATTTTTGGTTTTTGTTTCTTTTCCATTTTGAATGTTAGTTGTAGGTTTCTTGTGCTAATTTTTTTAGTGGGTGTACCAATATATCCTTAGTTGGGCATGAAGTGGCCAGATAATTTAATTTGCCACTAACTATGGTGGCAACTAACTATGGCTGTTGTGGAAGGTAAGGACTAAAGAATAGCCCACCCATGAGAAGTGGATGGATATGGAACCAAAAATATAAAAAAATGTGGAATCGTAATAGTTGTTTGTGTATGATCGAATGGGCTCTACTATCTTTGCTACTAGATCTTGACCCCAATATGGAACTATCAAACCATAGCCATGTGAAAGAAAACAATGTAGAGGTATATTGCACAAAAAAGAGCTATCAAATACTAAATATAGAAATGCAGGACAAAAATGCAAAGCTATATAAGGAGTGCATACCTATTTAGGGGTAAAAATGGATTAACGTTGCCCTAAAATGTGTCAAAATGCCAGTGCAGTGTAAGAACTTGCAACAAATGATTCAAAGCAATCATCAAGATAAGGGTAAATGTTGAAGAACTTGCAACAAAAATACACTCACTTCCAAATTCTCTTGTGGCATTACTCAATTTACTCCTCCAACAATGTAAATGAAACCCTATTCCTAATTAAAAGTTCTATTATTACCATCTGTATATTTTTGTAAATGAAACCCTATTCTTCCACAAAAAATTTGTTATGGTCATCTGTATATTTTTGGGAATGAGAGTTATACTTCCACTACTATTGCCTTTGTATGCAAATATTTCACTTTCATAAGCTCATTTTTGACCTCACATTCTCATTTTCTAATCTGATTCAAAGCTTAGGCTTCAATCCTTAGCATTCACTCCAAAAAATTTCACATACCTCCAATCCTCCCGACAATGCCCAAATGATCAAATGATATAAACACAACTAACATTTGCCACTTTTTCTTTATCTTTATGTTCCCGTGTTGGTTACAATTAAGACCAACACAAATATAAGGCATTGGTCACAATTGCGACCAACACAAGCATGTATTAAAATTTTAAAAAAAGTTTCCTTTATAATGATGACCAACCAAGCAATTTATATTTGATGGTCAAAATTTAGGGTTAAATGTACTAGTGGGTGCAACAACAACCCTGTCCTTTCTAACAATTGGTATCAAGGCTTGGTCATAGGTTTGAATCCTATTGGCCATGGTGATGACACTAGGAGGAGGATTGTTGGCAGTGGGCCAATGTCCCTTGCAAGATTTATGACATGGCTTAACCACCTCCTATGGTTCTATAAGACTATTGGTTGTATCAAACATTAATAGGTCGATCTTTTGGTGCAATGACAACCTTTTCCTTTCTACCAAATGTACTAGTGCATAAAAATTAAAAAATTGTCTTTGAATATTTAAATATTAAAAACCCTTCTTACCTTTTTTTCATCTCCAAATCTCGACTATGAATACATTGATGTTTAGCTTTAAAAATCAAACAACTTGTTTCTCCTCATATGTCTTCCCAATAGACAAGATTTTCTAATTACTAAAATTATTAATTAATTAAAAATTGTTAGACTCCTTGTATTTAAATTTTAAATTTTTATTTTTAATTAATAAATAATATTATTTTATTTAAAATAATAACCACCTTCACATTTCCATTTAGATTGTTTAGAAAGAGTTTTAATTTTATATAAAATAAAAAAATGTTTTCACATCTTAGTTATATATAAGTTCAAAAAATGTTTCATATATTGACGAGTTATTTTCCCAACACACACACATAATTACATCTAATGGTACACTTTGAGTGGTAAGTTTTGCCATTACCTTAAATTTTAGTTTTATTGACTCTTGTTTATTGTTTATTATTTTATTTTAGATAATATCCACCTTTATGTCTCTATATGTATTTTTTGTATATGCATTTAATTTTATTTAAAATATAATATAAATGTTTATACATATTATTTTCAATGAAGTCCATACAAATTTTCATATATTAAAGGTTTCTTTTCCCAAATTATATATTAGCTCTAAAATTGTATTTGGATTAACATTTAATGTGTATAAATTTCAAAAGGGTGGTAAACAATGAATTTTTTTAAAGGAGATTTCATTTATATTAATGGAAAAGTAATCATAATGTTTATTCATTTAAATAATTTATATTAGATAAAATTAGGAACAAGGTCATATTAAATTGAAAAGAAAATTTAACCTATGAGCATTTTGCCCATTTTGAATCATCTTAATGTTTGACCCCATTGTAACTATAATAGATAGTTGGTTGAAGGTTTCATGGCGATAAAAAGAAACATCAACCCTACATAAATGCCCCTAGAATGCTTTATCCAAGATATGTCTTTAATTGAGACACTCCTACATATCATTCTTTCAGTTCAATAATTTTATCGAATGTATTATTAACTAATATTTCTTGATTTAATTTAATATTTTACACATATGGTGCCCTCTAAAAGAACACTTAAATGCACTAATATCCATAGAAATTTGTACCCAAGGTGTTTCAAAACATGTGTCTTTTGAGATGCCACTAGATATCATTCTTTTAGTGCAGTAATTTTATTTATTATATGTCACTAGCAACACTTTTTTTATTTGATTGGATAATTTGTGCATAGTATATCCTCTAAAATCACACTTAATTACTTGGTATGTCAAGGAACATGGTGTGCCAAAAAGTGGCGATCTAAAAAATATGTAGTTTTGAAATGCCTCAAAGCATTTCAAAATCTATTCTAACTTTTTCCTACCCATCTTGATACCAAAAAAAAACATTAATACCTTTATAAGTCCTAGTAATTATTTGGATACCAACCCTACATGATCAACTTTAAAAATGTCCCAAAAGCATGTTGTTGGCCTATTCTTTTTTTTTTTTACTTCAAAGATGTGTCTTATGACTTTTTTATACCCAAATTTGATGAAATAAAAAGGGTTTCTTAAGAATTTTCTTATCTTTTAATAAATATAATGTCTGTCAAACTACAAGTTAAATAAGTAATTATTGTTCATTTTCTAATGGAGTTACACATAAAGTGTTGATTGACACATTGATTGAAAAATAAATATAACTTTGAAATAGTATAACATTTTTGAAATCCAAAAGATGTGTCACATTATATACCTTTTCTACTATAAGGAAAATAAAATAAAATTTAAATTTTGTAATGTTTTGAATTAGTTAGGATGGTCAAACATGGTAGCTTATTTATTCTAAAAATATTATAGTAGAAAATGCATAGTTAATTAATTATTTGGAATAAAAATATGCAAAAACATATGTCACATCCAAGCATAACTCTTCTTCTTATATCTAGAATATTATTAAAAAATATTATCATTTGATTTTGATTATGGTGGTCAAACATATGCAACTACTTCTTATTTTTGTCCTAAAATTTTTGTGCTATTACATTAAAATTCATAATTTTGACCAATCAATTTTTTATTTCTTCTAGATAAGGCCTAGTAGTTCAAAAACTAAATTAAAATCTCTTTTAGATTCTTTTCTCACAATTTTTTGATTGAATGTTTATAACAAGTTTAAAATTGCACATCAAGTTGACATAACCATGATTTGTTGATTTTTTATTACCACTTAAGGGCATAGTTTGGTTGACCATGATCTTATACATGCCTTACTAAGTTATAATTCCTATGACTTGAATCAAATCCAACCATTGATTCAAACATTATCAAAAAAAAATTACCTTTTTGATTCATCGAGGAAAATGCTAAGGTGGTACTTAGTTGTGACCTTTGGCTCATTCATTATAACTACCTAAATTATTAAATATGGAGTTTTATCATCAATGATATTGTAAGAAATTTTTTTCAACTATAAAACACCCCCATGATCAAATGAAAGACCAATATCTTACTCCCACAAGTTAATGGAAAGACAAGTGTAACAATATGAAACCATATTACTCTTAATAGATATGAATAAAGGGTAAAAGTACATACCTATGTCACCATTTATGATACCAAAACCTATTTTGGTCAAATCTCATTTCTCTATCAAAACTCAATTTTTTTCAAAAACTAAAAATACCCTTTTTTAGATCTCAGATTCAATATCATCATTATATAAATTTTTAGGTGTTTTGATTAGTTATAATGTGTTATAATCTCAAAAATTATAAGTCGATATTTCAACATTTCAGAAGATGCTCCCTCAAAAAAGGGAAAAAAAATAGTAAATCATATCAAAAAAATTTAAAAATTATATTTATCTCTAGAGAAGAGAATCCTCTTCATGAATATGTAATTTTTTTTCAAAAGGGTATAGATTTGATAGGGAAGTTTTAACGAGAGGAAAAAAACTATTGGATTCTGATAAGGTTGAACTTGAGTACTTATAACAAATAAAATATACATCAAAAATAATTATTTATTTTTTTGTTCACTAGCTATACATGTCATCTATAAGATATTTTCAAATCAGAACAGAAAAAGATGATTTGCATATATTGTTTGATAGGAACTACACCCTATATTTTTTACAGTTAAAAAAGGGAATTCAAAATAAAATAAAATGAATAAATTCTTACTCAAAAAAAAAATATAAATTATAGGCATAAAATTCATCCAATTCTACACATTTCATCAGTTTACATCAGCTTCATATTTTAAACACAAATACCATTTTTTCGTCATTAATGTTGAACTATCACGTTATGATATCACGTTTCTTTATAAAAGATGACAGGTTTGTGCTTTTACCCTAAAATATATATAATTAGTCTTTTATATGAGATTTAGGCAGTAAGTGGCCATAATCAAGAGTGCATAGGTTATCACCCATAAAAGATAGAATCACATGTCCACCAAAGGTGGAGTATCCTCTATTGCATAATGAAGTATGTGTAACATTTGGAGGATGATAATGTGATAAGTGCATTAAAGGTAAAGTCAATACATAAAGTGGATTTTGATAAGAACTATAACAACCTAAAGTGAAATTTCTCCTACACCACATGAAAATAGGTTGCAATTTCATAGTTTTCTTTGTCACATACTACTAAGTGATGCTTTAACCTAGGTAAGCTTAGATAAAGTATAATTAGCTAGATATTTAGATACGCCAATACACCTACCCCCTCTCCCCCTTAAGTTAAACTTAGGTACTTAAAGTCACAACAAAAGATGGCTCCTCCTACTAGCCCATGTTACGTACCCACAAACAAGACACAAATTCAATTCCACTTGAAATATCTTATAAAGGGGAGAAAGGACAAAGAACACATGGAATAAAACACCCTTTAAAAAGAGAGATAAAATTAGGAAGCATAAATGAAGGACTAGAGACCTACCAAAGGACTACATACATCATCTATATACAAACACTTATCCCTCCATAGGAAGGAAACAAGAAGACATGATATCCCTTTTTAGGAAGAAGCTCTAGTATTTATGAAGTGTACCTACAAACAAAATATGATTCAATGCCTACATGCAACATGTATCCCCATAAAAGAAAGAAGTGCATTAAATGATGAAGAAGTTAATCCTTTAAAAAAAAAAGGATGAATAAAGTCTTAAAGTATACATATTTGAAGAATGAATGGATATATCCAAGCTTAAGGAATCCTTATTTTAGTGGTTATTAACTAGAAAATGGGTTTGGTTTCTCAACCTTAGGGGTGTGAGAATTCTACAACTTTCTTTCAACTTTGTTCTTCTACAGGTCACTTTTTCTCAAGTTCTTAAAGTTTGCCCCTTCCATGTCTTCCCCTCTTAAGGTCGATGGGGTGGGTATCCCAGGTTCTAGTCCCATGCCTATTACCTACCTAGGTTTTGGGTTATAACTTTAACCCTTCTCTATTTTCCCCTCTCGAGTTCTTAATACTTTGCTACCTTCTCTTAGCATTCATTCTTCCTTGCCTTTGATGCCTCCCCTCCACATTCCATTGTTTGTTGATTCACATAAGAATGAATCCTTGATGTTGTTTTATAAGAGATATTATTAGTATGTTAGTGAGATGGTTGATTTTTTATGTGTTGCATTTATGAGAGTGTTTTTCATTGATGGCAACATATTATCCTTTTGGAAGTTTAGCCAAAGTTACAGAGGAAGATTTTCACGACAAGGTTTGTTGTTAGAGAGATATATTTTGTGCACTTAGGGGATTATTTAGGAATATTTTTATGCTCTTCCTATGTTCATAAAAATAAAAATGAATATTTTCATGATTTGTAGAGGATTTGTTGGAGACTATTGGTGAGTTTCTAGTAAACAATCTAGGTAATTATGTTGTACTTTTTTAGTGAGGCTGAAGATGATTAAGTGGGCCTATATTATTGTTGAAGAAATATTTAGGATGCAATGGTTAATATGGAAGAATCTTTTTTTTTTTTGTGATTATTTTTGAAGTATATTTAGTGTGTTATTCCTAGGAAGCTGACAATTGTTAATATCTTTATGGGAAGTGTTATTTGAATTATAACATGTAAATGTAATATCTTAATGTGGTTCTATATTCTTCATTCATAACTGAGAAATCCTCAAGTCTAACACAATGCTTGTTTTAGGACTTGGTATAATAGAAATAATGTTTTCCTTGTGGTAAAGCATCGATGTGATCCATTATGGATGGTTACTAAGTTATGCAATATTTAGATTTGAGTTATGTATGATTAGATTAAAAATTGATTTTGTTAATGTAATGTGAATTTCAAAGGAATTCTATTGGAAAAGGAGTTTCTATTTAATTAGTTCAATAAATTGGAAATGCTAGACATGCTCAAGGCTATTTGAACAATGAGTTCAAGTATCCTTATTTCAACTCCTAACAAGGTTATTACAACTTGGAATAGGGTTAGAATCTCCTAAGAGGGATTCAAATGCTCCTAAAAGGAACACAAATGTACTACTTGTATTTAATTTGACTCCTAACATGGTCACATTCTTTCACAAGGAACTTTCTATATTAGTACATTAACTTATGAATATATGGTTGTTACATCTTTTGATTTTATGTTTTAGATTTGATGTGAATTTGTATGATTGGTGAGATGAAATATTTTTTGGGATTATAAGTTGTTCACAATAAAGATGGCATTTTTATATCACAAGACCAATATCTTAATAATTGATTGACAAGATTCAGATTGTAGAATTGTAAACTTGTTGGAACACATATGGTGAGTAGATTTAAGTTGTCAAACAAAGATGAATCACCTAGTGCATTAAAAATAATATATAGATATATGATTGGAGGATTTCAATATCTGACATGTACTAGACCTAATATAACTAATGAAATTGAAATTGTGGTAAGATTTCAAGAAGATCCTAAAGAGACACATCTTGGAGTAGTGAAAATGATCTTTATATACTTGAAAGAGACTTTAGATTGTGACCTATGGTATAATAGAGCACATCATTTCACATTATATCCTAACACTAATGTATATTGGGTAGGAATTTTAGATGATAGAAAGAGAATATGCGATGGAGCATATTTCTTGGGAGGAATATTTTATGTTGGCTAAGATAGAAACATTATTAGATTTCATAATGTATAGGAAAGGAAGATTGTGTAGCAACAACAAGAAATTGTAATTAGGTAATTTGGATGAAGAAAATGTTGAAGGATATTGAAATTGATTTTACTAAGCCTTTTGTTATATATTTACAATTAGCATGTCAAAGAAGTTGGTGAACATACATTCAAAGCAAAAATATGTTTCAATTAAATGTCACTTTTTGAGAGAAAAGATGGTAGAGATAAAGATCACATTAGATTATGTTAGCACAAAGGAGAAATTAGAAGACATATTTATAAAACCTTTGGCTAAAGATACATTTTATTAATTGACAGGTACTCCAGGGTCATACAGGTCAACCTTCTTGTGAGTAGTTGATGCTAAGAGTGCATCAGTCTAGTTTGAATTAGAGCATTATTCTTTAGTCTAAATTGGATTCTTTATGCTTCTAGTATGGGGAGTATCTATATTTGAGCTAAGTCATTGAAGACCAAGTTGGTAATGGTATTTTTAGAAATAGGAAATACTAAGGGAGGTGGGGGTTTTGAATCAGTATTCTCCAAACTTTTTCCCAAATATGGATAGCATTAACAATCTTATAACTTGCATTAAAAAAATAATAATTAAGTTGAGTAGTAAACATAACCATAAAATAATGCAACACATAACACCATAATTTATTAACTAGGGAAACCATGTCAGAGGGAAAACCCTAGTGGAAATGGTACCCACAAAATGATCCACTAATCAAATGTATCTTGTGAAAGATATTGACCTTGTTAGGAATCTATTACATCTATATAGTGTCCCAATCCTTTTTAGAGGGCCAAGCCTTATTAGAAGCCCCAACCCTATTAGGAGCTTTTATTATTTTAAAATTTATGTAAAATGAGCCCACTTCCCAAATATGCAATATTCAATGATATTCTATATAGAAAGAAATAGAAACAAAAACCTCTTTCTCAATGATGATATCTTCAATATCTAATATGATTTTTATAGCTCACTGTACTGAATTCACATGTACTTCCTCTTGTTGCTTTCAACATCAAAGTTCACATCACACAATTGTATCATTAAATTCATAAAAATTACTTGTGCAAAACTTCAAATTTCAAAAATTATCTTTTATACCATATTTTTCTATATTGTTAGCCTTCATACCTTCACACATGTCCCAAAATGAAAAACTATACTTTTTCCACTTGTGGTAACATCTAGGATGTAGTCCCTAATTAGGTAAGTAATTATTCTGGTAAATAAAATAATTCCTTAACATAAAATACCCACTTCCTTAACTCTACTTTATTCTAATTCTTCTATACTACATATCATAAATATATAATTTAATTCTATCTATACTAATACAAATGACTTGTGCACTTACAATCATGTAGTTTGATGTCCACTCTATCATTTTCTAATTGTGCATGTGCCAATAATGTCTCTATGTAGCTTCCCAATCAAAATTATGTCTATGTTGATAGATAGAATTCATGATACTTAGATAATTTTCCTAAGTCTATATACCAAAACTTCATCTTCATAACCTTCTCACTTAATATTGAATATGTGTTTCCATAAATGAAAACCTAGACAAATCACAATAAGGTATTTACTATCATCTTTGGACAATTTTGTTTTAGATTTTTTAGATTTTTTTGGAAATGATTGAGTTGGAATAATGCCATCTTTTTCATTTTTGTCGATGGAGGAGAGATGAGCATGAAAAGAATTCTTTCTGAATGAGGGAAAATAACACATTTAATACATTGATTGTTGATAAATGGGGGAGATGTACTATATGGAACTATGATTAGAACATGAAAATATCTTTACAACTTGTTTATTCCTATGTAGCACGAATAGAGTAAAGGTGGATGAGGAAGAAATATTTTAATGTATTCATGCGACTTTGATTTTTTTCATCATATGTTGTCATTGATGGCAAAGGGGGGATTTTTAGGCATGAAAGATTGATGCTTCTATATGGGGATTTTAACGATATGTAAAAGAGATGATTGAGTGATTATGTGTTGCATCAATGCCAATATTTTTCATTGACATCAATATATCAATATTCTATATAGTTTTTCCGAAGTTGCAAAGGAAGATTTGGTTTTCAAGGTTCATGGTCAAGGAGTCATTTTATGCATAGTTAAGGAGTATTCAAGAATGTGTTTTGATGCTCTATCTCTTTCATGGAAAGAAATATGAATATTTATGTGACATATAGAGTACTTTTTGGACACTTCTCTTAGAGTTAGTTTTTGGTAATTATGTTATATCTTTTTAGAGAGGCTAGAGAGCATTCAATGGGTCTGTATTAAGGTAGAAGATGCATCAGGTATGCTATGGTTAACATGACATAATCAGATGATCATAATGTGATGAGTTTTGAATCTTATTCAACATGTTATTATCAGGAAGTTGACTATTCTTAATATCATTATGGGAAGTTTTCTTCACAATATAAAGTATAAATTTAATATCTTAATAGGGTCTTATATTATTCATTGTAAATTGAAATCACCTCAAGGCCAAACAAAACTAAGAGTGGGGTGCATCAGTTACTCAAGGTCGATAAGTACCATTTGAACAATTAAACAAAAATATTTACTATTCTGCTTATCCGACCATTTCTTATTCTCTACTATAATAATTTACTAACTCAAACATAACATGTTTTTCTTAGTGAAAAAATTACCAAATGTAAAACATACAAAGAATTCAACACATATTTGACATTAGGATTTTACATTGAAACCCAATTCAAGAAAAACAACTAGCAACATGTCACCATTTTTCACTCTTTCAAAGTGAGCTCTGTTAGGAGCCAACCCTGTTAGAGGTTTACAATACACACTATTAAACACGACTTGGTTAGAGGATTTAATTTCCTTATTAGGAGTGGCCTTGTTAGAGGACTTTGATCATACTATCTATAATGTCACCTTTTTAAAGGGTTTACAAAGAGTGTTAAGTCTTTCAAATGATTGCTAGGTCAACCTCTATTAAAAGGAGTTCAATACAAACTATTTACAATAATTAAAAATAAAAAATAGGCTTAGTTATATATGATTAAAAATCACTTTTCTAGTTCACATCATTGTTCACTACATGTTCTACTTCACTAATAAGCTTCCCATTCTCATCGGTGTTCTTGATTCACTTGGAAACCCTTCAACTAGTCGACCTTCTCTTCTCATCAAAACTTAAGCCATCTACTTAGATTTACTTATCAATTACAAAAAAATTTGCACAAGAAATCTCATTTAGCTTCACATTCACTCTGACACTTGTGTTCACCCTTGAATGAATTTGATCCACCTTCCCTTTGTGTGCCTTTTCTTGGCATTCGCATGTTCAAGTCTTTAATTTTTAAATAGGCAATTCTTGCTTTACCATTTTCCACAATCACCCAAGATATTAGGGTTTATGATCAGTTTAAACATGATTCTTTATATCTATCCATATTCTTAATCATCCTCTAGAAACTTGTCTATAATTTTTTATTAGGTCTTTCACCTAATCCTTGCCTTGAAATTAATGAACCAGCTCATCAATCTTAGATCTTCAACATAGTTTACATCTCCCAAGAAATCAACTGAGTTGGCTAGGAATTATGGCTTTCTCAAATTCATTGTGAACATTGTTACTCAACAATCACTAAATTCTGACACTTGGTCATCACTGAATTATGTTAGGATTAAGCACACACAAAAATAAAAATTACATGCAAATATAACCAATATTAGAAAATAATAAATCACATAGAAGAGAACACAAGACATCAATATTTAACATGGTTCACCCAATCCCTAGTCTATGTCCACCAAACAAAAAGTCCAATATTATTACTATCTAGTGATTACAACTTGATTACAATTCATAATCCCTTATAGTTGAATACCATTGCAAGAAGTAATTTTTGTGTCACACACTATGAAATACCTAACCTTAAGCCCTTTTTATACATGTATTTTTGCCACTTTAAGGTTAACATTAGTTGCAACATGTCAGCCCAAAAATGCCAATAAAATAGCTAAGGAATTATGGATTATGTATAGTACTTCCTTGATCAATCACCATAAACTAAAAAATTTCTTGGTCAATGTAAAACTTATGGCTCGATGTCACCTATCTTACTTTGTCAATATTGATTCTCAGTCAACATTAGATTTTCTTGACACTTGCTATATCCTGGTTGAAACTAGCATAACTCATCATTCCTTAGTTTTTTACTTTATTCCTCAACTTTGCTTAGCTTTCTTCATATAAATAATCACTTTGTAATATCAATAGTCTATCTAATCAAATATCCACTAGTAGCTTCCTTTTTATAACTCAACCTTCCCTCTAGGTACTTTTGTTATGATAAACTTCACAAATGCTCTTCATCAATCAAATCAATATGACATTTAGATTATGGATAATGTACAACACTTCTTACAAGATAGAGTTATTATTGCACCAAAAGATAACCCTATTAATGCTCAATACAATCAATGGACTTATAGAACATAGGAAATAGTTGAGTCATGTCACAAATCCTAAAGGGGAATATTGGCAATTAGTCCAACAGTCCCCCCCTCTGCATTACCTAAGGATATTTGAACCTTTTACCAAGCTTTGATACCACTTGTTACAAGCTAGAGTCATCATTGCACCAAAAGATTAACTTGTTAATGCTTGATACAACCACTAGACTTATAGAACACAAGAGGTGGTTAAGCCATGTCATGAATCCCAAAAGGGAAGGTTGATGGTTAGTCCAACAACACTTCCCTGATCAATCACAAAAAAATAAAAACCTCCCACTTGGGGACTGATCATGCTCCATACTAGACAACAATATCACACTTGGAGATTGATCCTATAGCATTGACTCTACTTCACGAGGATCCCACTGGAACAATAAACCACCCTAGAGTTAGTTGTTCTTTTATTCTATTCAGTCATGAAGACCAACCAATGTTGAAGAGGATTTTAGCTTCTCCCTTGTCACTACCTTATTAACACATTAGTTGGATTTTCATTTGTATGTATCTTGTCCAGTTTTGACTATCCATCATTTAGAATTCCCTAAATGAAATGATACCACAACTGTATGGGTTTGGTCTTTGTAAAGGAATAATTATCCCTATGTGGGTGTCCCAATTATTCCAAGGAGAATTAAAGCCATATCATCTCCTTGGCTTCCTCTTTAGTAACAACATACTCTACCTCTATAGTGGATAAAGCATTAATATTCTGCAATTGAGAAACCCAACTCACTGCTACCCCACCAATAATAAATACATAACCTATAGTACTCCACCTAATACCAATATCCCCCACTAAATTTGAGTCAACATATCCTTGTAAGTTAGTAGTAGAGTCCACAAAGTGTAAATAATTATTAGATGTTCCTCTCAAATATATAAGAATCCATTTTACTACATTCCAATGCTTAGTTCTAGGATGAATCGTATACCTACTAATAACTCCCACTGCATGTGTAATATCTTGCATTGTACATACCATAGGATACATAGAGCTTCCTACAGCTAAAGCATAATGTACCTTAGATATCTTATCCTCCTCTTCTTGTATCTTGGCACACATCACCTTAGTCAATTTCAAATGACCAGGTAAAGATGTGCTGACAACTTTAGCATTATCCATAGAGAAATGTTGCAACACCTTCTCAATATAATCAGCCCAGGATAGTGTCAATTTTCTATTCTTCCTATCTCTACAAATTGTTATACCAAGAATTTGTTTTTCTACCCCAAATTCCTTCATAGAAAATGAATGTGCTAACTCTTCCTTTAATCCCTTAATGTGATCCATGATAGATATAGCTACATATCATCAACATGTTAACATAAAATAATGTAGTTTTTATCATCCAACATCTTAAAATAAACACAATTATCTAAATGACACCTATTGTAGCAATGCTCGTGCATAAAATTGTCATATTTCAAATAGCACTATCGAGGTGCTTACTTCAAGCCATATAAACTTTTCTACAATTTGCACACTAAGTTCTCCTTTCCTTTGACCTCAAATCCTTTTGGTTGAGCCATATATATCTCTTCATTGAAAATAGCATGAAGAAAGATTGTTTTAACATCAAGCTGCTCCAAATGAAAATCTTCAATAGCCACAATATTTAAAATAGTACAAATAGAAGTCATTTTAATAATAGAAGAGAATATCTCATCAAAATCAATGCCTTTTTTCTGTGCAAATATTTTACCACTAACCTAGCTTTAAATATTTTCTTACCTCCATCTTCTTCTTTCAAACTATAAACACATTTATTCTTTAAATACTTTTTACCTATAGGAAACTTACATAAATCCAAAGTCTAATTTTTGAGAGAGGGGCCCATTTCATCTTTCATTGCAGACTCTTGGTAAATCTTAGTATCCACTTGCACAACTTCATGATAACATTTAGGTTCACTAGCAGGAGTTAAACCTAATGTCATCTAATCCTATCTCTAGTGAGATATTGAATACTCTATTCCATCATATTCTAACTAACATATGGACTAAAGATATCTTGGCGATGGGAACATATCAATTTGGAAGAGGTCAGGGCTAAGCTATGTTTTCTCTTAGTCTATATAATTTTATAGACTTGATACATTTCTTGGTTTCTTCTTCTAGAAGTATTGTGAGATAGTAGGTAAAGATGTGTTTTGGGCAGCCAAATAATTTATCTAATTATGGGCCATGCTTGAGGAATTAAACAATATGTTCATTATTCTCATTCTAAGGTTATTCGAGCTACCAAAATGAAGGAATTTTGACCTATTAGTCTTTGTAAGAAAATGTATAAAACATTCTCTAAGATTTTAGTCTCATGTAATAAATTGTTCCTTAATTGTATTGTAATCAATTTTCATGTTCTATCCTTCAAAGTTGATTGTTGAAAGAACTTGGAATTTTTATCATCCTCTCCACTCCACTACAACCTATATCTCTTCTTGTAGTAGGTTTCCTCCTTTGAAATAGACTTATACAATTCTATAAAATAAAAATAAAAAATAAAACTTGGCCTAATAATGTTTGATCAAATTTAGTAGAGTGTATACAATTGAAGCAAACAACCTAGAAGCGAGTTCTCCTTAGCAACACTGGTAAATGTCAAATACTCATTATTGTTCCTCAAAATATGTCTCACTATACTATGTCTCTCTTTCATATGCATATCCTTTAGGTTAAGAAATCGGATGCTATCAAAAGGAGAATCTAATGGGTGAGTGTTGAGGAAAAGAAGTGTCCCTCTTTGGCTAAATGGGATACTATTTGTACTCCTAATAATCAAGGTAGTCTCAATCTAAGAGATATACATCTTATGAATTTATCCCCCATTACTAAAATAGGTTGGAGTTTCATGAGGTAGGATGTGGAATTGGCTAATGTTTTAAGGGTCAACTACCAAAATAATGGTGCTAGGTCTAGCTTACTCAAACTGCCCCCATGTAGGGATCTACAATTTAAGAGAATATAAGGAAGACTATCCCTCTTCTTTCTTAAGGTACTTCATGGCTTATTGGGGTGTGGTGGTGGATTTTTGGGATGATAATTGGGGGTATCAGTCTTCACTTTATTTTCATCCTCTATTCCCAACTCTTATAAGTGTGTTGATGGAGCAATTGGGTAATAAGCTTTTTGAGTACTCGATAATTATGGAAAACACTATTGAATATAACATAAACATCAACTAGTTCGAGTTTGTCATGGAGAATATCTTTTTTCAACTCATTAATCATGTTAATTCCTAATTTTGAATAAATTGAAGTATGGAGATTACATTGTTAAAATAGGTTTTGAGCTACTATTTCCAAATTGGCATCAAGCCTTCAAGTGGATTAGGATCTGGAATAGTAAAAAAAATCCTAAATCTAAGTGTTTTAATTGAATAGTATGCCACAAAAATACTCTTACCTTGGAAAATCTATAAAATTGAGGTATTCATTTAGTTAATAGATGTGTTCTATGTGAGAAAAATGTTGAAACCATTGATCACATCCCTTTTACGTATCATTTTGGTTGGGAAATGAGACAACATACTATTAGTCTATTTAATTTTCAGTAGCATTAGATGAAAGAGCCCAAAGAGATAGTTAATTCATGAAATCCCTCAACCTCTCATCCCTTTATCTATGAGACCTAACAAAAATCTCTTCTTTATGGGAGTTGGTCTATCTCAAGGAGAGAACTAGTAGAATCTTGAAGAAAAAATTAAAAGATGTTAAATTAAAATCCATGGGCCTAATCTACAATTTACAAGAAAGTTTGAAGACTTTGAATCCCACCATCACTATCCCACTACATCATCTTTTGATTGGAAAGTGGCTCAACTTTGGGGTTGATGGAAAGTTTAAAAAGATAATAATCCCACTTTGTATAAATCTTTATCAGAGGATAGCTCTATCTTGGAATGAGGGGAATGTGAATGTGGGTTGTGTTTCTTTTGTTGTGACACTGGAACTGATTGGATCTATTATGAGCCCTAGGATGGAAGGTGTTAGGATTCCACATTATATGAAGATATCTTTCAAGGATTATTTTAACCATTTTTTTGATCCAGGGTAAAAATTCATAGATTACATTCTAGGTTCAATAGAGAAGCTATCCCAAGAGTGTTCAAAAAAGTGGCAAAATTCATCATCCAAATCATCACCTATTAAGATAGGTATAAGTGGATTCACTTCAACTAGTTTCCTATGCTATACCACTTTAGAAGAAAGGATTTTTCCAATTTATTGTATTGGATTTAATCTTTTCTTTTTATTTTTGGGAAAAAATTCAAAGTGAAAGGCTTTCACGCTTAGCATCAAGGGCTTCTATAAAGGCTCTATATAGGCTTTATGAGTTTCATAGAAATATGGTGCCCAAACACTCCCCTCATTTGGTGGCTAAGTTAAACAATCTAGTTTTCCCACCTATTTGTTCTTCTATAAAACAAACCATACCCCAGTTACTCCTATAACCTCCTCTAGTTCTGGTATGTGTATCATCCCTCCTGTAAGGATAAGAATAAGAAAAAGGACCCCCTTAGGCAACAAGAGAATGTTGTGGATGTTGATGTATCTAAGGATTGTGCTAAGGAACCACCCTAGGCTACTAAGTTAGAATGGACCCCTGAGAACTCTACCTATTTTTTCACCCCTAATATGTTGGGTCTACTTAGTTCTCTCCAAGGTTTTCTTTAGTGGCTAATATTCATAAATTGGCTAATTTTAGGAAAAATTTGCTATAATGTGGCTAATAATTTAAGATTTAATCTAACCTAAATTGCCATATTTTTATTAAATTTAGTTCTAAAATATTTAAAATCGCTCAATAATTTATTTTATTAAAAAAATTAAACTCAAAGATTCGCCACAATATTCGATACGTGATTAGATTTGATTCACCTAAATATTATATATTATTGAAGAAATTAAAATTAATTCACTTATAATTATCATAATTATTAGTTACTTTAGGGATACATCACCAATTATTAGTTTTCACTATTGATTTAAAATATAATGTAATTATCCTCATAATTTCCATGAGATAAAACATGTTCAATTTTGATTTGTAATATTCCATGATGATTAGTGAACTTCCTATTATTATTGAGATTTGTTAATATTTTCTACTCAAAAATTATGATTTCAAAATAATCGCTAATGTAAATAATATTTAAAATAAAAAAATTGAGAGATTTGTTGATAAAAATAATTTGGTTTTTCAAAATAATGAAAGATTCACCAATAATTTATATTTTTTTCTGGAGGGGTGTTTCTTAAAGTTTACCTTGGTTCTCTCCCTCCCCTATTATTTATTTAAGCTATCATGGAGATCCCAAAAATGTTTTGGTAGTTTTTGCTAGGTCCAATTCCTAAAAAGGAGGATTGTACCATGGACTTTGATACCATAGCCTTACATTCAAACAAGATGTCCAACTACTAGAATAGATTAAAGATAGTAGCTAGATGGTTATTGTTTCAAATGCATATTTTCCATAGGAAAATAATTAAATAGGAGGCTATTGTTGAGGTTGGACTACAGGTAGAAGAGATAAAGCTTCGTGGGATATGGGTTGGAATTTGGGTGATCTATTAAATAATTGGGAGAAATTAGAGAAGAGGGTGGTTGATATTCACAATAAAGTACTAGCAAAAGAAGAGGAAAATGAAATGCTCAAGATCTTCATTGCTATGAAATAAGCCCAAGATCACCTTGGTGATCAAATTAAAGACTTGGCTTGCCACCAAAACTCATAAAAGAGGATGCATGTTTCTCAAGGGACAAGTGAGGATGTGTTCTTTGGCCTCCCGATTTAATCTTTGGTGGAACAACTTAAGGATCTGTAGAAGTAGTCTTTTGTTCTTCTATCCCATTTCCTCAAAGTGGAATGTGTTGGTGCTCAGTGTTTGGTTCCTAGTAATTTATTTTAAAAAATTGGGGGGTGGGGGGAGGGAGTTTGGTTGGTGTGGCTTGTGTGGAAGTTACAAGTTATTGTTCACAGTGTTGTTGGTTTGGTTCTACCAAGTTCACAGTTTTTGGTTACAGCTTGTTGTTCTACTTTTTGTGGGGTTTTTCGTTCACTAGAATTTATTTTTTTCCTTCTCAACATGTTTTTTTTTTCCTAATTTTAGTATTGGTAATTAGCCATTTCAGTGTATTTATGTTCTAGTTACTAACGTGTTCTAGTTACTATGTTTCACTGCTCTTGATCCTATCTCTTTATTTTCAGACTTGATGTTAATTTTGTAGGAGCTTTGTCCTTATCTCGTTTTGTTTATTACAACAATTTTAACTGTGATAATACTTTATTTTAGTTTATCTAAACTTTTTGAAATATGTTTTCATCTAACCTATTTTTTATTTGATATTTATCTAGTTTCAAAGAAAAATAAAATATAGATCTAAAAAGAAGAAGAAGAGAAAATAATTATAGTATAATTGTAAATTTGTTGGTTTTATTTATTGACTTACAACTATTACTTCTTCTTTAACAACAATGTTGTAATCTATTTTCTCAAATATAATTTGTTCATTTTATTTAACAATAAAAATAAAAAAACTCCACCCAATGAAAATCCAATCAAATATTTTATTTCTTATGTGATTACCTTTCTCAATCATTTTATCATGCAAAACAAAGCCAGATCACTTCTACATATCTTTTACGATTCCAAGGAAAATTCTTGTGTCAATTCTTATGATTTTTTTTGTCTAAATGAGGTTTTTTTCAATGCTAAATCTATGATCAGAAAAGATGCAGTAGATGTAGAAGATCCCGATGGTTTCAAACTATAATATCCTTCCTCTATCACATTCATACCTATCTCACAGTTTCATACCCTTCCTTCCAATTTCCTAAACATCTCAAGCATTTTACCAAAATCAGAGAAGAGAAATCTCACAATGCAATTAGGGGCCTAAAATCTGCCAAACAAATCAATAACGAACATGATATAAATTATGGAGAATGTACTATTTCTAGATTTCTTTGAATATATTGTGAATGCAGAAGGGGGTCTTGGTGGGAATGTTCTAACTTTGGAAGGTTCTAAGGTTTCCATTCAATGCTATATCTATGATCATAAAAAATATCGTAGATGTAAAAGTGTTAGGAAAGCTACTAGTAGAAATACCTTCCAAATGTCAATTTACTGGGGAAATTATATAAAGATAAAATCTACTAAGATGCATAGGGAAAATAAGAACAGATAAAATAAAGGCACACACAAGATAAAACACATGAGACAGAGATTTATGTGGGAAACCCTTTCACGAAAAATCCACCAGCCAAGAACTAGAGTGTTGCCCTTTGTATTATAGTAATGCATACATTGCATACAAAAAATAATAGAGTCAGGCTCAAATCATCTTTACAATCAACCTGACTACTACCACTATGACACTCTATCCTTTAGGCTCACAACCACAACCCTCATAGCCTCTACAACAATACAACCATTATTGTCAATCATAGACTTAGCAACATTTTTACAGGCATTAGGCTTGTCCTCCCCTCAATGAATCTCACAAAGATTTATACACTATGAAATTCCTTATGGAATCTAGTGCATTAGCTATCAAGAACAGAATAGTTACACTCCCAATAGTTACTCATCCATCTAATGGTCACTCTTCTAGTTGGCAGTCCCTTTGGCATCGAGTCACTCCCTTCAGCCTCTGAAACTCCATTCAGTATGAAATCCTCAGACACTCCCTTACCTCTAGTATTCATTGTGCACAACATGACTTCACTGTAATATCTGACACCACCCTATTGTCTTGCACCTTCACCATCGTATTGTCCAGCACAACGATACCACTATACTATCTAGCACCACTATACACCATTTCAGCACTCATGACACAAATATGAGTCACCATATGGCTCATAGTTCTTCTATCGTATGTTTAAACAAAATATATATATGTCACCATGCAGTGACATACCTCTACCATACAGTGGACTCATTGTATGGTGAGGCTGCACCATATGGTGCACTTCATCACTATAACAATCTCCCATTTGATGAAGTAGCACTGACCATTCCAACAAACACATCTCTAACACAAGAGATAACACTATTACCCTCTAAGTTTCCATGAGCACCTGCAGCTGATCAATCCATGCCAACTCCAAATACAACATTACAAGATCATGAAGTATCTGACCAATGATCAATGTACTCAGGACAAAGAAACTAAATCAAGATCAATGTCAAAATTCCAACCATGGCCTCAGGAACATAAACATGACAACATGATCTAAACAATCTCAACCAAAGAGATTACATGCTCCATTTATTAAATGAAAACATAAGCCACACCCTTATCAAAGACTTTGTTGAGCCCTCCAGATGTCAACATCTTCAGTCACATGAAGATTAACATCTCCAAATAGTACTTTAGCAAATGTGAAAAGGTCCTTCTGCAACATCAAAATCTTTCACCTTCAACATCCACAATACTAGTGAAGATCAATCGCTACATCACCGCCAACAACTCCCACTAAACTGTGGTGATGAGTCAGACATGGCATGTACATCACTTCCATCAACTCCTATCATGTTGTAGTGTTGAGTCACCCATGGAATCATGACTACCATCTTAAATGAAGTTTGAAAATACAACTAGTCATCATCAAGATGACCAGTTAGCCAAAGTAGCACTGCTGGCATCTTCACCATCACTATCAATACTCTAAGAATTAGAAAAACTCTCCACTTTCTTCTTCTTCTTCTTCTCTTTGCAATCCTTTTAAATATGACTAGTTTGCCGCAGTTCCAACAGTTTGCTTTGGACTTTTTCCCATGAGATTTAGGCTTCATATCCTTCTTGCTTTTGTCTTTTGTTCTGCCTTGAGCAATGAGAGCCTCCATAGCCACCTTAGCATATTTTCTCCACATCTCCTCTGACAGAAGTGCAATAATCACTTCATCTATTTTTAATTGGGTGGTAGTCCTTCCAATGGCCATCACAAGATGATCCCATGAATCAGGCAACGAGCACAGTAGTAGCATGCAATGCTCTTCTTCACTAACAGACACACCAATAGATGTCAGTTGTGCAATCACCATATTGAATGCATTTAAATGGTCCACCACAGTCGTTCCTTCATCCATCTTCAAGGAGTACAACTTCTTTCTTAGGAAGAGTTTGTTTACTAAGGATTTTCCCTAATAAATATCTCCCAACTTCTTCCATAAAAAATCTATAGTTTTCTCCTCATGAACATTCAAGAGAATAGAATTTGCAAGACATAGCCTTATTAGCCCTTTGGCCTTTCGATATGTTAAAACCCAATCTTCTTGCTTCATACCTGAAGGCTTGTTACCAGACATAGCAACCCACAGATCTTGGTCTACCAACATATCCTCCACTTTAATTTTCCATAACTCAAAGTTTGTGCCATCAAATTTTTCAATCTCTATTCTTCCTAATGTACTCACCATCTCAATTTCCAAATGAACAATTTATAAAGTCCCACTGGGACCAAATTGACACCAAATAACCAACCCTACCCAATACAACCAACTCTACTAATAAGATAATGGTAATGGGTAATGATTTTAATACCATTTGTTAGGAAAGCTACTAGCAAAAACGTCTTCCAAATGTCAATTTACTGGGGAAATTATATAAAGATCAAATCTACTAAGATGCATAGGAAAAATAAGAACAAAGAAAATAAAGGCACACACAAGATAAAATACATGAGACAAAGATTTATGTGGGAAACCCTTTCGGGAAAAACTCACCAGCCAAGAACCAGAGTTTTACCCTTTGTATTATAGTAACGCATACATCACATACAAACAATAATAGACTCAAGCTCAGATCATCTTTACAATCAACCTAACTACTACCACTATGACACTCCGCCCTTTAGGCTCACAGCCACAACGCTCACAACCTCTACAACAATACAACCATTACTATCAATCATAGACTTAGCAACATTTTGCCAAGCATTAGGCTTGTCCTCTACTCAACAAATCTTGCATACATTTATACACTATGAAATTCATTGTGGAATCTGGTGCATTAACTGTCAAGAACAGAATAGTTATAGTCCCAATGGCTACTCATCCATCTGATAGTCACTCTTCTAGTTGGCAGTCCCTTCGGCATCGAGTCACTCCCTTTGGCCTCTGAAACTCCATTTGGTATCAAATCCTTAGGCACTCCCTTATCTCCAGTCTTCACCATACACAACACGACTTCATCGGACTATCTGACACCATTGTATTGTCTGGCACCATCATCACCATACTATCTGGCACCACGATACCACTGTACTATTTGACACCACCATTTCAGCACTCATGACACAAATATCATTCATCGTATGGCTCACGGTTCATCCACCATACATTTAAACAAAATATATATGTCATAGTATGGTGACTTACCTCCACCGTATGGTGAAGCCACACCGTATGATGCACTTCATCACTGTAACAAAAAGAACATAGTATCACACACCCTAAATTATTGGTTCCATGGTAAATACCTCGTTTGTCCATTTTGTGCATGACTTTTATAGCAGGGTTCGATAATGTCAATGACCTTCAGGCCAATTCAGTGGACCCGTTTTCTCTTTTACTTTAGACATTGTTCCACAAGTAGCATGTCATCACTTTCTCTTTTACTTTTTAATAGTAAAACAATCAATTTAGCTAATCAAGTAATATTAATATTATAT
The DNA here is from genome assembly GCA_028749045.1 of Cupressus sempervirens. Taxonomy (NCBI): domain Eukaryota; kingdom Viridiplantae; phylum Streptophyta; class Pinopsida; order Cupressales; family Cupressaceae; genus Cupressus; species Cupressus sempervirens. The sequence goes on along the minus strand of CM053786.1, from coordinate 39,823,177 downwards.
ATATTTGTCATCTAATTTAACTTTAAGTTTAGTTTCTACCTAAAGTTCTTGTGATAGAAACTTAAAATGGTAAAGTAGGGACATTTGATGTATATTGTATTAAAATGCATTCACTTGAAAGGTAATTTAGCATGTCTTACCATGAGTAATGAATTTGAGTTCCTTAGCTATTTTTAGTAATGATTGAAATTCTTATACATCAATGCATCGGAATGATGCATTTTGTTCTCTCTATACCCGAACGAATTGAGAAGTTGAGTGCCATGTGGATTTTGTTTCTCAAATTGATTGATGATTAATCTCACTAATTTTAAATAAATTATTATTTCATTATGATAAAAAATACAAGAAATGGTTTTTCCTCCACGTCAGAATTGGGTCAGTTATTGAGATTGCGGTTCCCATTATTGAAATACCGTTATGAATCTTGAAATGTGGGGGAAGAAGCACTGGTAACCGGGAGGTATTGCCAGGAAATTGGCAGATTCAGCTACATAGAGAAGTATGGGCTAGAGATGGGGGGGTTGGTTGAATGATAACCGGGCACAATTTACCTAACTAGAAAAACCAATATCTCAATCCAAGCTCAAATTGCTTGAACAACTTACAATTAAATAAGGTATCTTAATCAACCTCATTAGAGTTGTGGACAATTAATGTTGTCTGGGACGGACATTGGCAGCTGGAGCATTGTGAAGAGAAGGAGAAAAATAGTGGAAACAAGCACGGGAAGAGATTTTTTGATCACATCGTGTTTGCACCAGTTATACATTAGCGATTTTATTATAAAGAAGATACCTGAATCTGGGAAGGTGGTCAGAGTATTGGCGGCTAGAAGTAACAAATGGTCTGGGGAAATCAACAGTAGAAGAATCTTGAGGACAGCATTTTCAAGGTTTCTCTTGCCGTTATGTTATTACTCTTGATCTGAATGATAACATTTATAATTCAATGTAAGGTATTCATTTTTGTAATGTTTTTTGGAAACCGTTCAGATGTTTGAGATTAAATCGAACCAAATTTATTGGAGTCTAGTTATTCCTTCTCTAATGATAACGTCTCTCTCCCATATGCAAGACTTCACTGCAAATCACCGAGCACATTATAGTTTAGCAAGGAATGAATACTTTCTTTGGAAATATATTTGAAATATTTAGGCAAAGGATTGTATATTTGGTTAAATGAATTGTATCCCATGTGCTAATTGTAGAAGAGAGTTCCCTGACCTATGTTATAATGTTTGGCTATATGTTGGTTCTATGAGATATGATCATATGTTACTATCCTAAGTGTCTTATTTATTCCTTCATGGAACTGATGTAATGTGACTATAAATGGGAGAGTTGGAGATGGATACATTACGTTTATGTTTCTTTCTACCTGTCAATTCTAATAGGATAGACACATTATGTTTTGTTTCTTCTTTCAGCTATTTTGGCTCTAAAATGCTTTGAGAAGCTATTTTATTTTCCTACATATGAGTAGATATGTTATGATTTCATTTTCTGTATATGAGTAGATATGTTATGATTTCATTTACTACATATATGTTGATATGGTACTATATTTTTCCCTGCACATTTCATGATCAAGCTACTAAGATATATTTGAAAGTAATATGTTTCATGATAGCACCGGATCCATCTGATCTTCTTATTCCAAACTGCTAAGCTTCTTGTCCCAAGGTTGGAGCATTGTTCATGTCAAAAAGGACCTTGAGGGAGCTAAACATTACGTGGTTGGTGTGGTAAAAGCACTTGGGTCACACTCCCATCTTAGATAACAAATGGAAAATGTCTAATGGCTTTGGAGACTGGATCATATAGATGAATACATGTCGAGGTTTCTTGATTTTTGTGGATTGTTCAATCATCTTTAGATGATCATTATAATGTAATTATGTAATTGGATAATTTACCTTTAATGATCTCATTATAGTTGTTAAACATGCATTTTGATGGCTATATGATATATAAATCAACATCTTAGATAATGAAATTATAAGTATTTGTTATTATTAATGAGTTGTTAAATCCTCATTATAGTTAATATAATGGATATTGAATTTTCAACTAGGGTTTTTCTTATCTTTTTTGCATTTCAAACATTTTTGTGAGGTGGCATTTGCTAACTAGGACATGGTTCTTACAAAATGTCTAAAACTTAGGCTCTTCTAGTTTGGTAGGGTAGACAAATCAAGAGAGGCGACTAATGTAGCTAGATGCCTTTTATCACAACTTTCCTCCTCCCAACTTCTTATACTTTCTCCTATTCAAATAATCATCTATCACTATCTCCTGGTGGGAAGAGCTAATGTTTGGTTGATGTTGAGAAATGTTTGAACTAATCATTGAGGATCTGTCTTCATTCCACAGACAAGAATCATAAATATTATATTATGATCTTCTCTTCTTGTGAATATGGTTGAAAGAGATCAACTTGGTAGTATGCTCCATTTATTCTATTCTACTTCTATTAAGGTTAGAAGAGCTTCCAGTATGTTCTATGTCTAGATGAGACTCACAAAAATTACATGAAGTGTGTTCCCCCAAGATACTACTTTAGAGAATTTAATCTGTAGGTATGTTCATTGTAGTTTAATTGACATTCACAATAGCTTGGTAAATCTTTCTCTTCTATCAAAGGATATGATTTGTGAAGCTGACCCTCTGAAATTATCTTTTGTTCATTATGACCCCTACTAATAACTTTCATTTCAAGATGATGCCCATAAAATTTCTTGCTACCCAATGGAACTTTCTCTTCCTTGTGAGGGCTTGAGTTAGAAAGATGATTCTCTACTAAAATATTATTTTGAATATCCCTACAATTGCATATACTTCCACTACATTCCATGTTAATCTAGCACTCAGTAAACTCTGTACAGCCCCATGAAGCTTTTTCTTCTAAGAGCCTTAAGGTATGTTTCCCTTGATGTACATAACCACTTGGCACAGAGCCTTAGTGTAACCAAATAGTTTTAGGAGACCCACAACCTATTGTGAGTTTAACTCAATTTTGAACTTGTTACTAGTAAAGTAACTTTCTTCAATGGCATTTTTGAAATCCTTATCAACTATAGGTTTGCATTCCCTACATATGCCAACTCTCACTTGAGAAGAAAAAGATCTACCAATAGCCATAGGTTAGTCATAGGTTGTAGATTCTTGCCACCTTGTGAACTTGCCTCAAAAACTCTATGCAACTCTCCTAGATCCACATCAAAAAGCAACAATTTTATTCAGGAGACCATGTTTTGTACCATTTTTAACTATGAATGAGGTAGTGAAAACAAACAATATTGAAAGCATTGTGGCATTGTTCTTTTATTGCACAAGAATACAAATCCAACAAGTGGACTGTCAAGTTTACGTGTTTTAGACATATTTGGTAGGATTTTTAGCAACTTCGATTCTTGAAGAATATTATCATCATTATGCCCATTATTTTGACCAAAATTGAAATCATTCTACCCATCTTTAGTAAAGGTTTATCCATTGTAGCTTGGCTAGAACTATTACCTCGATTAGGGTTAGCGTCACCATCAAGTTTGGTTCCTTTTTTGGGCATTTCTTCTCCTACCATAGTTTTGGTTAAGGCTTGCTAAATGTGCATTCTTCATATATATCTTATCTATGTTGAGATGGTGCCTAGATTCATGGGCTTCCTCAATCATGGCAAGGTTTCTAATTTTATAAATATCTTTTACTTTACCTTTAAATGACACTTTATATTCTACTTTCAAGGAACTTTTTTCTTTAAAAAAATATTTTATGTACTTTATGTACTTTATTTATTTTATGTACTTTGATCAAATCCTCCTCATTAATCAAACAAATGATACTCCTTAAATCATATAAGCAATTGTATTTCTAGCAAGTAGTAGGTTTGACATCAGTGACAAAAAAATGATTGAAACACATTTATAATACTTGTATCAATCTATTTTTAACATATTCATTTGTTCATCAACTCTATTTTGTTGGGGAGTAGCTAGTACAGTTAGATGATGTTTTAGATTAAGGTAAAAATAGGTTTTGAAGGGACCTGAAACCCCTAACAACAATAAAAAAGATGTTCAAATATAGCATAACCAGAGATCAAGATCCTAAGACCAAAAAATAGACACAAAATTAGGTTTTACAGGGACCTAAAACCATAGAATGTAACTAGAAAACACGACCAGGTTTTACAAGGACTTGGAACCTACAAGTTTTACAAAGCTATCAAATAGAAAACTATAACCAAAAACAAAAAAAACTAGACCACTACTGCAGCTCCTTGATCATCTTTGCAGCCTCCTTCCCCACTTTGGTTGTACTAAGAGTGGTATCAGCAGGGGAAAAGCCAGTACCACTAGTAACTTCAATAGCCTTCTTCTATGAGCTCAATCTGGTCCTTTTACTTGGTCCTCCAAGAGACATAATATCCTAATTGGTCTTCTTCCCCAAACTTGTCGCAGCCGCACACAAACTAGAAATCATTTGTTCCATATTATTGCCACTTTCCTTGATCATATGCCAAAGACCTTGTTCCTATTACTTCAATTTTTCAGTTATATTTCCCACTTGAGTTTCCAACAGCACAAATTTGACCCGGTCATTCTCTTGATCCTTCTGCACTTTACCCAATTTTTTCTTCAGTTTCATAATCTCGTTGTAAGTCTAGGAATCTCCATGGAGAGAGGAGTCAGCTTTAATCTTTGTAGTATTAAGAAAGGAGAGAGAAATCCCCAAACTCGGATCATCCTCCTCCTTCTCCCTAGGGATCTTTGTGCCCTTCTTATCCTCTTTTCCTAAAACTTCCTCTCTTCCTCTCTCCTCCTCCACATTCTCCTCTCCAAATCTCTAGGTTTACAATTAGATGATGTTGAATCTCATTTTGATGTAGATAATCTTCAAAAACTAGAGATGTAAATTCTCCAGCATTGTGTATTAGAAGAGTACCAATTGGACGTTGAGCTTGGTTTTCAATCATAACATGAAATCTTGTAAAAGTTTCAAAAGCTTCATTTTTTTGTGACAATAAATAAATCTAAGTCATGTGACTATAATCATCAATGAACAATATAAAATACTAAGATCTTCCCACAAAGGTTATTGGTAAAGGCACAAATAAATTTGAATGGATAAGCTGCAATTTTCTTTGTGCTCTCCAAGTGCATCGAGGGAAAGAATTTCTATGTTTCTTGGCAAGAATGCATGCATCACACTTTTCAACACATTTAGACAAAATAGGAAAGCCATCAACACCATTATTTTTCATGATATGAATTTTATCATAATAAATATGTCCAAATCTTGCATGCCATAACATAGGAGAAGATAGATTACCTTCCTCAATAAGATATGCAAAAAATTTAGAAAGAGTAGTAGATAAGTAGGAGATAATTTCCACAAGTCAAATTGTGATATTTCTATCATGACTTAACTGTGTGATTTTGAGTCAAACTCATTGACTCATGTTGCATGAGTAGTGACTCAACATGAATCCATCTCTCATGAGAATAAATGGAACACTTAGCACTCATTGGATCTAGGTGATGAATCCCGCTGCTTCACCCCTGTGAGCATCACCTAGATCCAATGAGTGATAAGTGTTTCATTTATTCTCATGAGAGATGAATTCATGTTGAATCACTACTCATGAAACATGGGTCAATGAGTTTGACTCAAAATCAAACAATTAAATCCTGATAGCAATATCACAACAAGAGTAGTAGAGCCATTTAATTTGAACAATCTTCCATCATCACATCGAGTCAACATAATTTGATTATTATAAATTTCTTTCTTATGACAAATGGACCATCTTTTAATAGAATAGAGTAGCCATGTTGGTGAATCAGTACTAGAGATAATAAATTTTGTTGCAATTAAGGAATAAATAAAACATCATGAAGCACAAAATCTAGAAGATTAGGCAACTTAAATCAAATAGTTCATTTTACAATAATTGTTAGTATGTCAACTGCTATAACACAAAAATGTTTATGGTGCTGATCTACACATCCAACATCCATCGTATGCCCATTACAAGTATGATCAACACACATCATTAATAATTACATTATCCATTTATCAAATTACATCATTAGAATCATCATCAAGGTGACGATACGTGGCTATGAGACACTTAATCTTTACATGTCTCCCTCGATGTAATCAATCTCCAAAGTCATCCAACATTGTCCATCTACTATCTGAGATGGGAGTGTGGCCCAAGTGATTTTACCTCGCCAAAGACAAAGCCTTTAATCTCCCAAGATTCTTCTTGACAAGAAGAATGCCTCGACCCTTGCACAAGAAGCCTAGCTTCCCAAAACAAGATGGATTAGATGGATTTAGGGCAGCCGTGAAACATACTACATACAACCATGTGCCTAGAAGCCTAATCACAAAATGCAAGAATGTGCCTAGTAGCCTAATTAAAATAAAAGAACACTATGCATCTACTTGTATGCATTGAAAGAAAAATTGTAACATATCTATCTGTACAGACACCTAAAAAATCTTTTAGAAAATAAAGTATTTTTATTTTCTGAAAAAGTCCCTGATGACATTATCATTTAGTAATTAATTATTTAGTTTATTTATTTATTTATTTTTATGCCATTAAATCCCTTTATCTTAATTAAAAATATTTAATTAAGGAATCCCTCCCAAAAATGTTTAAATCTTATTTAAACATTATTTCCTTATTTATTAATTATTTAATTAATAAATTGACCAAAAATCTCAAAATTAATTATTTATTTATTTCTTGCCCAAAACTTGGCCAATTTCCTTAAGACCACTAACCTCTTCCAAAATCTTCTAATCTTTCTTTAATTTCGATTAAAGGCTAATCCCATCATTTCCTACCCCTAATCCCAACTCAAAATATTTAATTAAGATTAAATATTAATCCTCATGTTTATTAAAAATATTTTAATAAATATCTCTTCAACCCAAACCCTTGAAATAAATAAAACTTTATTTATTTCCTAAAAAACTTATTTATCCTCATCCTAGGAAGTTCTAGACTCTTCTAGAAAGTCTTCATCCTCATCCAAAGCCTAGACTCTTATAGAAGATGTCAATCCTTATCTTTGACCCTAATCCTAATCCTCCCCCTAACCTTGGCACATTCCCTTAACATGGGTTAAGACTTGCTAACCCAAGCCAAAGCCAACAATTATCTCCTCCTTCACCCACCCTCATTAAATGCCATCCACTTGCCCATCTCTAACAAGCCTAATCTAATCTTAACCCAAGCCTAATCCAAGCCTTAATCATTTGCACATTCCTAAGTCAAGCTTAAGACTTTCTTAATCCAACCCAAGTCAAAATATCTCAACTCTCTCACAAATATCTCAACCATAAAACTTTATGAAGCCCACAAAGCCATAAATGACTCTTACAAGCCCATTCATTGCTCTTACAAGCCATTATGAGGGTCTTTATGAGCTTTGAGCCTCCTTTGTTGACCCCTCAACCCCTCTTGCTCTAACCAATGACCCTGTGATATGTGTCACTCTTTGATTGGCTGTAAGGAAGCACAACCCATGTGCTCTCCTCTCATTCAATCTAAACCTTCCATAAGCTTTCTCCCATCCTTGCATCCTAGCCCTTGATCCCTCAAGCCCTTTGCCTATTTAAGGAATCCTCTCCCAAGCCATTTTAACACAATCACCCATAGTAACAAAGTAATGCCATTTTGTTCATGAAGTAAAGCCATAATGCCATTTTTGAGAAGCCATTTTACATCAAATCCATTCACCCAAGTCAAAATCCATCAAGAACACCATTGAAGCCTTTGGAGAATCAAGCATACATCCTATCTAATTAGACATAGCTACTCAACAAGAGAGCTTCTCATTGAGAGAGCCCATTAATGGCTCATATTCTCAATTGAGAGCTCATCTTAGTCTATCTTGAAGTTACATTTATTTAGTTTTGTGAATACTTTTGATTTGATATTTAGTGTTCTTTGCATTACTAATCCTTGTATACATTCTGGCATGCCCGATGGGACCACGCATGGGTCATGCTTGTTATCATTTGTAGTCAAAATTGCATGTTTTTTACTAACTTTGGCTAATTTTCATGTTTTGGTGATTGGTAGGGGCATTTAATCAGGTTTTGCAGGTCCACATAAGCATGTAGAAGACAAAGGAACTCATAGTCTATCTCATAGTGTTTTCAAATTTTTCAAGCTTATAGGTGGACGGAGCACTTGGAATTCTTCTTCCTCTTCTTGTCTATATTCTTCTTTTATTTCGTCTACTTCTTCTTCTTCTTCTTGTGGGATCTTGGCCATTTTTTTTTAAGGAAGCAAAATCATACACACCTTGTTTTAGTGCTTAAAATGAACCCCAAAATCATACTTAAATCCATTAAAAAACTAAAAATTTGCAAAAAAATCTTTTAACAAATGAAACTAAATCAATCCAATCATTTGCATCCTTGCAACATCAAGGTTTTAGATGCATTCATGCAAAGTTAGGAACACTTTATTTTTGGAAACTTAAAAAGAATTTCAAGTTTCCATTTCAAAAGGTTCAAAATCAACACTAAGTGCACACAAAATTCTAAATCAAATTCAAAGCATCAATCAGGGATAAAATGAACTTCATTTGCAAATATTTTAAAGTTCTTTTAAAATCTCATGAAAACTAAGAGTCCTAAATGGTTGCCAAAATTGTCCTAAAAGCTTTGTTATTTGTTCCAAAAAAATGTCTTGTTGCAAAATCTTGAATGTTTCTTAGGTTTTTTCATGCATCAAAACAATATAGGAATATCATTTTTGGGCTTAAAACATGCAAACTAGAACACAAAATCTTGAATGAAAACCAAAGTCCAAACAGTCATTTTTTTGAGTCAAAAACAATCTTGAATGATCTAAATTGGAAAGAAAAGCATCCATATTCCTTCCTCTTTGAATTTCAGTTCAAACAAACTCAATCTTGAATGATCTAAGGTTAAAACAAAGCACTTCAAAGTTCTTAAAACAACACGCAAAATCTCAATCTTGAATGCTCGAAGGAAAGAACTTGAATGTTTAAACACTCGTCTTTGAATGCATGTTGTTAAAATCACTCTTGAGTGCCATGGATTAAAATCAAGTTTTTTTTTTTCATTGGAATGCATAAAAAATCCAATCTTGAATGCGACAGATCAAATAATCATTATCATACATCACACTTCATCTTTTGGGGCATAAAAAGAATCCACATTTTAGAAACTTTCTAAGTTATAAAAACAAATAAAGACACTTTGAGTGAGTTTGTTGTTGGACTCACCCTCTTTAATCACCCATCATTCTAACCATTAGTTGCAATATCAGCACCATATATGGGGATGGGTCTACCTAAGAAGGTGTTAAATGCTCCACAAAAATCAAACTCCACTCACTTGAGTTTTTATTGGTTTTTCTAGAATAGAAAATTTCTTGAATGCACATTAGTCTCACTAACACTTCATTCGGGCATAAAAATTGAACAAATCTTGACGTGGAGGGCCTCCAGGTGCGTGCTTGAAATCTAGCTTTACACACATCTTTTTTTTGGCCTTAAAATGAACAAACGCCAACTCTTGAATGCCTTAAAGGAAATTAATCAGTACTTGACGTGGAGGGCCTCTGGGCGCGCAGGTTTACTTTCTTGTTGACCCTAACTCTCCTTTGTGTATTCATTCTTCAATCACTTCTCTTTTGTTGGTGCATTTCAAATTGTAATTGAACCTTTGCATCTTAATCACGTGTGTTTTCAAAAAGTCTAGATCAAAAAACTTAAGCATCAGTTGGAAAAGAACTCTATCTTTTAGCCCAAGATCATCCAAGTCTTCTCTCCCCTTGTCATCTTTCGAGCCCATCTTGGGTGCATAAGATTAGGATCCAAAATCTTGTTTAAGTTTTAGGAGGCCTGCTCAGGGATTTCATCACCCCTTGGGATGACCTCAACTCTAGCGTTTCGATGGAGTATAAAGATCAAGAGGTGAATCCAAAGACACCTCTCTTGGGATCAAAATTATGTCACTCGGGCTAAGCCTCAAGGAACTTTATACCCTTGAGAAGTGAAAGAGGAGAAGTGGGTTACCACTCCTCTCGATTGTGTGACATCTTTTTGGTTTCATCTACAGATTTGGGCCTCACATACCTTGCATATATCGAGGACTCCCTAGCTAAACCAAATTTCATCCTTGTAGAAAGCTTCCTAGGATGTTGGTGTGTTTGACGTGCTTGCTCCAAACTTTTTTCTGCTTGTTTGTTCATAGCTTTTGAATGAATGTTTGCCAACTTTGGTCAAAATCCCAGAAAAGAAAAAATCTCTCAGCTCAAGGCATACTTAATGCAGTCCCTACCTCATTAGAAAATCATCCAAGCTCCCCTGCCGCAACCGAATCTATCTAGTTCTTTGCTTTAGAACAATCCCAAATCCAAAGTCCATCCAAATCATCCCCCCAACCAACTAGCAACCCAATCCAAAATCACCCAAGCCTTTAAGGAATTGTTGTTACTCTACCAGAGTTTTCTATCCAATCAATCTATCCAAATCCCTCAACCTCCCCAAGGTTATCCCTTTGATAGAGCTTTGTCTAGGGTAATATAGCCTTGTCACTTGTCATCCCTCATCACCTTAAGCCTAAGGTTGGGATCCACAAGTGGTCAATCTCGTGTCATGCCCATAGGATCATTTGTCTATCCTCAAGTCGACACCAAAAGCCACCAATCCTGCACATAGGAAATCAAAATTCTCACTTTTTGACAGCATACCCTTGAAGTCTTCCATCCACAGGAAAGTCAAAAATCTCCAGCCAATCCTCCTTAGGTCTGTCATGCAGCTTTGACTCTCCCTAGGAAATCTTTCATCAGCCAATCCAAAATCTGTGCTTAATCCAAATCCAACCATGAGCTTCCATGTTCATCCATATGCAAGACCCTATCCCCATCCAACTCATCATCAAAACATGAAATCCCAACCCTATCATGATGAGTTTGGTTGCATTGTCCTTTCTCCTGCTACATCCTATTCCAATGATGATGAAAATCTTGTTGACTATGATGGGTATCTTGAGAGCCTTAGATGTCTTCCACCAACCATCCCCCAAAATCCAAGCATTCCTCCAAACTATCTAGTCATGTCATCTCATATCCCAACTTCTCCTCCATCACCCAATCAACCAAGCTTCCAATCTTCCACCCCATCACACTAGCTATTCTTGTCAATCCACCACCTCCACCTCCGACACACAAGTCTCCTAGGAATCTCCTAGAAGAAATAAAAGAAAAGCTACCTCCAACAGTCGATAAGCCATGTCATCTAATCCAACTATGTGAAGTAGTCAGTGATGAAGCTTCCCCATCTATAATATCACCTCCATCTCCCATAGCTATCATGCCCATACCATCCATCAAATTTCTTAAAATCCTTCCACTTCCCGCAAGCATCAAAATCCCACCACCTGTCAAATCCCTCCAAATCCTATCCACATCACCTCCAAGCATTTCCCAAATCTACCATAATGACCCTTATACATCCATCTTCTACTCACCTATCTCCACTACCGAATCTCCCATCTATCCATCTGCTGCCTTTGAAGAATCCATCCCTTCACCTCCTATCGCACCATCCACTCCAATCCAATCCTATCAAGATCCTTCCCAAAAGCATGTTGGCATATCCCAAAGTATAAATGAAGATATCATCATACCATGTCTTCCATCCATAGTGCAGTCACCATCCCCTCCATCTCCAAAACCTCAAGCCATACCTCCTCTACTGCAAGATATCTTTTCATCCCATTAACTAAATCAAGATCCTATCCTACCATCTCCTCTGCTCCATGCTTCCATCTTACCACCTATCCAAGCTATTCCACCATCTATAATCTACCCTCTTGGTTCACTTACATTCATCCATGGTGGCCCCCTCTCAGCAAAAGAATTAAGAATAGTATCTCCCTATTGCAGTACATCTAAAAAAGCACTTCTACCATTTTCTACAAGGAAAAAGTTTCCTCAACTCGTTCAAATGCTCAATTGATGGCATTATCAAGTTCAAGGTTTAGGACCACAAGAGCAAGGAATCAAAAAGCCTATTATTGCACAAAAGAATCCAAGATTTCATGGTCTTGGATATGTATCCAAAGACTCACCATCTAAAAGTGTTGGTAGACACCATCCCCAAACCAAGCCTATCTCCAGGCCCACCATGCCAGCCTCCCATCACTCCTTCAAGAAATCTTATGGCATCCCCCCTCCACCATCTTTGCAACCCAAAACAACCTTCCATATCCCCCCTTCATTCGCTAAATCCATTTTGGGTCCCCATGTCCCAAAATCTACCATCCTCCATCCTCCTATCAGCCATCATAAAAATCATATTCCCTCCATTCCTATGCAAGATCAACAAAGGCACATATCAGGGCACATCATCAATCATCATCCCCCTACACGCTCTTCCATATCCTCTCCATCTCACAAAACTTCTCCTAACCATCTTCCCAAAGCTTACCACAGCAATGTGAATGCCAACTTCAAAATGCATAAAGCTAAAAATCCACATCCTAGGCAATCATATGTCTATTCTAAAAGACATACTCCAAAAAGGCAAAATCCAATCAAAGAATGCAAAACAATGCAAAAGCCTATGAAAAGAAAATCCAAAACCATGTGGATCCCAAAGAAAAAAGTTGAAACCCAATGCATAATGGCATCCACCATTGCTAATCCCCCATCTAGTGATTCATGTCCCCCATCTCCTAACTCCATCTTGGGTGCCTATATCCCCAAGCGTGCTTCCACAAATCCTCCATCAAGCCCGCATCTACCATCTATCCCCCATATGCTCTTTTCACACCCATCCCAACATGTGCCAATGTTGATCCTGCAAGCATCCCCATCTCATGCTCCTTTCCAGCCTTTTCATCCCTCCATCTCCTACCATCAATCCCATCTAATCCGATCGATTGCATAAATCACACATCTAGTGTACCAACAGCTAGCGACAAAATTGAACATTCCAACAACCAATGAAAAATCCCAAAAAAGCCAAAAATAGCTGAAGAAAGCCAAAATCATTCCAGCTATGTCCAAAGTCAAATATTCAAAAAAATAAAGAAAAATAAAGTGTCCACTGGTGAAAACTTGGAAATTCAAGCACCTTGGACAAGTACCATGATGAAAACTTGGCAAACAAGTGTCATGCATAATCTAGCCATCCCCAGTTTATCCTATCATCCTCATGCTTTTGGTCACATCTTTCCATCTAGCTCCATCTTCCAATTTATCCACCTATCTTTCATCCTCCAACTTTTATCTATCACTATCCACTTATCTTCTGCAACCTCACCCCATCATCCCAGTTATCATCCATCTCCCTAGCGCCTATAGCTTTTCCATCCTAGCTTCAATCCTATCACATCCATCGTAAGACCTCCTTCTACATGTCATCTTCTGACTGGGGGCACTGTATTCCTTGGAGATCTTGTCTTGTCCATCCTTACTTGTCATTGGTATCTCGCTCTAGGCTATCCTCATGCAAATCCAATGTCATCCTCTCATTAGCCATTCACTCTAGCGCCATCTATCAGCTCAGCTACCACCAACCTTAGCATTGTCCCCGTCCTTGGTCGCACATCTATCATCATGATTGGATGCATCCTGCCAAATCCATATCTTTCGCTATCACCTCATCCTTAGCTTTTGCATCTTGTACCAACTTAAGCCATCCTGCTATCTTATCATTCGGAGCTCCTATACAGCTTGTAAATAATCTTGTATCCAACGCTTATATCATACCTTGTATCATAGCTTGTATATCCAATCTTGTCCAAAACAACTTGTACAGTTGTACCATATCTTGGTCCATCATCTTGTACATCCTCTTTAGCTTAGTACCATTGTGTCTATCCAGCTTTCGTGTCAGTTCATCCTTGATTAGCATCTTGCACACATAGCACAACCCTTGGTTAGCTATTCCACATGCATCCTTTAGCTAGATCTCATGTCACCAAAGTGTTATCCTTCTTATTTCAGCTTGCCAAGTGCATCACTAATCCAAATCCACCAACTTAGGTGCTCTCTGATAGATCCTTGTAGGATACAGCTTTCCTCATGTCTAATCTTGGTCCATTAGTACCTCATCCTACCCATCTTATTGGCAAACGATTCTCTTTTGGATTTTCTCTTTCTTTTGATTTGGAATCTTCCCTTTTGGGTCTTGAAGTATCTTTTCCAAGCAATCTCCTTATTCCCTCCTCACAATTGCCATGATTTTCCATATCATGGTATGCTACGAATGGGGCAATCTGAGTAGGTATTGATCAGGTCTTTCATTTGTTTTTCTTTTCTTCTTGTGGGTTACCCAGTTTCGGTTCCACGCTGTTTCCTCGGGGTTTCATGTGTGCTACTGGGGCAATCCTTGCATTTTTGTTTTGAGTCAATCCATCAGTCCTCTGGACAGTTGATGAAAAGGCCTTGATGTTCTTGGTACCCTTGGCAATTAACCAACAGTCCTATAGAAAATCTAGTGCTCAACTACGTGGTGGTACTTCTCTTTGAAGTATCCCCTTACTCAAAAAGCTTCAATGGAATCCCTTCATCTCCATTATCCCCCATCCATATCCAGCATCTGTCTCTCCTACCCCAGCTTATGCATCAATATCTCTTTGAATCAATCTTCACTTTTAGCTTTAAGGATCCACAATCCTAGTCTTAAGGATCCACCAATCCAATCAATCCACCAAGCCTCATCTTTTGAGATCCATAATCCTAGTCCTAGGGATCTCCGAAACCCATCTTCCACCAATCTAACTCTTTGAAATTCTATTGCATCAGCTTTATAATCCCCTCATCCATCTCCCTATCCTGGATTCCTTTTTATAGCACTTCGCTCCTTCATCCTCCACCTTCCCTAAAGTCTTAAGCTTGCTTCCTCTTGTGCATCTGATTCTCCTTTATCATTCTCCCATAGTGAGAGTTTAAGCTAATTTAGCCCCTTCTCTTTGCCAATCTGAGTCTCCTTGCTTATCCCGAATTCTTGTATTTTTCAAAAAGCCATCGAGCCTCATTTTCTCTCCCCGCCGCCTTCTTGAGGGGGCATCTCATAGTCTAGTCTCTCCTTCTTATCCAAGACTGGGGCAACTTTATTTCTAAAACATCTTCCTCATGTCGTTTATATCTAAACTTCTTTGAAATAGTGTTGTTTCAACACTATGTCAAAGAGGGGCAAAATGTAGACACTTAAAAAATCTTTTAGAAAATAAAGTATTTTTATTTTCTGAAAAAGTCTCTGATGACATCATCATTTATTAATTATTTATTTATTTATTTTTATGCCATTAAGTCCCTTTATCTTAATTAAAAATATTTAATTAAGGAATCCCTCTCAAAAATGTTTAAATCTTATTTGAACATTATTTTCTTATTTATTAATTGTTTAATTAATAAATTGACCAAAAATCCCAAAATAAATTATTTATTTATTTTTTGCCCAAAACTTGGCCAATTTCCTTAAGACCACTAACCTCTTCCAGAATCTTCTAATCCTTCTTTAATTTTGATTAAAGGCTAATCCCATCATTTCCTACCCCTAATCCCAACTCAAAATATTTAATTAAGATTAAATATTAATCCTCATGTTTATTAAAAATATTTTAATAAATATCTCCTCAACCCAAACCCTTGAAATAAATAAAATTTTATTTATTTCCTAAAAACCTTATTTATCCTCATCCTAGGAAGTTCTACTCTTCTAGAAAGTCTTCATCCTCATCCAAAGCCTAGACTCTTATAGAAGATGTCAATCCTTATCTTTGACCCTAATCCTAATCCCCCCGCTAACCTTGTCACATTCCCTTAACATGGGTTAAGACTTGCTAACCCAAGCCAAAGCCAACAAATATCTCCTTCTTCACCCACCCTCATTAAATGTCATCCACTTGCCCATCTCTAACAAGCCTAATCTAATCTTAACCCAAGCCTAATCCAAGCCTTAATCATTTGCACATTCCTAAGTCAAGCTTAAGACTTTCTTAATCCAACCCAATTCAAAATATCTCAACTCTCTCACAAATATCTCAACCATAAAACTTTATGAAGCCCACAAAGCCATAAATGACTCTTACAAGCCCATTCATTGCTCTTACAAGCCATTATGAGGGTCTTTATGAGCTTTGAGCCTCCTTTGTTGACCCCTCAACCCCTCTTGCTCTAACCAATGACCCTATGACATGTGTCACTCCCTAATTGGCTGTAAGGAAGCACAATCCATGTGCTCTCCTCTCATTCAATCTAAACCTTCCATAAGCTTTCTCCCATCCTTGCATCCTAGCCCTTGATCCCTCAAGCCCTTTGCCTATTTAAGGAATCCTCTCCCAAGTCATTTTAACACAATCACCCATAGTAACTAAGTAATGCCATTTTGATCATGAAGTAAAGCTATAATGCCATTTTTGAGAAACCATTTTACATCAAATCCATTCACCCAAGCCAAAATCCATCAAGAACACCATTGAAGCCTTTGGAGAATCAAGCATACATCCTATCTAATTAGACAAAGCTACTCAATAAGAGAGCTTCTCATTGAGAGAGCCCATTAATGGCTCATATTCTCAATTGAGAGCTCATCTTAGTCTATCTTGAAGCTACATTTATTTAGTTTTGTGAATACTTTTGATTTGATATTTAGTGTTCTTTGCATTACTAATCCTCGTATACACTATCCACATGTAGATTTATTTAATTAAAGCATACCTACTTATATGCAAGAGAAAATAAGCATAGTCATACACATATGTTGCATGTCAAAAAAAACCATAGTTATATGCAATAAATAAATGGCTTGATCAAGCACTGAATTCGTCAACAATACTGAGATAGAGACAAAAACATATTGAATCCTATCTTTGAAATCTAATACATTGAGAGAAGCAAAAATAAAATGCATCTATCCCCACCCTCCCTTATGCCACATTACACCCATCTATAAGATAGTTAAACATCTACACACAGGACAACAAGAGAAGTACTCAAATCATAATTTTATTTAATGAATGTGCCATCATTGATTAAATACTGTCAACATTTTACACAATACAAAGAATGTACTAAATTCAACAAGTATCCTAGTTGCAAATCAAATCAATTGAACAATGTATATGGAGATAGCATACATCTCAAGTCTATGTTGTTTATATCAATGACTATGTAGTTCTGACATACTGTTGTATACAGGTAGTCTTATAGTGGACCTTGATGCATCTACAAACAACATGTAGAATTAAATGAATCTACAACATTTGCTTTTATTGAACATAGAACAAATATAGTTTAATATCCTACAAAGAATGTAATTGAGAGTATTCAGCAAAACACTATTTGACCTTGGTAATACAATAATTATAACTATAGCAACTACTATTCTAATCAATTAGTAGATACGATGGTTAAGTATTTCACTTGTCTGTTAAGTAATTCAATTCATATTCGGTTCATAAGTTAAAAGGTGTTCTCAAGATAAGTCTTAATTTAGTCTCCATATCTAGTGGTATTCCAAGTAAGATTTTGAAATATTACCCACTTCCATTACTGCAACCACCATCACTATGTAGTTATTTAGCAACATTCTATGTTTAAATTAGTGTTAAATCGATAGTCATTCTAATGCAAGCCTGAATTAATGAGATTTCAAGAGGAATAACGATCATTGTTCTTGACAAGTTTTATGAGAATCTCACCTATATTCTTACTGGGATTGGCCATTGATTGGCATGATATAAATGAAACATCTTACTAGCATCCTATTCATTCACAGCTCAAACAATTTATTCACCCCCAAATTATACTAAGTAGTTATTGTTATCCAAGACATTGTTGCTAATATATAATGAATTGTCTTAACACTCCTACAAAATCGGTGGAATTCATTGATAGAAACTTAACACCTCACAAGAAAATCATTGAACACTATAAGAGCCAAATTTTTAGACTCAAACCCAAGAAAATCATTGAACACTATTAGAGTAAATAATTATGTATTTATTAATTATTTATTCTATTTACTTAAGTTTACTTAGGTTAATGCATTTATTTAATATTTAGTAGTTAATAGTTATAGTGATGAATTTTTGACAACAGGGGAGTTTGTTCCCTTCTAGCATGTTCTACCTTTGTGTGGAAGAGTGCTTAGTTGTCAACCTTATCTTCTACCTCCTTCCAGCTTGTTCTACAAGCTTCCTTGAGGCCTTTATAAGCGGTCTCTCTCTCATTGTAAAATCATCCATTCACATAGAAATTTCATTTTCCTATGGTGAAACATTTTCTCTTGCTTTGTTTTCTTCAAGCTCTTGCTCCTTTAGTTTCTCTTTAGCAAGCTATTTGCATGCAGGTGATCTTGGTGAGCTATGGAGTTGGATTTCATCAACTCCTATAGATTCAATATTTTCAGGTTTGTAATTATCAAAATTAGATAGCTCAAAAGCAGTGAGCCTACCTACTAGACCTTCAAGAGTCAAATCATTCCCTGGTATACATCTTAATTCTTGTATTGCAGAAACTCTAATAGTATAGATGGGCAACAATGTTCTCAAAACTTTATGTAGTGCAGTGTCATCATCTATTTTACTAGTAGCTCCTCTTATTGCATTAACAACATCTTTTATCCTAGAACAATATTGAGCAACATTCCCAATTTCTTGCATTCTCATATCATCGAACTTACCTCTACGACTTTTAGCTTTGGCTCTTAGAACATTTTTGTCACCTCCATAGATAGTGTGTAGAGCATCCCACATTTTCTTTGCACTGTCACAACCCTTGATATCATCAAACTTAGCTTAGCTTAGGGTAGAGGTAATCTCCAACATTTTATGGTTGTTTTCTTTCTTCTTTTTCATATCTTTAATAGTTAGGACTCCAATAGGATCAATATGCTCAATAGTAATGGTAGATTGTGTATGGTCTCTAAGACCTCCTAGGTGTAGATTCATCAGACTTTTCCATGTAGGAAAGTTATCTCTATTAAGATTGGGTACTTCTCTTTTTGACATCATGATCTTTGTGCTTCTAGTATCTTCAAACTAGTCCTCTTAGCAGATGGCTTTGATACCAATTATTGGAATTCTTTAGAATAAGTGAGAGGGGGAGTGAATTAGTTATCTAAGGTCCAGATGTACAATGAAAATTTTTCAAAACTTAGTAAACACATATCTATAAAAAAAAATTCATCATGCATGCATCCATTAGATTATGCAATCATTAAACTTGTAGGTTACTGTCAAATCAATTTGCAGAAATGTAAACATGAAACATAATAGATTCAATAACACATTTGACACAATGATTTAACACAAAAACTTAATTTGGGAAAAAACACCAGTAACATGCTACCCCTTCTTACTCTTCTGAAGTGATGCCTTGTGAAAGGCCAACCCTGTTAAAGGTTACAATACACACTATTAAGTGTGACCTAGTTAAAGGATTTCAATCACTTGGTTAGGAGTGCACCTTTTTAGAGGACTTTATATCATTCACTTGGAATGTCACCTGATTAAAAGATTCACAAATGACTATTAGGTCAACCTTAATCCAAAAGATTTACCCTAGACTAATACAATTATTAGAGAGTAACAATTGGGCTTGATCTGATAGCAACTTACAACTTCATTTGTAGATTACAAATCTCTATTTCAATCCTCCATTCTACTTGGCTTTCACATTGTTCAGCTCTGATAGCTTGTTCACCCTTCAAGCATCCCTACCCTTAAGTCTTCTTGCTTTGTTTGGCATCCCTACCCTTAAGTAAATACCCTAGACTCCTTGTCTTCCTTAGGTTCTTGCACATCAACTCTTGCCTCTAACCACCCATCTCTATAAATAGAGAATTAAGATATTTTTTCGTTTCAACCTCCATCGTCCATTTAAGGGTTAGGTTGGATTAGGTAGGATTCAATGAATCTACCCCTCATTTCATTTCATTCCCTTCTAGAAAATTTTTCTTCAATCCTCTTTGAATTCACTTCAAAATGGTTCATCTTGAATTTTATGCCACCAGATCATCAATCTTATCTTTCGCATGGTTTACAGAATCCAAAAGAATAAACTTGTCAGCTCAAATTCATCAAATTCTCAATCTTTCTCATAATGACACTCAACATTAACTCACTTCTGATGCTCAATACATTTAATGCATTTCTTGGCATCCACTGTCAAAACACTTAGCACAAACTAAAGTTTACTGGTGCTTGGCATCATCTAAGCTTTATATGGCTTACATTGAAATTGATGTTTCTCGGCTCCAAGTGATTTTCTACTTATCTTGCACTAACTTTGCTCAGCACCTACAGTCCACTCGGTCAAGCTTGGCAGACAAACTTTATTTAACTTGTTCTGTTGAACTTACTCAATGTAACCAACCTTTGCAACCTTAAGCAGATTATCAATGCACTATAATAGGGTAGAAGCAAGGAGTTGGGACTCAATTCCACAGAAGTCCATGGATTGAGATTGTACTCCTTTAGAAATGGGTACCCATTTTTTAAAAATGGGTACCTATTTTAGGCTCGGGCACCCGATCCTATATTTAAAAAATGGGCACCCATTTTTTAAAAATCGGGTACCCATTTTTGAAAACATAAAAAAATTGTATTTTTTAGAAATGGGTACCTATTTTTTACTTTTTTTTAAATGAGTACCCATTTCTTTTCTTTTTTAATTTAAAATTTTGGGGGTATTTTATATGCCGATTTGACATTTTCAAAATGGGTACCTATTTTTTGAATTTTAAATAATAGGTACCTGTTTCTTACAACATACCTCATATTTTGGTTTGGGATAGACTTGGTGAGACCAAGCCTATGCCTTGACCTCTCAAGATTTGGCTAAGGCATTGAACTGACAAATTCACGCCTTGCCATAATTTTTAGAGGGTCTTCCCGATCAATTTTTTTAATGAAACAAAAACTCACTAGAGCTCTCACTGTCCTGATTTTAGAAATATAAATTTTATAGTGTTATGATTTTATTTACTATTTTTGCATTATTTTTTAATGAAATAGTGAAATTCACTAAAACTTTAATAATTTTTTTATTTTATAATTTTTCTTAAATTAATTTATATGTCATCAATCTACATATAACTCTTTTGAGATTTAACAAAAAAGAAATTTTTTTAAAGTGAAATTTTGATCAAATTATGGTGTCCGTACATGAGAGGTTTTAAAATTTACCTTTATAGCCAATTAATAATTAATAATAAAAAATTATTCAATAAAAAATTAAGAAAAAATATTGTCATCAAACTTAGGTGTATTAGATAACTCCCTTTAAAAAGATTTATGAAAATTCATTTATTTGTGTCAAATTATGGTGTCTATACACGAGTGTGGTATGGTCTTGAAATAGGGATTTTGAAAATTTGATTTTCAAATATCTATAACAAAAACAAAATCTATCGTATGGGTACACATATAAATTACATATTCAAAAACTAGATTCTGAACACTAAAAATTTTATTTTTGAAGTTTTTTTATATTCAATCTCTAAATGCTTCAAATTTTGACATCAATTGACAAAAAAATTCAAAAATAGGAAAAACACTTCCACTTTTTGCCCAAAAATGAGACCCAACTTCTTGCACTTATCCAATATCATTGTCTTAACTAATATTTGTACTCTTTTTTCATATCACAACTCAACCTTTCCTCTAGGTGCTATTCTTACCTCATTTGATCAAATCATCTTCATCAATCAAACAAATTATAGTATTTAAATCATATAAGCAATTGTCTTAGCAAGTAGCAGGTTTGACATCAATGACAAAACAATGATTGAAGCACATTTATAATACTTGTATCAATCTATTTTCAACATATTAATTCATTCATCAACTCCATTTTGTTGAGGAGTAGCTAGTACATTTAAATGATGTTGAATCCCATTTTGATGTAGATAATCTTGAAAAACTAGAGAAGTAAATTCTCTAGCATTGTCTGTTAGAAGAGTACCAATTGGACATTGAGCTTGGTTTTCAATCATAACATGAAATTTTGTAAAAGTTTCAAAAGATTCATTTTTTGTCGCAATAAATAAATCTAAGTCATGCGACTATAATCATCAATGAACAATATAAAATATTGAGATCTTCCCACAAAAGCTACTAGCAAAGGCACAGATAAATTTGAATGGATAAGCAAGTGCATCTAAGGAAAGAATTTCTATGTTTCTTGGCAAGAATGCATGTATCTCACTTCTCAACACATTTAGACAAAATAGGAAAGCCACCAACACCATTATTTTTCATGATATGAATTTTATCATAATAAATGTGTCCAAATCTTGCATGCCATAACATAAGAGAAGATAGATTACCTTCCTTAGTAAGATATGCAAAAAATTTAGAAAGAGTAGTAGAGCCATTTAATTTGAACAATCTTTCCATCATCACATCGAATCAACACAACTTGATTATTATAAATTTCTTTCTTATGACAATTGAACCATCTTTTAATAAAATAGAGTAGCCATGTTGGTGAATCACTACTAGAGATAATAATATTTTTTGTGATTGAGGAATAAATAAAAAATCATGAAGCACAAAATCTAGAAGATTGGGCAACTTAAATCAAATAGTTCATTTTACAATAATTGTTAGTATGTCAACCACTATAACACAAAAATGTTTCTAGTGCTGATCTACACATCCAACATCCATCGTATGCCCATTACAAGTATGATCAACACACATCTCATTAATAATGATTACATTATCCATTTATCAAATTACATCATTTTTACATCATTAGAATCATCATCAAGGTGAAGATATGTGACCATGAGATACTTAATCTTTACATGTATCCCTCGATCTAATCGGTCTCCAAAGTCATCCGACATTGTCCATCTACTATCTAAGATGGGAGTGTGGCCCAAGTGATTTTACCTCACCAAAGACAAAGTATTTAATCTCTCAGATTCTTCTTGACACAAAGAATGCCTCAATCCTTGCACAAGAAGCCTAGCTTCCCAGAACAAGATGGATTAGATGGATTTAGGGCAGCCATGAAACATACTACATACAACCATGTGCCTAGAAGCCTAATGACAAAATGCAAGAATGCGCCTAGTAGCCTAATTAAAATAAAAGAACACTACACATCTACTCGTATGCATTGAAAGAAAAACTGTAACATATCTATCCACATGTAGATTTATTTTAATTAAAGCATACCTACTTATATGCAAGAAAAAATACACATAATCATACACATATGCTACATGTCAGAAAAAACCATAGTTATATGCAATAAATAAATGGCTTAATCAAGCATTGAATTCGTCAACAATACTGACATAGAGACAAAAACATATTGAATCCTATCTTCGAAATCTAATACATTGAAAAAAGCAAAAATAAAATGTATCCATCCCCACCCTCCCTTATGCCACATTACACCCATCCATAAGATAGTTAAACATCTCCACAGGACAGCAAGAGAAGTACTCAAATCATAATTTTATTTAATTAATGTGCCATCTTTGATTAAATACCATCAACATTTTACACAATACAAAGAATGTACTAAATTCAGCAAGTATCCTAGTTGCAAATCAATTGAACAATGTATATGGAGATAGCATACATCTCAAGTCTATGTTGTTTACATCAATGACTATGTAGTTCTGATATACTGCTGTATACAGGTAGTCTTATAGTGGACCTTGATGCATCTACAAACAGCATGTAGAATTAAATGAATCTACAACATTTGCTTTTATTGAACATACAACAAATATAGTTTAATATCCTACAAAGAATGTAATTGAGAGTATTCAGCAAAACACTATATGGCCTTGGTAATACGAAAATTTTAACTGTAGCAACTACTATTCTAATCAATTAGTAGATACAATGGTCAAGTATTTCACTTGTCTGTTAAGTAATTCAATTCATATTCGATTCATAAGTTGAAAAGTGTTCTCAAGATAAGTCTTAATTTATTCTCCATATCGAATGGTATTCCAAGTAGGATTCTGAAATTTTACCCACTTCCATTTCTGCAACCACCATCACTGTGTAGTTATTTAGCAACATTCTATGTTTAAATTAGTGTTAAATCGATAGTCATTCTAATCCAGGCCTGAATTAATGAGATTTCGAGAGGAATAACTATCATTGTTGTCGACAAGTTGTATGAGAATCTCACCTACATTTTTACCATCTCTGGGGTTGGCCATTGATTGACATGATATAAATGAACATCTTATTGGCATCCTATTCGTTAGCAGCTCAAACAGTTTATTCACCCCCAAATTACACTAAGTAGTTATTGTTATCCAAGACATTGTTGCTAATATATAATGAAATGTCTTAACACACCTACAGTATCGGTGGAATTGATTGATAGAAACTTAACACCTCACAAGAAAATCATTGAACACTGTAAGAGCCAGATTTTTAGACTCAAACCCAAGAAAAAGACAGAATCTCTGGAAAGATGGTGGGTCATTTGGGCAGAGTAATCGAAATGTATTGTTATAGTAGGTTTGAGGGTTACAAAGCCCACATTGAGCAATATGACTGTTGTGCTTAGTAGTGACGGAAAGAAACGTAATATTAAGAGCACCAAACTTTAATCTCCTTTTCTACAACGCCTTTCAAATTTAATCTATCACGGGAAAACAAGCATGATTTTTGACTCCTTTGGCCCTACTCTCATGGAGTTTAATAATAATTCCACAGCGTTCAGTATTTTAATTTTCAATAAAATGTCGTTCCATGTTCAACCCACGCCCACAAAAACCCTCATACACTAAATCTTCACAAATTGAATTTTTTAACGTAATTTAGTTGTTCACAAAGCATCAATTCTGAACTAAAAGTATACGATGAATAAATTGCATTGAAAAAAAAAACCTACTTTAATAGTTGTTCTCAAATCCCAAGAACCTAGCACACATGTCATGAAATTCCTCTTCCAAGATCTTAATAAATGAAAGAGGGATTGCTATTCCTGATATGAAAGAAGGAAATTAGAGATTCTGATAGTCTCTAAAGAAAAGAAAATAAGAGAAAAATTAATCAAATTTTCTTTAAAACTCTATGGAAAAACAAGAAAAAAGGTTGATTTCAAAAATGAAAAAAATAAAAGGCCACAACCATAATCAACTAACTAATTAATCTTAACTACACTACTTATATTATACCAGCAAAAAAACATCATACATTATACATTTTCAAAATATATAATATTATTTTATTCTGAAAAGTTCGGTGCTGTAATATTGGAGCAAAGGGACTGAATTATGTATCCAGCAATGGCCGATTTCAACTCCGAAGCAGAGTTCACCATCGTCGCACAAATCAGAGTCACTGCCAACATATTCATATTCATAGTGAAGAAAGGAAGCCATACATATTCATAATCGAAATTGTTATAATCATAAATTCTTATAATCGAAACTGTTATAAATTCTCATAATCGAAATTGTCATAACAATTTTCATAATCATTGTGAAGGAAGGAAGCCATACCTGCAGCAGCTGCCATACCCACAACCAGTGCAAGTACAATCACCACGCAAACAAACATCACCGCCTTCGCCATTTTCTTTTTAACGAAGGAAGCCTAATACAATCCCAATTTACAGAGAGCGATCGACCCCCTCATTCTAACATCATCGTTGCAAACATTATTCTTGGAGATATAATCAATAAATTTGTTTGTTAGTTTTGTCTGTGACTGTAGGGCAGATATTCGTCCAAACGAAGCCTCGGAACATAGATTTCGAAGCAACGAGGAAATCGTCTTTTCTATATCTACGACACATACAATGACGTCCACATTTTATTAAGTTATCTAGGTTTCCAGCAAAATCCAATACTTCTGACATTTTCTGTGACAAAATTTTCAAAGGTTTTAAAAAAAGCTTGTGTGTAATATCTATGCAGAGGAAAATCGTTGGTAAGGAATAAAATATTTTTCAGGGATTCAATCAATGAATTTCTTAGTTTTGTCTGTTAGTGGACGAGATGTTTTCTTGTTTGGATTGGAGTTTTTAAGATTTCAAACATAGATTTAACCAATAAATTTTTTGGTTTTGCTCACAAATAACAAAGTCAATCTATTGTTGTTTGGACTGGAGCTTCTAACATTATTGTTACATAGGGATTCAATCAATAAATTTCTTAATTTTGTTCCATAGTGGAGAAGAAATATTCAGCACAAGGTCAATGTAGATTTCAAATAACAAAATGCAATCTACAATTGTTTGGACCTAAATTATTAAAAGTTGACAAATAGCGTTTTATAACGATATTCCTCATTAAGGATAAAAAAGAATGGCCATTACAAAGGGAAGCAGTTTGTGTAAAAGAGGGAGAAAGGTGACTATTATAAGTGAAGTTTCTTGAACCTGTGAAAGACTGGAATTTTTAACTATTAATAGTTGCCTCAAAATTATCATCTGCAGTAAAACATTGAATCAGGGTCCAGCCACTCTTAAAACATCACACACTAGAAAAAATTAAGCTAAAAAGAATAAGTCAATTTTGACTATTTTACACTTGAACTTAAAATCAAACTTTAGTGTGTGATATTTAAGCCATCAGAATTTCCTAATTTTAAATTTACAATGTCTTGTAAAATGTTATAGCTTTCCTCAATCGTACACTAATTTTTCATTCTTTCTTTAGATTTATTTGCTCATTCAACTGGGAGCTTGCTTGAAACTTTCTAAAGCCCATTATACTTGCAAAACACTGCAAGTCAAGATAGCAGAATTTCCTTTAATAGTTACCAAGTCCATTTAAGTTAATCAACTTTGTGCATGTTGCAAATTCATTACATTTCTTTGCGGCAGGTGATCGCATGGATTAGGCTCATTGTTTATTGTTAAGTACTTTACATAAGTGCCCAATATGATTCATCCTTCCTTACAGGATGTCCATTTATTGTAATTTGCTCGTGGGAATGTATTCTAATAGAAGTTGTATAATATAGCTTCACTTCTATCAATTGTACAACTTCCTACAGCCTTTTCAAAATGAAATATTTAAAAAAGTTTCCTGCAACCTTTTCAAAATGAAATATTTCAAAAATATCATGTAATTGACATTTTTGTAATATTTCTTTCTTACATTTTTTCATGAATAAACCTTTTTCAACAAAAATGGGATACAAGATCAACCCCTGAGTTCATTCGATAGAAGGTCGAAAAAAACAACTATTCATTAAAAAAATAATTATTAAGCAATAAACAGAATGCTCCCAAGTTGCAAAAGTAGGGTCTTTATCATTAGAACCTCATAAGTCATTGGGGTTGGTTGTTGGCTTGGGGGGTCCCAACCGTCATCAGTGGCATCATAAATTTCTTTATCTCCCTCCAGCCAGGGCAAAGAGATCTCTAAGTCTAGCCAAGGGAAATCCCACTTGGGTTCTCTAGGTGCAGATGGCCAACCTCCATCGAGGGAAGTAGGAGGAGCCATAGGGGACTAGCCCTAATGTATCCTCTGTGGAGGCAAGGCCAAGTAGCAATGGTCAACAAATTGCCACTAGGAGAGCAGCGATGAAGTTGTGACCTAGGAGTGTGTGAATGGCATGCAGAGTACAAGGGCCATTTCCCCAATGAGCTAATAACTCCTCCAAGTGAGCCACCTCCAACATGACTCTATTAGTTTGTACTTGAATCTACGTCATGACATTATTACATTTACATGCTTTATATTGCATAGAAACATGTATATTAAGAAAGCTGGTAGAAAATAAAACAACATTGTGATCCTTCCAAATAGAAAATAAAATCTTCATTTTGAAAGTTTGCCATATTTGAGCATAATTAAAGGAAGCCTTGGAAAATCTCCTAAAGCCTCTAGACAGAAAGGCTAGAAAAAATCATTAATCTAGAGCCAATAATTTTGGGCTCGCTTGCAGAATCAGAAAATATACAGGAATCTTTTGGGTTGGCCACAAAAAGGGCATCTAGGGTCTAGGATTCCCAAATGTCGAAGCTGAGGGCCCAATGAAAAACCCTAGAAAAGGAGACACCAAGCAAAGTGAGCAATCTTTGGTTCTCAAATGGTGTAAAAAATCTAAAACTCCAAATCTTATGAGAGGAATGGAAATGCCAATGATGATTGAGAGTATCTACCATCGAAAGGCGGGGCACAAAGCAATTGATACCCCAACTTGGGTTTGTAACTAGTCATAGGAGTGGCAGGATACCACTTCCAATCTTTCCACCATGGGTGAGATGAGCGAATACCAAGCTTGTGTAATAGATGGGGAGGCACTAGATAAACTAGAAGATCAATTGTCTATTGATCTAGATGGATAAGATTGAATTGCACCTATAGGTCCTCCCATGAGTGAAGGCTCATAGTAACCTTGGAGAACAAATATTTCAAAGTCTTGATTCCCCTTCGAAATAGGTGTGGCACACTAGCTCCTTGGATTTTATCTAGAGGAACACCTTGAATAACAAACAAGGGATACTACCAAAGGTTTTTCTAGTTCATAGAGAGCTCATCTTTGAACCTATTACTAGCCCAGCAAAGTCATGGCTTGATGGCTTCCTAGGCTTTGCAAATGCTCTTATTGACAAAAGTTCCCTCAGGATTCATAAGAAGGTTCTGAAAGCCAATCCCTTTCCAAGTAGACCAGTTAACTAGAAAGCTTGAAGAAATATAATGTCATAACAAGATTTTGCAAGCCTCGTCTTCAATGAGAGCAAAAATGACCCACTTAACACAAAGGGAAATCCCCTTATTGTGAGTAGAAAGTAGCCCAAGCCCACCAGAGTCTTTGGACAAGTAGCAAAAGTCCCAAGCAACTCTGTGAAAGTTGTGATGCACAACATCAGAGGCTCAGAGGAAGTCATGATGCACAACATCAAAGGTTCAGGGGAAGTCTCAGAGGAGGCCGTCAATCTTGAGGTATGAAGATTTGGAAGGGGCCCAACAAGACTAGTAAACATGCGTGGCAATAAGAACTTTAGAATAATTTGAAGTTTTTCTACAAGGGAGAAGGACTTGGTGATCTAATATTCCAACTTTTTCTCAATCCGTGCAAGAACAACATTCGACAACTCCATGGGGGAGGCTTGAAAAGAAAATGGAATGCCTAAGAACTAAAAGACTTCTCTAGGTTGAACCCATTTCCACCCATAGTGCTACAGCCACTGACGGCTTGGCAAGAAGGATTGTCTATAACAAAAGGCTTTGCACCATTGAATAGTAGACCCAAAGGCAAGGCAAAAATTATTCAAGCATTGCAAGGTATTGGCAATATTGTCTTCATCTTCCAATAAAGTAAGAAAAGAGTCACCAAAAAAATGACCATTTCCATGTTGTGTGGTGGAATATGGAAGAGAAATGTCATGCACTATACCTTGAGAGATGGTGTTGGCAAGAAGATAGCCAAAATCTTCAGCCACAAGCACATAGAGAGAAGGCGCAAGAGGGAAGCCTTGACGAATAGATCTATACAGCCCAAAAGCTTCAGATTGTTGCCCATTAATGGTGATGCAAGAAGAGGCATCACCAAAGAGCATCTGAATAGATTGCAAAAAGACTTAACTAAATCCCAAAGCTTGAAGCTTGGCCAAAATGGAAGGTCGTTCAATCCAATCATAAGCTTGGGCAAAATCAATCATAAGAAATAAGGCCTTGTGTTTGGATTTCTCAACCCATTCCATAACTTCCCAAACAACAATAATGTTGTCCATAATATATCTAAACTTAATGAGACCAGTTTGTTTAGGGTGAACAATCTAAGAGAGCAAGTGCCAAATTTTAAGAGAAAGGGCTTTGGAAATTATCTTGTAAGAGACATTCAACAAAGTGATGGGCCTAGAGTTGCAAATTTCGTTGGGATCACTAGCTTTAGGTATGAATATAATATTACCCTTGTTGATGATGTTGCCTAGGGAATTAGAATTATAAGCTTTATGATACACCTAATGTAGATCAAGACCAACATCATCCCATAGGATTTTGTAAAATTCACACAGGAAGCCATCACAGCTAGGGGCCTTGTCATTGGCCATGGAAATGGCAGCTTCCTTTAGATCTGCAAGTGTTAGCTTTTTCTCACAAAAGGCATATTTCTTAGGAGAAAGTCTATTAGGAGTAATAGCAAGATAGGCTTGTAAATCTTGGTCACACACTATAGAGGGCCCTTAAGCTATGAAGACCTTCTCATAATGGTGCACAAAATCTTGAAGGATGCTAGAAAGGTCAAAAAGAACCTCTTGGTATTCCCTTATGAATTTGATGCCAACCACAAAATGGTGAGCCCACACTACATTAAAAAATTATTTGGAAGCCTGATCGCGAACCTCCAACCAATGGAGACAAGCCTTGATCTAAGCTCCTCTAGCCACATAGTTTTATGTAATTTGTTTTTAGTGCCAAAGATTGGTAAGTTGAACTTGAAGATCCATATCAAATGGATTCATGAATAGGGCTTCTAAGGCCATACATAGATCTTTCATAGTGGCTTCATAAGATCTTCTGGGGTAAATGGCTAGTTGTCTATAGTAAATGTGAAGAAATCTCATAGTACGGGATGGAATCATTCCAGCATTGAATCTACCCAACCTAGGTATGGGGCTAAGGCTCAAGATTCTAGAGTTGAAGAATGTGGAAACATTTGGTGGATGAGATAGCAACAAAGTATTGAGATAAAACTAGGTTTTGCAAGGATGAGGCTGAGATGTTTTCCAAGTGAGAGAAAAGAGGATTAGGAAATGATCTGATAAAGTCATATCTAGTAAAGGGGTGATAGTAAAGCATACGGACTGCATAGAAATCATATCCCTATGAAGTCTCTTTAAGACTCTGTTAGACACAACTCAAAATTTGGATCAAGTATTGTTGTGAGGTTTTCACATCATCGCCCCAAAATTTTGGGGACCCCCATTTTTTACCCCTGCCTTGACAATTTTTTGCGTGATGTTGATTTTTTTTGGTCGCCTTGGAAATTTTAGCCTTTTCCTGATTCGGTAGAATGGCAATTTTCCATTAGGCCCCTTAGGCATTTCCATTTTGTTTTCACCAAGTGTCAACTTAATTTCAATTTTCATGGACAAGCAGTTTCTTCCATAGGCCAAACAAATTCTAAATGGAAAAAAAAAATTAATGATATTTTGGTAGGATGAAAATGTGAATGTTGGGACTTAACAAATTCTGGAAATTTGGTAAAATTGAAAAACTTAAAACATTTTCAAAATTAAATTTGGATATCACTGTTTTGAAAATCTTGAAAATTTTGGTGAAAACGGTTTCGATTTTAATTTTTGAATTTATTTTTGCAAAATTTGGATTGAAATTGCAAGTAAAAAAATTGGATTTAATGGAAAAAAATTGTTTGGAATGATTTAAAATTGTCTTACATGATTGGAAAAAAAATTTAGAGGGCAATTGAGTTGAAATTGAAATGCTAAATTTTGTTTCAAAGGAATTTTAATTGCAAAAAAATTCATCAAGGGGAGAATTTTGATTCTTAATGGCTAATTATTTCAATTTCCCTTTGCAATTTACAATTTTAGGCAATTTAATGTCCATTTCTTTCAATAAGTTAATCCACTAATGGAATAATTAATTACAATTTAGGCTTAAATGGTCCATTTAATGAGTGTTTAACCCCCATTTAATGTCTTGCGGGAGGTCGGCTCTTTGGTGAGAGGCAAAAATTTCCTATAAAGGAGACCCCGCCCCTCTCTCTCGTCTCATAATTGCACTCCAAAGTTGGTGAACTTCTCCAAGGCAACACTTGTGATTTTTGGCAGCACTTCTACATTGGCAATTTTGCATGCAAACTAGGGTTTCAAGGAAACTTTCTTGGCATCCATACTTCTGATTTTTTTTTATCAACCTTCCATGGTGATGATTTTCATGCAAATTAGGGTTTGTGGCAACATTTGAAAGGGCATATCAGATCTGGTCATGAGCAAGCATCTAGGGTTTTGGCACCTCCATTGTGGACTATTTTGGGCAGCATTTGATTCATTTTTAGATCTAATCCTTTGGCATCAATTCCAATCTTCATAAGGTAGCAAAATCCATCACATTTGAGCACCTTCATTTTGGGCAATTTGCATGTGCATGTTAGGGTTTTATTGACGCAACTTCTAGGGCTTTGTGGACAAAATTTGGATTGTGTTTTGGAGGTCTAATTTATATCATTTATGAAAAATTTGAGGGCCTGATTTGACAAGTTTTATTGCAGCACTTCATGCCCTAGCTGGGTCATAACCAAACTCTAGCAATTTTCATTGACATCTTCTACTATTGGCAACTTTTTTGAAGGATATTAAAGGCAGATTTGAGAAAATTGTTTTGTGCCCTAGATCAAATATTTCAATGACAATTTCTAGAATTTGATCAAGTCTGAGTTGGACAACATAAGGGCAGATTTTCACACATTTTGGTGCCCTAGAAAAGGAGTTTTAATAAGCATTTTTAGTATTTACATAAGGTGGAAAAAATTCCAAGGTCTTATTTCACTTGCTGTGACTTCACATTCTTTCTTGGAGGACTAAATTTTCACATGCCAAACAAATTTCCAAAGGTGTTCTTTGTTGGTAGAAGGATGAACTTCATATTGTGTTTAGAGGCCACTCTAAGGGCAAGGTTTTCTCTCTCTTATTCTTGCTTGGTTTCATTCCTCTTCTCTTGCTTGTACTTTTCATCTACCACTTCATCATCCCATTGATAGGTTGGAGTTGGGAGATATAAGTGTAGTTTTCATGATAAGTCACTTGGAGAGGTAGAAATAAGCTAGACCACCCTAGGTATTGGAAGGGGAGTCCTAATTGTAGTCCATCCTAAGGCACGAAGAGGCAGAAATAAGTGGTAGTCTCACCCATATGTTGAATATTGGAGATTGATAAGTGTAGTGATAGGACTTGGCGAGGCAGAAATAAGTTAGAATCCATTGATAGAAAGAAGGTTGGAGATCAATACGAGTAGTCCATATCACGTAGAATGAAGGGACAGAAATAAGTGTTTAGGATGGTAGATGTTAGTACAAGAAAGAACCCAAGAGGAATGTATACCAAAAAAAGACAAGGAAGACATGATGTCAAAGACCACCTTCTTCTCAAAATTGAAGCAAGTATGTAACACCAATAGTGGCACTATAAAGATGATACAGTTGAGAGACAAACAATGGATCAAGCTGCCAAGTTTCACTAGGATAATCAAGATGCCCACTGGACTCTCCTAAAATAGAATCGGGTAGATGAAGGCAAGAAGGAAGTCGCCAAGGCATCAAGGTTCACCTGATCAAACTTCAAATCAGAGTATGGTGACCTCATTATGCTACTCAACTAAGTCATGGACATCTCACAAGGTATGCAATTCGAGAATTAGATGTATTACTTTATTGATGAAATTGTAAATGGAAAGGGAAAATTTGATTGGGCTAGAATTATAAGTGAAAATCTAGAATTACAACTTAGGGTAGTGCAAAACTAGATGCACTTCCACATGGGGTCCTAACCCTTCTATTTGATTGCAAGCCAACAAAGGTTGAAGTGCGAGCTTTGGTGAAGAATAAAATTGGGTGAAGGGAAAATTTGATTAAATATTGAGATCCAAGAAGCCCTTTAATTTCAAGAAAGAGCATATTAGTAGAAGAGATTTGAAAATATTTGAAAGGCTTAGCTATTTGTGCAAGCCAGCTTGGTTGGATTTGAATGAGTAGGTGGAAGACTAGGAAGGTTAACGAAGGCAAGGATAATGGGGGAGGTTAAGTTTGATTTCAAGGTAGTGACCAAGAGCAAGGCTCTCAAGTTACAAAGAAGTTCACATCCAAGGAAGCCATCGAGGTTGAGGCAAGATTACCCAAAGTGCATGAAGACCTCATCCTTTTAGGGTTAGTACATCAAGTATAAGCAAGTTTAAGTGGTGATGAGAAAGTTTCTAAGGACAAGCTCAAGTGTCTAAGGCTTCACTTTATCTCAAGGACTGAATAAATTTATAAGATAAGGTTGATGAGGTGGCACATTCATGCGCATGCAATCAAAACATGTCGAGTTTCCTATGTTCTCATTGGTTGACAAATTATTGTAATTTTCTCATTGGCCCACAAAGTTGGTGCCCTTGTGTAATTGGTTGAAAAATAGTAATCCTAATTAGGGTTTGTAAGATATAATCTTGGCCCTTAATTTTGTCTCTTAATCTCAACCATTCATTGTAATTTTGAGCCTCTATATAAGGCCATTTTACTCTCATTTGTAAAGGAGTTATGGTGGAGAATTGTTTCTGAAATACTGTCAAAATTGTTCTCTATTCATTGTTGTGGCTTGCATGGTGGATATACATGATCATTTTAGTGTATTGCATGGTTCTTCTCATCTCTTAAATTAAAGTAGGATTTCATTTCATGTTTTTAGAGTAGAAGTAGATGGCTAAGTGTATGGTGAT
Source organism: Cupressus sempervirens (assembly GCA_028749045.1). NCBI lineage: Eukaryota > Viridiplantae > Streptophyta > Pinopsida > Cupressales > Cupressaceae > Cupressus > Cupressus sempervirens. The sequence continues at coordinate 39,788,769 of CM053786.1, read as the reverse complement.
GTTAGTGAATGTTTGATAGGGACCTATATACTAGGCCACTAGCATCCTAGCAGCTTGTTAGGAAGCCTTGTGTGGTAATCTAGTCCAATCACTCCTATGTTCTACTTGCATATCATCTTTCTGCTTGTACTTCAAGTTGGGTTGGAAGATAGGTGTCAGTGAGAAAATCCTAAGAGTATCCCTTAGAATCATCGCACCAATGGAGGTAGCGCCGCTCGCAAGCTTTCATTTGGTTAGATCCCTATCCATTTCTTAATTTCTCCATCCATAGGAGTAGTAGTAGAGAAATAAGCATTTAGTGGTAGGATTAGTTGAAAGTGAAAGTGATCAAGGAGAAAATAACAAGTCAAGCAAGTGAAGTACCACCAAGTTATCTTTGAATGAATAATGTAAGCCTACCTACGTGATTACTAGAAAATCACATCGATATACTAAGTTAGTATCCACAAGTGCAAGGAACATTGGAGTTTTGCTTATGTTTGCATGAGTATTAACTTTTCAAGAGAGGAATTGAGGATTTGATATTCTATATCAAGTGTTCAATTGCTATATGTTATGTAGTGGTACAAAACTGACATCAATGATATGCCAAACCCCATCAGGTTGACAGTGGTTAGGATTGGGATCAAATATATCTAGCTTGTTTCACATATAAAACCAAGCCTCTCTTTCACTAGTTGCCCATCAAAAAGGAAAAATTCCTTCCTTGTTAATGGTTAGATCAACCATGTTAAAGTTTGCACAAAAAAACCCAGGTCGTAAGTGGCGAATGATCCACCAACCAACACCACAAGTGTGAATGTTCAAAAACATCATTTGAGGCACAAATGTCAACAATACCAAAAGAATGAATCTAAAAAGATAACAAAATCCAAACCACATTGTGCAAAGGGTCAAAGTTGTGTGAATAACGGAAGAAAGTAAATGAGGAGAGAGAAGAGTAATAATGTCACTTCATCCAGCCTCATGTTGGGAAGAAAATAATGCATTGTCTAACTAAATAGCACGGCAACCTGAGGTGAGAAGAAACCCAAAAACTTTAACTTCTTGAAGACAAAGGACATCGAGATTACCAAGTTGAGCCTAGTGTCATGAACATAATATTTTATAGGGAGGTCTATTAGTCCCTAAACATTCCATGAGAGAAAATTCATGGTAACCCATGTTGCATGTAATCTTCATCCCCAAGAGAAGAGAAGTTGTTATGAAAAAATGTGGGAGCATCGAAGAAAGGGTCATCAAGAGAGATGACCCTCTGAATCTTCTTCCCATTATCATGAACCTTATAATGGTCTTCTAGGCTATGAAATCAATGGAGGGTCTACTATGAAATCAACATCACTTGTGGTGCTTGAATCCATAAAGGATAAGGATGGAGGGTGTTGGTGTTTGAAAACACTGGAGGGTTTTCAATTATCCCACCAAGAAAGTGACATATCTAGGGGCAACTAACTCCCATTTTCAACATGCCATTTCAGACAATGGGCCAACTATAAGGCATGACCCTTCTTCTACTTCAAGCTCTACTAGACCTAGGTAGGTAGACCTTAGATTCAAATGATACCGTACTAGTGCAAAACATATCCCTGAATCTATTAAGCAAATTGAAACCCCTTATATCTCCTAATGACTCCTGAAATAACATCAATCTATAGTAGCTAAATGTAGATCTATGAATCTCAGAAGCTAAGTGAGGGTATTCTATTATAGCTCTTCAACATGAAAGGGTAAAGATCGTTTGATTAATAATGTTGATTTCAACAAAACCCCTAGTATGTAGCAGCAAGAACTAAGTGATCCTCTAAACTGATTAGTGCCTTAACCATTGGGAAAATCCATGAATCAAATACATGCATATGGATATCTGATACTTATGTATATATTCAAATATACGATCTATCTATTTACATTGTAAATAAACATCTGTGCTCAATCCAAACCTCATTCTTACATGATATCCTTCTCAACAAACCTACAACCCTATTGATTTACTAAAGCATTTACATAACTACTTGAGTCATAAGCAACAACCAAACAACATACAGCCTTAAGGGACTGCAACTATGACCTAGGCTCTTTGTTCAAAGGTCATAAAACATTACAACTCATTGAAACTAGAGACGAGAATCAGAATGAAACTAATGAAATTCTTTTGCTCTTTGTATTAATTTCCTTGAAACAATACAACCAAATGCATGAAATGAAAACATGAAAACACCTAACAGATATGAACTTGCTATATTTATCTTCCTACTGTTGTTCATACAAGAGAAATTGCTAAAAAATGTGGTCACAGTCATGGGAATGCATCAAGAACTAGATCCAAAACCTTGGTATCACAGTAATGTGCCAATTTTCTCCAAAGAACTGGAACCCTTACAATGAGAAAGAATGACAGATATATAGGAAGAAGTGAATTCTCAGATCTATTCTGCAACTGACAGGTGTCCACTTGAAATTCCCCCTCTTTTGCACTAAAAAGATTCTCTCCAATCTCTCTCCTTCATGGTGAATCAAATCTTCATCATTCTTACCTCTCAAAGGCATCAATTATCTCAGAAATTTCATTCACCATCATAACTGATTTTGGTGTAAAAATGAATTGGTAAAAGTAACAAATCAGTTGAAAAATGGCTTGTAGGATGCAAGAAAACTATTTAAGCTTGATTTTCTTCACATTTAGATTCCAAAAGGTCTTCAAAACTGCCCTGCAACAAACTCTGATGATTCATGATGATTTCAGCATGTTTTGTTGCCAATGCCTTGGATTTTACAAATTGACCTATAGCTCAAACTAGTGAGCACCTGTGCAAGAACTGACCTCAAAATCAGAAAATTTAGCTCTTCTTGGTTCCGGTGGTATATTGGAGTGCCCATTTTTGACAAAAATAGCCCCTGTTATGGCCTTCTTAAAATCAGCCCTCTGCTCCATGGCTTCTCCTTAAAATTCTAAATTTTTGAAAAATTAATGATTTAACTATAGTCTTAACTATAGAATAAAAACATTTTCAATTTGAAATTACCCTCTTTTTAAACAAAGCAAGGGAGGATCATTAATTTCAAAAAATTATTTTTTCCTTTGTTATCCCCTCAGCTGACTAGACAACATCAGATTGCCATGTGGCAGTCTCTGATTGGCCAAGAACTTTCCACATCACCTGCTGATAGGGTGCCACATCATCGCCACCTTATCTTGCCATGTCATCGCCGCTAGGACTTGCGGCCACGTGTCATCACCTCAGCAACCCTCGCTATGTTGTCGTGTTATCGCATGAGCAACTTTTCTTGGGTGAGATAGCAAGAACCGTCGGATGTGCCACATGGCACGATCTCCCTCCTCTGTATGCAATCTCACCACATCACTTCCTGCTCACTGCCTTTGCTAATTAATGATTTAACTATAGCCTTAACTATAGAATAAAAACATTTTCAATTTGAAATTACCCTCTTTTTAAACAAAGCAAGGGAGGATCATTAATTTCAAAAAATTATTTTTTCCTTTGTTATCCCCTCAGCTGACTAGACAACATCAAATTGCCACGTGGCAGTCTCTGATTGGCCAAGAACTTTCCACATCACCTGCTAATAGGGTGCCACATCATCGCCACCTTATCTTGCCATGTCATCGCCGCTAGGACCTGCGGCCACGTGTCATCACCTCAGCAACCCTCGCTATGTTGTCGTGTTATCACATGAGCAACTTTTCTTGGGTGAGATAGCAAGAACCGTCGGATGTGCCACATGGCACGATCTCCCTCCTCTGTATGCAATCTCACCACATCACTCCCTGCTCACTGCCTTTGCTATCCGATTACCACTTGGTACCACCCGATTCGTTGATAGCATTTGAAGCGGGACCCACAACTGTCTGTCAAATTTTCATGGTTTTTTCGACGACCTCGCTACTTCGCTAACCAGAGCTCCAAGATTTTTTCGGCTAGCAAAGTAGCGACTAGCCGAATTTTGAAAGTTTTTCGATCACCTTTCCCTTTACTGATGTAATCATCTTTTTGCATGCATTCCTCCAAAATATATGCTTCTCGTCCACCTGACGTCATCCTCATAGACCCCACCTAGGCGTGGCTTTTCAAAATCCTTTTTCTTTGGATACAATTAGAGATGCTTGGCATCATATTTAAAAACACAAAAACTTCACACACGGTGAATATGGGACGAAAGGTCTCCTACATGCAGACTGTGTGCAGCTTCAAACCTGTATTTGATTGAGAGATCCTTTTATATGGTGGTTTCTTTTCTGGGTCAGCAGCCTCTTGCCTCTATCGTGCCCTCGAACAAGTGCCCGCAATCTCACTAGCGCTTTTGAGGCACCAAGAGTTTTTCCTAGCCAAAAGAACACGAAATGCAATTTGAATGTAAATAACAGCAGACTCCTCTTACAAACCCTTTGAAACGATCATTAGTATATGCTATTTGATCAACAGCTAATCCATGGACAGGAGCTGTATTTGAACCTAAATTGGCACTTGGCACGGGAGAGATGCCAGACGAATTTTGGCTGCTTTCCATGTCTACACACACTACATCTTGTTCACTTGAACAGTTGACCTGTTCTGTCATGTCAAACGGCTTATTTGGCTAAATGAGACGTCTTTGCTGATTTTCTTTTTTTACCAAGTAGTGTCTTAAACTAGTTCCTTGACCCACCCATCGCATGAAACTTGGATTACTGATCACAAATAGAACTTCAAAACCTGTTGTGAAGTGCATCTTCTTCAACTGGCGTTAGCTTACTCTACATTAAAACTTTCTCTCTAACTAGCAAGTTTGTCTTTAACAACCGTGAGCTAATTCATTTTAAAACATGCGTTGTGCTTATTGTCCAATGGCGTGAACTTATTATGTTTTGAAATGCGAGTATGACCTTGACTTTAAAAAAATGCCTCCCCTACCTACGTGAGGTTGTGGCTCTGTTCTTAACTGGCATAGTCTACTATGTATTGGCGTGTTGAAAACTTTGTGCATGGAGAGTTTCTTTTAACATGTTGTTTCCTTCCATTGCGTGGCCTGCTCTGTTTGAAAACGTGGACCCCCAATACAAAGCCATGGGTGAATGACCCTCGTTTTTGGTCCATAATCATTTTATATAATCTTCAAAGAACTGCATTGCAGGAGGAAGATCGAGGAGGACACTGATGCTCTTTCTTTCCTCACAAGCTACAACTTCATCTCTTCATGCCATGAAAATGCTACATGAAGGCCATTGGCTTAAGTGGTCATTCCAAGCTCTGGTTACTTTCAATCGTAGAAACATGTTGCTCTCCATCTTTGGTCAATTTTGCTCCATTATAAGACATGAACCCTCTGCTACGCACATCTCAACTATGCTTTCTTTTAGAAACATAGATCAAACTTCGCAGGGGCAACACGTCATCCAACAATATCTTCTTCTTCTAGATGTAGCCAGTGGTGGAGCAATTCATTTCAACTGCAACACCACCTCTGCCACCCATTAACAGATTTGGCAATAATCAATGGGATAGCTGGCAAGAAGAAACATATGATTCAAAAAGATTTTAATCAGTATTTCCCATTGTTTTAGTAAGAGTTCATGAACATCTGACATCTACATCCAAATAATGGAAACTTTGAAAATGTTTTCAAACATTAATTTATTTCGAATATCAACCCCTTAGAACCGCCCATTAATGTGTGCTCATACTTGGTATCCCATTCATCCTAAAAGTTATCTTAGGATCCAGAATGACAATAAATAAATCATTGCCAATTTTCCTACATAATCAAGAGCGTAATAACTTCTTCAAACATATCCAACCCTGTCATTCTGGTGAAGTTAGTTGGGCCCCAAAGTGGGTTCGGCTAAAAAAAATTTGTTTCCAAACAACTCATTCTTCAGATTAATCCACTGGTGACTTGATAGTGATTCACATCAAATTTGACTTCTGAACAATCAATTTGAAACTCATTTTACCACTTCCTATCAAACTGTGAATTTCATGCTAGGAGGTCTATTGACTGCCTTCAAAAACTGATCTAGACAAGTGACCAAGCCTTGAGATTGGACACACTAATTCTCTGTTTCTCATTCTTGCACCCTGTTAGATCTCGTCTCATGATGAGTTCTCAGTCAAAAAATATTGACTATCAAAGTTGCCTTCTCAGATTTACCTACAATAAAACACGTCAGAAAACAATAAACTGGGCTCGGATTTGGCTTGGAAAACTAGGCAAATGAGCACTTGGGAAAATGAAACTCAGGGCACTAGTTCTCTATCATGAGGACATTATGAATCTACGATTGGGGCTCATGACGAATAACTAGGCTCAAATGGCGAACGTTCAAAATAGGCTACTCTGATTTTGCAGATTGAGGCAATGGCAGAAAAGTGATTTTTGCAAACGAAATTGACCTAAAAATGTGTGCAAATGGATTCGTCAAAACATGAAAACTGACACACTTAAAGTATTTTCAGAGGACAACACAGTGGTACAATCCATTTGATCTCACCAATCACAGATTAAGAGTTATAATGCCATGAACAGGGGTACTGACAAATCTGCAAATGCTGACACCAATAAAAAGATAAAAATTGTGTTTGGAATTGCATTTGAAAACTGATCAAACGGATTCGTCAAGACTTAAAAATTAAAACATAACAAGTCTCTGACATTTAAAATACAACGCAAAAGGGATTTCAGCATTTTGATCAACTAGTCAAAATTTATTACAAGTCAAACAGGGCTTCCCAGAAATGTGTGCAATTTGCAAATGTGTGAAAACAATAACTGACCAACTTTGAGGGATTCAAAACTTAGTCAAACGGACTCAAAACGACTCAAAATTTGAAACATAGGTTCTTAGGTATGGATACTAGACACTCCCAAAACAAAAAGTCACAAAACATTTTTGGATGTGAGATATTTACTGAAAAACACAGCCTACTGTCGTTGTTTGACACTTAGGTGAAAATGCAAATTAAACATTGGCTCGAAATAGGACTTCACCAAACAGCTCAAAATATCAATTTATCATCATGGAATAGGTAGACGCACTAAATGAAAGGTGCTAGAAGCATTAAACACTTCATGGGGTTCAAAGGTACAGCTGGGTACAACCCCATTAAAAGCATTTATAGGGCTCAATTTGACTCAGAATTTTAAATGGATGCTCAAAATGAGGATGCAATTTTGAGTGCCAACAGAGGGTATGAACACCCGCAATCACTTGAGATCCAAGGTTTGAAAGAGGCAATGGTGGGAGCAATGGGATTGAAGACTCGGATGTTACCATTAGCTAGGGGCAAAGAGCTCACCTTAGCCATAGCCAAGACCTTTCCTTTTTTCACAACCATACTAGAATATTCATCTTTCTTGGCAGTCGTAACCAGCTTGGCTTCCAAGATGGGTGGGCGATTGCACTCAAACAAAGGACAATCCCTAATCTTTTTTTCAGCAGACTAACATCAATAATAGGTATTCAGAAGGTTTAGGTAAAGAAACTTCTAAGTGAAGGTGGTTGATGGGCTTCCAAAAGGCCATCTTTCTAAGTTCTTTTTATCTTGTTTTCAAATAGTTATCTTGCAAATAGTCATGACTTTGTGATTTCAAGCATATGAACTTATGGTTTTTTTTTTTTTTTTTTTTGTGTGTGTGTGTGTGTGTGTGTGTGTGTGTGTGTGTGTGTGTGTGTGTGTGTGTGTGTGTGTGTGTGTGTGTGTGTGTGTGTGTGTGTGTGTGAAGGCATGAAGTAGGAATATGGATAGTTTAAAGATGCTATATTTTCTTAAATTCATGGATAGTAATGATATAATGAAGTAGTTATACATGTTGATAAATGTTTTCCCATCTATGTTATGTTTTGGGTAGTTTTTCTTCTTGTAGCCATAGGATTTGTAAGAGTTGTAATTTGAAATTTACATATTTTCTCTAATATTGATGATGAAAGTAGATATATGTATATGGAGGTTGTGCATTGATTATTTTGTAGGTATTTTCCTCGGGTATTTTTGAATCAATATTTTAATGATGGAGTAGTCAAAGCCAACTAGATTACTAGACCTTTGCAAGTGGAGAAAATTATTTATTGCTTTCTGTTGTTATAGTGTACGAATGTAGCTTCCACAACTTGCTATATTCCTGTAGGACTTATTTGTGGTTAATGTTGTTTATGTTTTACACTTAATGAGTTTGTAATTGATCCTCGTTAATGGAGTGATCTTAGATTAAGGAAGTCGTTGTAGTTTCCTTTAAAATAACAATTGTTATAACTTTGAAACCAATCACAGAAGAATAGAGTGAGTTGATTTTCATATTAGCAAAGTGTGATATTGTTTTTCAATGAAGAGCAATCTTTCACCATGAATGAATAGAATGCACAGTTTAAGTTTATATCTCTTATCTTGATTATATTTTCTATTTACTCATCCAAACAGGCCCATTTTGCGAGTGAACTATTCTATTAGAATAGATTTTATTTCCTTTTTGTTTCTATGTAAGTTAGAACTATGTTTCTCCTGTAGCCTTTGATAATAGAATTATTGAACTATTCCAATAGCATAGTTGCATAGATAAGTTTAACATATGCAACATTATCTTAATCTTTAAGTTAAGTTTTCATTTTTGTTTCTAGCATAGGTTTACTTCAGTTTTGTCTTTTCTTTAGTTGTAATGACTTTAAAGAAGAATTAAAGAAAATACTTTGTAGTCACCATTTCAAGTTTATGTTCTCCAATTGATAAATCAAATGAATTTAGTGTACTATTTTAAGTAAGATACATGATGTATTTTAACCATAAAATAATTGTGAAAGGATGTCCAATCCTTTATTAGTAAGATATTAAACTAAACAGTCATTTTTTGTGTTTTTGTTGGGGATGGTGTCAATCTAGTTCAACCCTAAAGTCATTATATTATTTTAAATTCTATATTATTTTGCATGCATAGAAGAAGAGACCTCTTTAAGAGATTTCTTCTTCACATGTTCAATCAAGAAGATATTTTTAATCCAGAGCTTGAAGAACCTCACTATGAGAATGAAGAAGAAGAACCTTTTGAAAATTCATTCATTGATGCTCAAGAATGAATACCCTCATCCTCTGAAGAATTCTTGCATTTGAATGATATTTTTGTTGAACCTGAATACCAAAACAATCCACTTGACCTTTTTATCTATCAACCACTACCGCCAGGTCCTCCTCCAAGAATGGCTCATTAGCCTACATTTCCTTTTCCTATGCCTCCTTAGCAAGGTAATCAAAATTTGAAGAAGATACCTTATGTTGCACTTCCCAAGTTTTATGGCCTACTTACTAAAGACCCTATAACCTACCTCTTTGAGTTTGATACCCTTTATACAAGTTATAACTATAATACTAATGCCCACAAGTTGAATTTGTTTCCATTCACCCTAAAGGAAGCTACTCTGAGATGGTTCATAAGGTTGAGTGTCAACGCTATAGAAGATTGGCCTACAATGAGCAATTTGTTTCTTTTAAAGTATAAAGAATACTATGGGGATCAAGTTTTAAAAGGGGATGACATTTTCAAAATGTCATTAAAAAAAGATGAAAGCTTGGAAGATTATGTCTCACATTTCATGTTCAACCTATAGCATAACACACAGCACCAATTGACTGAGGATTAAAAAAACATCTTTTTTTGAGAGGTGTAAATGATGGAAGTATTGAGGCTCTAGAACTTATGTTGGGAGGAAATATCACTTAGAAAAATTGGACTGATATATAGAGTATATGTCTAAATTATTCCAAGACCATTGTGAAAAAGGTAGGGGACTTAGAAACCTACCACATAAGTCTAATGGAGGTTTGGGAGTATCTAAGATGGAGCTATCCAATTTGTTGTTTGATTTCAAAGAAGATATAATTAATGATTTAGCCACTCCACTAGATACCATGCAGGCAAAAAGGAAAAAGGACAAAGTTGTTGATGCCATGTTAGCTGAATATTATCCACATTATAGGGAGAAGAAAAGGAACTGTAGATGCAATTTTGATGCAAGCCTAGAGTCACAACCAATACCTACTAATTTTGAAGTCATTAATGAAAATGAAGAGGTGCTCTATGTTGCTCAATGAAGGCAATGGGTGCAAAGACAAGGTATGCCACAAGATCCTCTTCAAAATTATAATATTAACAATCAATGGAAAAATTCTCAAAATATTGGTTTTAGTGGGCATAATAATTGGAAACAACCTTAGCAGGGTTGGTAATAATCCTAGGAAGGTTGGTAGCAACCTTAGCAAGATTGGAAACAACCTTGGCAAGATTGGCAGCAACCTCAGCAAGGTTGGGAACAACCTCAACAGGGTTGGTAACAACCCTAAAATTGGAATACCCAACCTAGTTACCAAGCCTTAATGCCACCACCTTAGTAGCAAGCCCCCTAATGCTTCATCTTGTAGCCACTAATACTCCCCCTAAGAAAACTTAGCTACTCATTCAGCCTAATCCTAATCCCAACAATACCAAACAGCCAACACAATAACAGAGTTATGCTATCTCTTTGAATGATATCCACTTAAGGTCAGGCACTACTCTTTCTTTACCACAAAAACCTATAATAACCGAAGTACCAATGGATGTGTTAGTTCAACATACCTCGCCTATAGCCAAAGAACCTTCATTTCCTCATAGATTGATGGAACACTATTACCCTGCAAAAAACCAAGCAGTAATTAATTTTCTTAATTAGCTAAAGAAAATGATAGTAAAAATGCCATTCTTGATGTTATTAAGGAAGTCTATGTCTATACCAAAGCCATTAAGGAAGTATGTACCAAAAAACCAAGAATAAAGAAGAAGGACCAAAAAAAATCATTTCTTAGGACAATTGTTTGATTTAATGCTTTTGTAATCCATCCCTTTCCATGTCCTCATTTTGATATTACTAATAGTTACAAGGCCACTCCACTTCCATTGACTAGTGCATGTCACCAAGTCATGTTTCATCACCCTTTATAGTTTATCTTTAAATTTAAAAAATTCTTACCTCAAGATTTTAAAATTATTGTCTTTGCACCCTCATATCCACAACATAATTTTTCATAGACAAATTTATCACAACCAAAAGTAGAGGTCATCCATCAATGTTGGTAATTGAGCTCTCTCCCCTTCAAGGATTTTTTAGTGGCGATTAGTTGCCAAATGGTGAATATGTCCCAATCGGGCTATAGAAATTGGTGAAAAAAAATACCATATACTAGTTGACCAATTCACCCAGATTTTATAAAATACTCATATAGTGGTTAGAACGTTCGCCACTATTATTACGTAATTTCAGTTTGGTAGTCGGGTTCTTCGCCCATATTTCTCTTTAATGTTTACTCTTATTCACCACGAAATTAATTGAGTGTCTCTTTTGACGATCATCATTCGCCAAATTCCCATTTTCCTATGTTAAATTTTTATTTGTCCTAGGACCCAATTCGCCATGCATCACACATAATGGGGTCCCAAATTCCTGCCATATTCACCCACTCGATTACTTGAAATTACGCGGGCTTCACCAAATATTAGTTCTTATCATATGTAACGGTCGGCCCATTCACCAAAATGAAAATGGTTTATTTGTAGTTTTCTATTTAAGACATGAGTTTCATTATTGAAACATGCCGAAAGGAGCCTTCTTCATAGTATTGCGATCAGTAGAGAATCAAAACGACTACAACTGAGTCCATAGTATTTTATTGCAGCCTTAATTTGATGGAGATGTCACAGTCAAATTTAAATAGGAAGAGGAGTAGGACTAATGAAGGTGGAGATGTCCAAGAGAGGCCAACGAAATGCAAAAATATATCTTCATACTTTGGCGGGGGTAGATGCAACAGTATTGGTCAAAGTAAGGAAGGTACATCATCAGAGGAGCCTGTACAATCTCAACCTACACAGGAGTCCATTCAACAAATCGGGGAGCCTAATAAATCTGGTGACAGAGTTGCAGAACCTAATATCTCTAATGAAGATGACCTTGAAGAAGAATATCCAGTAAATAACCAGTACCAGGATGAATCAATCGACTTTGGTGATGATGATGGTGCAATTAACAGTAACAGTGACACTAAAGGGAGAGAAAAATCGAAAGAAAAAATTGATCATCAGTGGGAGATGGCTAGGAGATTTAAATTTGATTGGGTAGCTGTTAACCTCATAATGGTTTTTGACATTTGAGTGCCAACACACTTAAACATATTCCACATTGGATGTCGAGTACATCATGCATGCCGAGTAATCTTCATGTGCCGAGTAGTTTTCAGCTACCGAGTGAAAATCAGATACCGAGTAAAGATCAGTTACCGAGTGAAGTATAAGTGCCGAGCAGAACAAGGTGTTGAGTGTTAACAAGTGCCGAGTGTTAACAAGTGCTGAGTGGTTACAAGTACCGAGTAACATAAAGTTCTGAGCTACTTAAGGTGCCGAGTAATACAATTTTGTTAAGATGCTGAGTTATCTAGGAAACAGCATGTGCCGAGTGTTTGCAATACTTTAGGAGCCGAGTAACTCAGTATATCAACATAAGAGTCTGTAATTGCACAAACTATGATGCAAACAATTTTTACAGTCGACATAAGGTAAATCTCGAAGGATTTAATGATGAGATCGAATCTTTTATTTTTCCTATGCAATTTGCATGCAGCCAATAAGAAAAAAAGCTAAAGGCATGCAACCAATCAGCAAAAGATAAGTATTGAACGAAAAATGAAGATTGAATGTGGATCGTAGATCCATACCTAACCCTAAATTTTCAAATGTCTTTATAAGGAAGACAAAACTTCATTGTAAAGTGCAATGAAAAAAAAAGATAAGAGGTGTGAGAAGACATACAAGGGTTCGCAAGGAGTTATATTTTCAGAAGTGAGGATTATTCAGATCACAAAAAGGATCCAGATCAGAGAAAGCATAACAAGTGCCTGCAATCAGCAATCAAGGATTTTAATTAGTCAGGTTTATTGTACCTAATACTTTCTAGCAATTGTATTAGAATAAAAATCCTATGGTGATAGGTTAGCTTTATAGCTATTTTGTAAGACCCTTTTTTATTAGGTGATTAAAATCCTTTAACAGGGTAACACTTCATGTTAAGTGTTTAAAAGCCTCTAACCAGGTCACTATTGATACAGTGTAAAGCCTTTAACAGGGCAGGCCTTTAATAGGGCAAACCATCAGAAGTGGTTGAACAATATTGTTGCAGTAATTTTTGTGGGTATCATCCCCACCCCAGTTTTACCTTCTTGTTCCTGGAGGGTTTCTGGGTTACCAAAATCCAATGTTAAGTGTTATTGATGCATGTGTCTGGTTTCATGATTATTTGATATACTTACATGCATGCAATTTACTTTCAGTTAAAAGTTTTATTGACAAAAGTATGATACTTATGATTCACCCCCCCCCCCCCCCCTCTCATAAGTACTCTTTCCATATTTGAATATTCCAATAGTAGAAAAGTATCCATTCATTGAGCCCGTGGACAATCCAATTGTAGGTGAGCCACTAGTAGAATGCAGATGTGCAATTTGTAGTTGGAAGTATAAAAGGGAAAAGCGGTTGTAGCTTAAACTAGACACCATAGAGAAACATGTTGGTAAGATTTATGAAATCTCAACTGTAGATGGTAAGGAAATAAAAATGGTAAGATATAAAACAAAGGAGCAATGTCAACATAAAAGGAATGCTAAAGAATATTATATGTTTCAGAAATTTCAGACGAAGCCTGGTGAAGTTCAAGGTTTTATTAATACTATTTTTGCAAAAGCAAGTGAAGTAGAAGAACGTGGAAAAGTTGTTCAATTAAGTAATGTTTTCTATATTTTGAGCAGAGGGCATCCAATGACAAACTATCCAGAAATGAGTGGTTTTTTACACTTTCTGAAAGTTCCTAACTATCCTATCAGTCATTGGTCGATAAACAGTGGATGGGAATGGGCAAGTTGTATTGCGCAGGTTGAAATAGAGGATGTACAAAGAAAAATAAAAGAGTCAAGCTTTATTGCATTGTCTTTAGACGAAGTTACAGCAATAGATAATACGTCATGGGTATGCATGCATGTTTATACTGTACAGAATAATGTCCGCCAACCACATCTACTATCTGTTGCTAAATTGAGAGACAATGCGATAGCAAAAACTTTATTCCAGTTAGTAAAGAGCAATTTAATTGAATATGGAGCTATGGATGAATTGACAATAGCAAAGAAGTTGGTCTGTGTTGGAGTGGATGGAGCTTCAGTAATGCAAGGTCAAAGGAATGGTCTTTGCACAAAGATGCAGGCTTCTTGTTCACCATATGTTGTTGCCATTCACTGTATGGCCCATAGGATGAATCTTGCTTTTAGATTTGTGAAGAAGTTTCCTTCAGTAAACAAGGTTGAAGATTTAGTAAGAGAGTTGTATGCATATTTTTGTTGAAGTCCCAAGCGTTTTAGGGAATTTCAACACTTTGCTGATGGAATTACCGATGGAAACAAGCTTCTAAAAGATGTTGATACCAGATGGATCTCTTTGGATGGACCAACGCATCGAGTATTTTTCAAATATCAATCTTTGATTGGACTGATGTACGAAAATTGAGACAATGCAAAAAATCAGAGATGTGGTGACCTGCTTCGGAGGTTAAGCAATATAGAGACACTTTTGACTTTGGCATCTCTTCTTCCCATGCTAGAAGAAATGAGGTTAATTATGAAAAAAGCCCAGCAAAGAGTCATGTATATTGCAGAATATGCTCAGTTGCGTAAAATGTCATGCTGAGCCCTCGATAGTCTCTATCATACTGACCTAAATTTATTCGATGATAGATTTAATCACTGGAAAAAACTAACAAATTTGGACGATCCTGATAATTATTTAAAGATCGTTGAAAATGGAGATTTATGTGTTTGTGTAAGGGGATTTCAGATACCAATGTACTACAGTGCCCCAAAGAAGTGAGCTACAAGAGTTACAAGGGAAGAGTTTACCAAGATCGTTGAGTCTATAGCATCTACTGCAAGGGACATAGCCTATAGAGTTTCCTCTAAAATAATATCATGATTCCCATATGATCAACTGCTTGAGGCCATGGCAATTGTGTTTCCTCAATATTGGTCCTTCAACAATAAGGAAGATTATCGTAGAAGGTTGTTGATTTTGATAAAGGAATTTTACAAATCTATAGAATTCAATGGAGTGACTATCAACGGAATATTAGATGACTCGGGTCTTCTTAGACAGCAATCAGGCACCTTTACAAGGACCATGAAGCATCAATATCAATTAATGTGTAACCCACATGAAGAGGACTTGGCAACAAAGCTTTGGACAAAACTAAAATAGAGCACATTGTTGCGTGAAGAAATTTCAGGGTACTTCAAGCTTGCTCATCTATGTCAAACCATGATATTGGGTTCAGTGGAGGATGAGAGAGTTTTCAGTGCTTTGGGCTTCCTAAAATCAAAGCTAAGAAACAAACTAGACAAGAATTTGGAATCATGCTTGAGGGTATACACATCTAGGTATAATGTCAATATTTTTCCTTTTCAAAAAGCAATGGAAATCTGGAAGAAAAGATGCAAAAGAAGAAGGGTGGGACTGGGCAACACCATTAACCAATCTCCTATAGCGACTCCAAGTGGGACAAGTACAGTTGGCAGTGGCACTGGCCATGGGATTGGGAGTTTGAGTCATAGAAGCAGAGGTCAGAGTGAACTTGAAGTTCAAGAAGACACAAATGAAAATGAAGAGAACAATGAAGCAACTGGACTACCAGAACTGGATGATGATGACAACATAGAGATGAATTAGAAAATTTAGGAAATTTCTACTAAATTAGCAGTGGCAACCAATAGGTATTTTTTGAACTTATTAACTACTATATGATATCCTATCATTCAATGTTCATTTTAGAAAAGCAAGAAATTAGAATGTATTATGTTTCATCATTAAAATTTGAGAACAAAGAGTATTATTACTGTAGAGTGTAGTTTATATCATGTCATCAATGATCATTCATATTTGAATTTGAAATTCCTGAATGAAATTTTGTTTTCTATTTTATTCATTTATTCAACATACATTGAATTGGAAAACATGAAAATTAGATAGAACCATAGATTCAATTCCACAATTAATAATTATTAATGGTTTTCATTTGCAATATTCAACTAATATGATACAATTCTTGTAAGCCAATGACCTTGAATTCCCTTTTATAGAAAAAAGGGAGCAACAACAGCTTTAGGTCGATTTGCCTAATGTGAAGTCTCAAAATCTAAATCAGTAAGACATCTACAAGTCTAAAACATCTCTACAACTTTAGTTGTTCATTTCTGCATTTGACAGGTCAGTTTAGTAAATTAGCAATTTTAGCATAGGCAATAGCATCTGCAAGACTGCAACATTGATCCTGTTCAAAAACAAAGTTCAAACTTGTTACTTTAAACTCAATTCTAGAGTCTAGACTGTAGTATGTAGGATAATATGAAAGATATTCATATATAGTAAAGATATAGAGATGATTGAAACTGAAAGTACTTTCACATACAGACTATAAGTTTCTGTAGTATGCTCCATTCTTCTTCAATTGGAAGGGCAAAATTTTTGATGTTATGGTAAATGACCTGCATTCTCGTCAGCATTCCATACTTGGAAGAGCGAGTTTCAAGCAATGTTCGTTCCACTAGTGCATGCAAATTTGTGAATGTTTTGATGCACTTTGCAATGCATTCATGAGTTCTGTCCTGAGGAAGGTTGCCTAAATCAGAGGTTATTTGGTCCTCCAACTTTTTTTTGTAAACTTCTTTTCCAATGAAACTCGTTATTGAGAAATCAGGTCCAGGACTCGGTAAACCAAGAGATATCAATTTTGTTGTTTTATTGTTCATCTTGGCGAGCTTTGGCCCAAATAAAGCAAGAACTTCTTCTGCTTCTGTTAGTTTTTGACATTTATGAAATATAGAGGTTGCCTTTATTATTGAACCAATGCAGTCCTGAATTCCCTTGCTTGCCAAATGCTTGTCAGCAGTGCTGTTGATTTCTTCCATAATCCGCTTTGTAGTTTTCTGTCTCTGACCAAAACTTTTGTTCTCCTCAAGTTGCTCTTTCAGCTTCCCAAAAACATCTATAAGAGCTTCGTAGAGTTTGAACCAATCACACAACCTATCAGCAGAAGTCTTTATGTGCCCCCAGAAGTAATTTTTTATTTGCTTTACTGTATTATTTACATGGTCATTCAAGCCGTTTTCATATTTTTTAATAGTATCATTTGCCTTCTTTAGGTCTTCTTTCATTTCTAAGTACTGGTGTTCACTATGTTTTCTTATTTGCTCTGCTTTATTTTCCCACCCTTTTGCTTTCTCTTCCCACTCTTTTGTTTTTACCCTCTCATTTTCCAATTCTTTATTTAACTTATTGTTTACATTTGCAGCATTCTCCAAGTTTCTGTATAACTTTGTTGAAGATTCTTTTTCATCCTGGAGTTTTTTTCCCATTTTTTCCAAATTTTCCCTCAGAGTTTTCAGTTCTGCGTCCATTTGTTCTTGCTTTTCAATTGCTTCTTTAGAGCTAGAGGATGAATTTTTTATCCTTTTCTCTAATTCTTTGCATCTGTTTACTGTTGCTTTCTCACTTGCCTTTACATTTGCTAGGTCTGCCTTTAACTTATCTATTGTGCCCTAAAGCTTTCCTTTCTCTCTCTCCAACTTCATCACTGAACTATAGACCACTTGGTTAGTCATTTTGGACACATTTATCTTGTCCACATTTTTATTTTTGGATAAATCCATTTGGAGGGTGATAACTTGAAATTCAGATGGATCTAACTGACTCTCTAGTGGATTGTTATCTCTAGCTGGGGGCATAACAACCATGAATTCCATCATATCTTTATCTGGGTCATATGTGGGAAATAGCCTGTTGGTTGCAGGTTCTGCATCACAAGCTGCAGCAATTGCTTCCATCTTCATTGTCTTACTATTTTGTCTATTCTTGTTTTTTTATTTTCATAGTTAGTTACAAATTCATTGTAACGAAAATTAGGATTTTGTGAGACAATTGAATGTTTGAATGGTGAAATAGTAGTAGCACTTGCTCTGATGTATGAGCTTCCACCAATACCATGAGGATAACCAACACCTAGCTAGACCCATTAGTGGGGTTTGTGGACTATTTTGAGGGTTTTTTCCTGAAGGATGGGCAATTGTTGGACTCACAGTCACCATTGGTGTTGTTGTACTAGTAGTACTACTAATACTTGTCATAACCTTCTGCTTCTTTACACTTTCTTGATCTCTGGGACCAATTTTTTTTGCATCTATATACAATGTCCTTTTCGGACCACTAGTTGTAATTGTACCCATGATATCTACAGCTGTGGGAGTGACAGTTGATTCGGATTGAATCTGAGTGCTTGGAAGTGGAACTGTAAAAAAGCAGGAACAAATTTAATTAACTAAGATGAATCCAATGTGGATGGAATTGACTGAGTTGATGATTGATCTCCATGCCCAAGGCCTGGTTTCTAACCATGTTTTGGTGCTACAGCTGGTGGTTGAGGTGGTAACCAAACCCCTTCTCCATTGGGACCCAGACCACCAAAACCTTGGTAGCCCATTTTTTCTACAATTTCTGCCCCTTTACTATATGGAAGTTTGGTGGATGCATCAACTCCTCTCTGAATTTGTGTACTGGATGAGGGATTCAAAGAATCTTGGTCATCGTAATCATCATCAGTATCACTGTGATGTGCTTCAGTTGGATGCTCCTTATTCCACAATTCATCAAATATTCTATCCTCTTCAGCCTCATCACGATCTAAAGAGGTCTTTGGCTCACCGAGATTCTTCCTCATTTTCCAAAATTGATAAATTTTGCTTCAACTCCATCCAGCATCTATACAATCATCCATTAGCTCTTTTGGAATAGGTTTTGTAGATGGTTTATCAGCTTTCTTGTAGAAATTGGACGATGTCATGCCCTGCACTTTTCCTTTCTGTTTGTGCAATGCCATTATTTTTTGATGACAATTCCTGTATTGACATATTATTTTCAGCAGCATATTTCTCCATCTATTTTTTGACCTCCTCCTAGGAGTCCATGTTTTTAAAATTTTCAATCAAAGGCATACTTTCATGTTGATATTTGCTTGCAGAAGTCCCAATGCCCTTAAGCCTTGTTCCAATTATGTTCAGTGGATCATACTGCCAGTGACTATCAACATCAAATCAAAAAATTGAAAAAAAGGCTTTTGCTAGTTTGAATCCTCTTCTCTCAAATGCGAACCCTCCAAAGGAGAATGGCAAGGAGGGAAATATCATTTTCTTTTGCTGACCATGAAAGAGTACATCTGTGCTCTCCATTTGTCATACATATTCCAATGCAAATACCCTCTTTGTTACATGTATTGGAAGTTTGTAGGGTTCTACCCATGAACCGTAAAACCTTAACACAGTGTACTCTTCTATTAAGTACTAGTCAGGCAATTGTAGTTCACTTCCGAGTTGAATGCAATTTCTACAAGTAACAAGCAATCTAGGCATTGGAGTGCTTGTAATTTTATGGTACATTGGTGCCAAAAAGAAGTCTACAAAATTGTTGTAGTTCCTTCTGTTATCAATCATCCTTATATGAGGTGTCCACTCATATATTGGATTTTGGCCTTCAGTCTGACTGCAAAGCTTGTTTGCCTCAAATAATGCACGATGCTTTGCTAGGAGAAGATAGCACAAGTAGGTTGTGAATCTAAATGTCTTCTCTGAACCTCTTTGAATCATTAGTAATTGATCTTGCATGCAACGAACAATGTGCTCAATAAAATGATATCTTACTGGTTCTTTTTTAAAATGAATATGATAAAGCATTTCAAGAATGCTGGCATCCACTTGTTTGTTACTATCTAATCCCAAACAAAATGCTAGCAAGGAAATACTGTCCTATGCCCATGGCACAAAAAATTCAAAATCATAAGGAGGCATGTGATTTGGACTCAGCCTACAACTGCTTGTTATTCCTCTGATATAAGAATCTCTCTGTTATGCATCTAATTTTTCATAATCATCTGCCAGCTTTCCCAGGTCAATATGTACATTTGAATGTTGTTGTTGAAACCCTAGGTTCAAAAGACTAGCAAATTCACTCTCAGTTATGGACAAAATTTCCTCCTGAGTAATTTTATTCACAATTTCTTTTCTATTTTCATCATAATTTTTGGCGCAGAGCATAACAATTTCTGGACAAGGGAATACTTGAGGTAACGCCATGTGTGCCGACCCAGCTAGCCATGGTGCAATTTTATTTGTAGTTGCATTTACACTAGGGTTAAATGAACAAAATTTTGAAGCCTTATTTGGATCGTTCCACTTGTTTTCAAGTGCAAATCTTATCTCCATTATACCCTTATTTCCATGAATAACAGGATCATGTATATCATGGAATAAATTACTGAAACCTGGTGTTTTAAGCATATTGTGGAATTCTATTATTTTGCCCATGTTATTCTTGGTATTTGTTTTTCCCATCATGGTAAATATTTAAACACAGCTACAAGCCTACAGGGGTGATTCAAAATTAAAACCTTACAGACTAAATTTTTTTATATAATATAAATAGTAAAGTTGTAAAATTTAAAATGTGGGATGTAATTTTTCAAAATTTTAGTAGTTACACTTACCCGTTCGCGTTCACTTTGCCCTTAGTTTCAATTTTTGCAGAGAGTTGAGAGTCTAGAGACTGTAGTTTGTTGCTTTCCTCGGACCACAATCCTCAACCCAGAAATTAAGAATCTGTAACTTTGTTGCACTAACTTTGTAAATTGTAATTTGTAACCCCTTTCTAATTTCTAAATCTGCAGACAACGTATAACTACAAAATTAAAGAAACTTAACACACCAAAATTGTACAATCTGTACTCTATAGTCTATAGTCGATACACTTGTCACACAGTACACTTTCAGTATAAATGTGAGTGGAATCGTGGACCATTAGTGTTACCTAACCCGTCATAATGTATTAATGTCATTCATAACGTCACTGTTAACTGCAAGTGGAATGTGATTATGTCAATGTGTTAACTGAGCAGTGACACGTGTCATGTTTTCGGGATGCGTTTGAAATGACAGGGTTTCTTTTTCCTTTTCATCTCGAAACTCAACTTTGGTCGTTGATCTATTAACATCCAACGGCACCGATGAATGGTGTGGTGGCTCCGTGGGTCGTGGGTCCCACTCCCATTAACTATGGTAGTCAGGTATCAGGATGACTCACATCACGAGTTAGACGTGTCAGTGTCACGTCATCACCAAATTGAAACTACATTGTTATTTGTTGGTCGACCGAGGAGTTTAGTGACACGTGTCATGTTTTCGGGACGCGTTTGAAATGACAGGGTTTCTTTTTTCTTTCATCCTGAAACTCAACTTCGGTCGTTGATCTATAAACATCCAACGGCACCGGTGAATAGTGTGGTGGCCCCGTGGGTCATGGGTCCCACTCCCATTAACTAAGGTAGTCAGGTATCAGGATGACTCGCATCACGAGTCAAACGTGTCAATGTCACGTCATCACCAAATTGAAACTACATTGTTATTTGTTGGTCGACCGAGGAGTTTAGTGACACGTGTCATGTTTTCGGGACGTGTTTGAAATGACAAGGTTTCTTTTTCCTTTCATCCCGAAACTCAACTTTGGTCGTTGATCTATAAACATCCAACGGCACCAGTGAATGGTGTGGTGGCCCTGTGGGTCGTGGGTCCCACTCCCATTAAATTACGAGTATAGTTAGTATATTATTGTACTTGCCAGTAGGCTAGTACTATTGCATTCAGTTTGCACAATAAGTGAATTAGTTTAGAATCAACCAACCAATGAAAATGAACTATTTTTCTTTTTATCAAATATTTCTAAAGTTTTTATATAAATTTATTATTCTCATATATTATCTATACTATTTATCTAAATGATAATTGGTTCTTTTTATTTAGTGTTATAAGACCTCTTTTCTCGCAGGCTACCTCCATTATAAGACCTCTTTTCTCGGAGGCTACCTCCATGTTCATTTATTTTCAGCTAGATTCTCGCATACTTTTTGACATAAATTTTCTTTTACATAGATTTCAATATCACAATTTGTAAATTGAATAAAAAATAATTATATTATTAAAAAAATTAATAATTCAAGAAAAAAGAGTTTATTGGGTTAATCCTAAGCTAGGTGATTCTGATAACATTTTGATATGCAATAGTCTATAAATTATACAATTTTAAATCTAGAGAAGGATTGGTTAGAACCTTCTTCACTAACTTGGTTATTAAAAATTAAAATTAAATAATTTAGTAAACTATTTTAAATGTATATTTGTATAATTATATATATTCTAATAAAATATTTAAATTATTTTATACCTAATTAGAATTTATTTTAATTGAAGTTAAAATTAGTAATTTTTTGTATTTATTTTAACCAATATTTGATATGCAAATTAATAAACCTTTTGCAAACATTGGTATATCAATGAAATTTTTAGATTATAGAACTAATATGGAACTAGGTGATTCCATTAGTTTAATAATAATATTTTATATTCACATAGGCTTTTATAAACAATTCAATAGAAAATTAAAAAATGCAAAATATTGCAATGTTGCATAAGTAAGCATAAGAAGTTAAAACAATGAAATACAATTTTATATGGAACTGAAACTCGAGAAATTTCATTAGTATTTCTTGAAATTTACAAATTTACAAAATTAGGGGAAAACCCTAGACTCTAGAAGTACTGTACTATTCATTGTAGAAACCACCAGAATTGACCATGGTTGTGAATTCTTGTATCCAGTTGTTGCCATCTTCCACTTCATCCAGGAAAAACCATTTTTGAAGAAAATTCAACCCAATTCTTGTGCATTTCCTATGGTGTTGCAACTGCCCAGCAGTCAAGCCCAGTAAAAATGGTTGTAGGACCACATTCTAGCTAGGTTCCAGAAGATTGTGGACTTCACCCGCCCAAGGGATCCCCACTCCTGAAACTGCATGAGCGACAATTTCAATGTCATCACCCAAATATACTACTTTAAAAATCTTCCTCAAGAGCAGCAGAAATTCGGCCCCTGCTTCATCGAGGTCAAGCAGGGAGGCTAGAAATTGTGAGTAATGTCACTGTTGACATGATACCGATTCTCATTCTTCAAAAACTCATGCCCCATAACCATTTTGACAGCAGCAATAACAAACTTCACACCAGAGCATGGAACAACCTCATTGCAAATCGAAAAGAGATTTTCCTCAGGAATGCGACCTAGAAAGGCCTTCTGCTCCTCTTCCAAAATGCATCTCAGGCGAATAGGGTTGTCCATCTTTACTACAAAGTTCAAACTAACACCAAACAATTAACAAACTAGACCTATCGACTACCAAAAATGAGATGAGCAATGATGAAAGAAATAGCTCAAACACCTATAAATAAGCTTGGCGGGTAGGGTGCTAGGGATTATTTGTTTGTTTCCATCCGATTGCCAATTTAATTACATTAAATTAGCAAATATTCTCAAATCTTGAACATAATTGCAAGTACATGTCGAAAAGGCCAATTTTAATTAAACACTAATACCGTCCATTGTCCTGTAATGCATGTGAAGCCACTTAATCGATGGAAAATGCCAATTGTAATTAAGACTAATAGTAATAGTACTACTGCTAGTGGACTGTGGCATGTCTTGTAATGCGTGTGAAGCCACTTCGTTGATGGAAAAGGCCAATTTTAAATTGTAATTAATAGTGACAAGACATCAATATACTATCTCCTGCAACTTAAGTGATACACGCTGGACAAAAATGTGTCACCATTCCAGACACTTGAACAAGGTTGAGGCTTCACATACTAGCGAGAGAATGTCACTATCACTGACATGGCATTTAATTCTTTCCGGGTGCACTGTACTCCACATACAACTTACCTTGATACATGTCAACATTCCGGTGACTACCTCGACAATTCTTCTTCCTTCAAGAAATGTTGGCCGAAATTAAACCTCAGCCATTGATCTTGGATCATCAGACGGTCTGAGTTCTCAAATAATACATTTAACATAATTATAGTGGTAGTGGCCAATAATTTATGTAAGTTGGTATGTTAGGTTAGGCTACTTATTTCCCATCTTTTGAAAATAGCCATACCAACTATAACTTTCTGAAAACCATTCGCCATAACAAATAAATTAATTCAATTATTTGGAAAATAATTTTGCCACCTTTTTATAAAAAAGGTATCGGTTATTAAAATATTCGCCAACCAATATCCATATTTCAAAACATAATTCGCCATCAATATTAATAATTTTATTAAAAACAAAATTTATAATCGCCATTATTTTATAAAAATTGTCTAAACTATTAAAAAAATTGCCACCAAATATCCATCCATTGACGCATAATTCGCCAACACTATTAATTTTTTTTTCACCCAAATGACATGTGATTCGCCACAATTTTATAAATTTTGGGAGGGGGGGGTTCCTTAAAGTTATCCCTGCTCCCCTTAGGAGAGTTTGAATTTAATTTTGGGAAGGATTCTTTTTTTTCTCTAACATATCAAACTTTAAAAACCTAACATTGCCATGGTATCAACAACTCTATGGTTTTCTCTTAAGACATGACTAATTTCAAAAATATCAATCACTAAAGGATATATCTCTCGCAATCCCTTGACTAGACTTGTTGACCCTAAGATAAGCCTTTGAAAATGTCTAGAATTATTTTTGAATTACCTTCTTTAGAAAAAATCCTAATTCCATTTGAGAGGCCATCCCTATAGCTTGATTATTCATGTTTCTCTTGAAAGATTAGCTATGTAGTCTACCACTGTCTTACTAAATCCTATCATTATAAACCAACTCCTGATTGCAACATTTCCCTTGGATCATCTTGCGATTCCATAAAAAGTTGGGTTGTACCATGTATCCATGTCTAGGGGGGATCCATTTAGTATTTTTCCTCGTCAATCTTCTTAAATTATTAAAACCTAATATAAGAGCTAGATAGAACCAAATTTGTATAAGCTCTATCATCCAATTAAGTAGGAAGAAAAGATGGGCATGGCCAAGTAGTAATATAAAGATTGTCCATAAGTAGTTTGTAAAAGCAACCAAAGACTTCTTAATTTGAATTCCCCAATATACAAAAAATCATTCGGTTTGTTTCCTTTTAACTTATCCAACTAGGGGGCCAGGTGCCGTGGAGGGGTCTACTTCTCTAGTTGTGTTATAAGAGAGTTATAAGGATTCACCAACCATTCCATAGCCAATTGTTGTACATCTTCATTTATAACAAAAAATCTCTAGCTTCCCCATCATCATACTAAGACTTTGCCTATTTATCAAAATTACTCCACACACAATGATTAGGGAACTACAATCCATGCTTACTAAGACTATCTTGTCTAATATTTTTTATTGCAATAAGCTAGTGAAAAAAATTTAATAGGCCATCCCAAGGTGATGGCATTATATTAGTGAATATTCCTTTTAGTTGTGGGCCATGGAAATCTTGGACTTGTTTGAGTTGACATGACATTGGGAATTCTTTGTGCCTTTTCTTCTCCAAATTGTACTCCTACTGTAATTAATTATGAAAAATGAAACTATAATTGGTTTGGTTCCTAGAGTTCAAATGTTATTGCATAATTTATCTAAATAGATTTAGTTACTATAACTCAAAAGCTATTACATGATTTATCTAAAATGGATGTCGAATTCCCTATCTAAACACCCATGAACTTTGTTAAAGTTAGATTATCATACACAAAATAAATAGATACAAGCACACAATAATATCTACAATCACCAAAAATCAGATCCACAAATGTAAATGAAAGCTAGAACATAAAACAATTAATCTTTAGACTATAGTATTGCAGACAACTACAACACCTAGAATAGAACACCCAACCTTCTACTTGAATACCATTCATTTTTTAATATTAAAGTCATATTCACATATACAGACACGACAAATACTATATCTATAATCGTACAGATGGTTTCTACATAAAGTGAGCTTAGCACAACAAACAATTAACTTTTACAAGCTTAAATCTGAACCACATAGAGCCCTAAAAGTGAACAGCCAATTTGAAATAATCATTATATCTAGTACATCATTTACGTGTCATCAAATTTTAGTGACTAAGTATTATCTCAATTCATTTAGTTTCTACAATTAATTTTGATTAGTTCAATCATCAGTCTTTTTAATTGATTGCAGTTGATTGATTCACCTTAAAGAATGGCTTAAACGTTGGTATAATTTTAGCCAATTGTACAGACAAATATTACAGATGCTTCTACTGCGATATTTAAATCAAAGGTAGCATGTTAAAGTATGACCGTTGAAATAGATGTCAGGCTTGAAGGAATTGGTGCAGTAATGAAAGCAACTAAGCGTATAGCATAAAGAAAAATAAGCTTTCCACAAGGGTGTATCTGGATTTCTGGAGTTGAGCAAGGAACTTGTAAATTTGATTATACTCTCCACAGAACATACAGGGAAGGTAAGGTAAGAATTTTATTTATGGTTAACATTTGGGTTTCATCTATGTCTATTTAATTCAAAATATTGATATGAAAATAATTCCCACAATCAAAATCAGAAATAGAAAATCTAATATCATGAGTTGGCGAAGAATTGTATCAGAAAGCTAACAAATAAAGAACCAGAGAATTTTGTGCAATTGCCAATACTGGGGTCTACTCTGAGTTTACACAGGAAAAGGAAAAATCAAAGGACACAGATTTGCTGATGCTTTAGGAAATAACTGACCAAAAAAGGTTCGTTGATCATGAGATAACAACTTGGTTATTGATCAAACTTAAGATTTTCATCTTTTTTTGTTCAGCGTAGTATTGTGACAAGATTTTAATCTATCTAGTGCATAATGGCTCTGCTAATTGACTCAGATATATTCCACATTGTTATATTCTTTTGCACGATTCCTTTCAAATTTTTGGTTCGTGAGATACATGTTATTAACATGTTTTTGTCAGCCATACAAAACATGCCTGTTGCAATAACTTCTAATAAACAAAAAATATTTAACATCTGCACAACTAACAGATAAGTTATCACTTGCATGAGAAACCAAATAAGTTTTAACGGTTGGGATACTGCATTTGCTGTTCTTGTTGGTTATCTGCAAGCATGACTGTCCAATATTTGTACTATACTGTCAGTTAACATTCTCCTCCAGCTCTTGGATCACTTGCATCATGAGAACCCAAATAAGTTTTCATGGATGTGTTACTAATGCAATGGTGCTACTTTTAAAGCTGTCTACCAATTTTACGTGAATAAAATTTAACTTAGACCTGAAACTGACCGAGAATAGTCAGATGCATGGTTTGGAACAGTTCGTTTCACATAATGCTTTTATCTAAACCAGCTTTTAAAAAGACAAAGGGTTAATCCCTGAATTTCTAAACCGAGAAGATCTTTGTTATTTATACAAGTCAAATGTTAATGTGCCAAAAGTCAAATTCAAGGATGACATGGCCATCAATAATCATATTCAGTCATTTGAAATCTTGATGTTGTAAATCAGAGCTAATAATAAGTCATTTGAATCACTAGAACATCTTGATATTGTAAATCATCGCTATATTTTTTTAACATTTGTTATAGCAATATAAAAAGATTTTACAGATGGACTTCATACCCTTCCAACCATAAATATAGGAAATATGGAAGATTACTTAGGAATGAAAGCATATACAATAGAGAAGAGTTCCAGATGAGACAGAATTTATATAAAAAAGAGAAGTGTTCTAAATGACTAAGAATTTTACTGATTTATTGATTAGATTCCAGAGAGGAAACCGACTAGTTTTCTTTAATTTCTAAAACTTAGGCTGTTCCTGTTTGGTAGGGTAGGCAAATTGAGGGAGGCGGCTTCTGTAGCGGGATGCCCAGATACATTTTGGGATTGGTCCTGATGGGGGACCAATCCAGCCTTTTATCACAACTTTCTACTCCTCCCAACTTCTTATGTTTTCTCCTATTCAAATAATCATGTGTCACTATCTCCTGTTCGGAAGAGCTAATGTTTGGCTGATGCGGAGAGATGTTTGAACTATCTTCTTTCCACAGACAAGAATCATAAATATTATCCTCTGATCTGAATATGGTTGAAAGAGCACAACTTGCCGGTATACTCCATTTCTGCTATTCTCCTTCTATTAGGGTTAGAAGAGCTTCCAGTATGCTCCATGTCTGGCTGAGACTCAATAAAATTCCATGAAGTATGTTCCCAAGATACTTTCCTCCTGAGTATGGTCCAGAGAAGTTAACCTGCAGATATCTTCATTGCAGCTTAACTGGCATTCACAATAGCTTGGTAAATCTTTCTCTTCTGTAAAAGGATATGATTTGTGAAGTCGATTCTCTAAAATTCTCTTTTGTTCATTATGACCCCACCTGATAAGTTCCATTTCAAGCTAACACCCATAACAGTTCTTGCCGACCAAAGGCACTTTCTCTTTCTCGTGAGGGCTTGAGTTAGAAAGATGATTCTCTGCTACAATATTTTTTTGAATATCCCTACAAGTGCTTATACTTCCACTACATTCCATGTTTATCTGGTACTGTACTCAGTAATGTTGAAATATTTAATGCGTAGCTGGTTTTGCCTTGGAGCCAAACGGCCACCTACCACCTCTGACGACATGCACAACATTTAGAAAATTTAATACAGGTAGGTGAGTTTCAAATTTGGAAAAGAGGAGGAAATGTTTTTGGAAATGAGACAAAAAGGAATGTATTGATTCATTCATTCAGTTCAGCAGATAGGAGAAAGTAGAGATTTTGTAGAGCTGAGAAGGAAGAAAGAAAGAAAGTGATTAGCAGATCAATCATTGTAGAGACAGAAGGAAGTGTTTTTCATTCCTGCAGATGTACGTGTATCTTCATGTCACTCTGTAAGTTTGTAGTTTATTGTTTTGATTCGACCTGTAAAGTAGTGATTGCTCCAAGTGTTATTGTATGCAGCCATTAGAGCTGCAATTTTGAAGTTTATAAGGTTGAAGTTTATAAGTCATCAGTTTGAAATTTTAGGGTTATTTTAGGGTTTTTCTGGTTGTAGCCGAATGCTCTCAGATTTTGTAATAGTTTGAATGAAAGTTGAATAGAAAGCAAGTAAGCAGATTTGAATCCATTGCTCTTCCCTTGTTTATTGCATTTGAGAAGTTTATTGTTCAATATTTAAAGTTTTGGCTCTCTGGTTTTAATGGTGGAAAAGTTCACGTTATAAACCTGGTCACTCGGCTTGGTCTTTGTCTGAGTTGAAACTTTGTAGTTTATGCTAAGCTCACTTGGCATCCATTGGTGTCGAGTTGCCCTTCACATGCCGAGTTCACTCAGCTCCTTCATGTGTTGAGCTCATTGGGCACTCTCCTGCCACTCAACTCCTTAAGGTGCCGAACAATATTGGCACTCGGCAATAGTTAGTGCTGAGTGAAAAAAATTTAAGTTGTCATTTTTCTTCACATGGTATCAGAGCTTTGAGGCCCCACATCCACAGTGAGTTAGGGCAATTTTTCCTAAGATATTTAACATGGCAGGAGATGCAGGAAAGATATGGCAGCAGCCACCACCTTTCAATGGACAAAATTATGATACATGGGCAAAGAAGGTGAAGACCATACTAGTTGCAAATGATTAAGGGAGTTTGTGATTAATGGGTTTAATGATGTGACAGACCCAACTTAGTATGTTGCTCTCACAAATGCACAGAAGACTCAGCTAAAAGAGTCAAGGAGAAAGGATGCTAAGGCATTAAGTTTGATTGGGGCAACAATGACAGAGACAATTTTTTCCAAAATTGCAGCAGCAAATTATGCAAAGGAAGCATGGGATATTTTTGAGACGAACTTCAAGGGGACTAATAAAGTTTGTACATTAAAACTATAAAATATAAGGAGGGAGTTTGAGAACCTTCAGATGAAGGAAAATGAATCAGTTGCAGATTTCAATTCAAGGACCTCCAATGTGATTAACCAGTTGAAGTCAAATGGAGAAGACTATCAAGAGCAGAGGATAGTGGAAAAGATATTGACGAGTTTACCTCATAAATATGAAAATTTGGTCATGACCATAGAAGAGGCAAAAGACCTCACTATTTTGACAATGGATGAGTTGACGAGTATTCTTTAAACCCATGAGCATAGGATCAACAGATCTGCATCTTCTTCTACCCAAGAGCAAGCATTCAAGGCTTAGTCAAATTCAAGAAGAAGGGGGAGAGGAAGAAATGGCTCAGGCAAAAATTCCAAGGTAGAGGTTGAGGTAATGGAGGACAAAGAAATGTTACAGCAAAAAGCTCAGGAAGAGCAGAGGTAGCAAGCACTTCTCAAAACACTTCAAGAGGAGGTAAGAAAAACAACAACTCAAATAGGAGTAATGTAGAATGCTACTACTATCATAAATATGGGCATTATGCAAGTGAATGCTGGAAGAAACAAAATGATCAGTCAGGACAAGCAAATGTGGGTGACGTGAACATGGGAAGTGGAAACAATGCCACTACCTTCATCATGTGTAATGTTGGTGAAGAAGGAAGCCCTGAAGTTTAGTACCTCGATAGTGGATGTAGTAACCACATAAGTGGTAATGAAACCTTTTTTTCATTTATTAAAAAGAGTTTCAAATCTAAGATTAAAATGGTTAACAGTGGAACCATACCAGTAGTGGGCAAAGGATCTATTATGGTCCGCACCAAGCAAGGTGAGAAGAAGGAAATTAAAAATGTATATTTTGCCCCTGGTATGAAGTACAATATGATGAGCATTGGTCAGCTCATTCAAAATAGATACAAAGTGCTGATGGAGAATGATAGGTGTGTCATTCATGAAAAGGATAGAAGCAATAACTTACTTGCAGCAATTCATATGACAACTTAGAATAGAATGTTTCCCTTGAGGATAAGGACATGTTTCTCATCTCAAGTTGGTGCTACGCCTCCCACACAATCAGCTCTAAGGAGTGTGAATGAAGATCCTTCATGGCTATGGCACCTCAGATATGGTCATCTTGGCTATATTGGTTTAAATTTTTTGTCAAATAAAAGAATGGCAGAAGGTTTTCCATGAATAGGAAATTCATGTGACAAGTGTGAAGCTTGTATTTTGGGTAAGCAACGTAGGCTTTCCTTTAATTCTAAAAACTCTAGGAGGGCTAGATATCCATTAGGGTTAGTGCATATTGACCTAGTCGATCCTATGCAAGTTACTTCTATTGGGGGGAGTACTTATTTCATCACATTTATTGATGATTTCAGTCATAGGACATGGGTTTATTTTTTGAAATCTAAATCTGAAGCATTTGATAAGTTTCTTGAGTTCAAAGCCCAAGCTAAAAGAGAATGTGGACACTATATCAAGGTCCTAAGATTAGATAGAGGAGGGGTGTATACCTCCAATTCTTTTGTAATTTTTTGCAGGAAACATGGCATAAAGAAAGAGCTCACAACCAGCTATACACCACAGCAGAATGGAGTGGCTAAAAGAAAGAACAGGACCATTATTGAAATGGCAAGGAGCATGATGAAAGAGAAAGGTCTCCCAACTAAATTTTGGGGAGAGGTTGTGTCAATAGTAGTTTACCTAATTAATAGGTGTCCTACAAAGGTAGTCTGTGATAGAATTCCAATGGGAGCATGGTCATAAGGAAGATGGACAGTTGAACACCTAAGGTTGTTTGGATGTGTTGCATATGCACATGTGCCTAAAGAGCAAAGGCAAAAATTGGATGATAAAGGTGTGAAGTGCATCTTCATAGTGTACAGCTCAGAATCAAAGGCATACAGATTGTATGACCCATTGAACAACAAGATGATTCTTTTAAGATATGTGAAATTTCTTGAAACCCAATCATGGTATGGACTGACTAATGAATCACTAAGCACCTCAAGTAAAGTGCCAATTATGAGTGAAGAGGATGCTAATAAACAGCAACAAGAAGGAGCAAATAGAAGAAAAGGCAAGTAGCCTCAGTCAAGCTCCTCTAGGCATGACCGAGTGTCAGTGCCAAGTAACAATGAAGACTGAGCTAGTCGACAAAGCAGCAGCAGTGAAGATTCTGATCCTACACTCTCCTCCCTGTTAACAAGAAAGACCAAGAGTCTTAGGGAGATATACCAAGATGAAAGGTATGAAGATTATGGTGAGAGTGTTAATTTTGCATTATTTTCTCATAGTGATCCAATATATTTTGAAGAAGCTATTAAGGAGAAGAAATGGTGTAAGGCCATGGATGAGGAGATAGATGCTATAGAAAGGAATGAGACATAGGAGCTAACTGAATTGCCTCCCAAAAAGCAAGTGATTGGAGTGAAATGGGTCTACAAGACCAAATGCAATGCTGAAGGCAAGATTAATAGGCATAAGGCAGGGCTGGTAGTCAAGGGCTACAAATAGCAATATGGCAGAGATTATGATAAGATATATACCCCAATTGCAAGAATGGAAACTGTGCATGCTATCATAGCAATTGTAGCTCAGCACGAATGGAAGGTATTTCAAATGGATGTGAAGTCTGTTTTCTTAAATGATGTGTTGAAGGAAGAAGTGTATGTGGAACAACCACATGGTTATGAAGTTGCAAGTGAAGAACACAAGGTGTATAGATTGAAGAAAGCTCTTTATGGGCTCAAGCAAGCTCCACGAGCATGGTATAGTAGGATTGACTCATATTTGATGAGCAATGGCTTTGGCAAAAGTGATGGTGAGCCCACACTTTACATCAAGGTAAAAATGGTAATGTGTTGATTGTTGTCTTGTATGTTGATGATTTAATTTTCACTAGAAATGATAATTTCTTAATTGGTGAGTTCAAAGAGTCCATGAAAAATGAGTTTGAAATGACAGACCTAGGTCTCTTGAAGTATTTTCTATGCATAGAAGTAAAACAAATGCATGATGGCATCTTCATCTCTCAAGGAAAGTATGCAAGGTAGATCTTGGAGAGATTTAAAATACAGAATAGTAAGGCAGCCCCAAGACCAATAGTAGTAGGTCTGAAGTTGAGCAAAGAAGACTCTAGCAAGAGAGTGGATCCAACACTATACAAGAGTATGGTAGGAAGTTTAAAGCCAAACTTGATGCATGTAGTAAGTTTGATTTTCAAATTTATGGAAACACCAAAAGATTCCCATTGGCAAGCGAGAAAGAGGATCCTAAGGAATTTGTGAAAGGTACCAAGGGATTTGAAATTTTGTATATTGCAGCAAATGAATTCAAGTTGGTAGGTTATACATCTATAGTGATTGGGTTGAAAGTATAGATGATAGGAAGAGCACTTCTGGATACATATTTCATATGGGATCGAGTGCAATTTCATGGGCATCCAAGAAGCAACCTATTTTTGTTCAATCTATAGTAGAGGTTGAATACATAGCAGCAAATGTAGCATCATGTCAAGCTATTTGGTTAAGAAGGATCTTGACAGATTTGAATGAAAGGCAAGAGGATGGAACCACAATTTACTGTGACAACATCTCCTCGATTGCATTCTCCAAGAGTCTAGTCTTCCATGGAAGAAGCAAACACATAGAGATCAGATATCACTTCATCAGAGAGTTGATGGAGAATGGGGATATCAGGATGGAATTTTTTAAGTCTGAGCAGTAATTAGCAAACATATTTACTAAGCCATTAGGCATTGGAAGTTTTGTACACCTAAGAGAGTTTCTTGGTGTAGTTGATTTGGATTAGCAGTGATCCTTGTTTGTTTGGCTCAAGACAAAGGGGGAGTGTTGAAATATTTAATGTGTAGTTGGTTTGTCCTTGGAGCCAAGTGCCCACCTACTATCTCTGACGAACTACACAAAGTTTAGAAAATTTAATACAGGTAGGTGAGTTTCAAATTTGGAAAAGAGGGGAAAACATTTTTGGAAATGAGACAAAAAGGAATGTATTGATTCATTCATTTAGTTTAGCAGATCAGAGAGAACAGAGATTTTGAAGAGTTGAGAAGGAAGAAGGAAAGAAAGTGATCAGTAGATCAGTCATTGCACAGACAGAAGGAAGTGTTTTTTGTTCTTGCAATTGTACGTGTATCTTCTTGTCACTCTATAAGTTTGTAGTTTATTGGTTTGATTCAACCTATAAAGTAGTGATTGCTCCAAGTGTTATTATATGCAACCGTTAGAGCTGCAATTTTGAAGTTTATAAGGTTGAAGTTTCATCAGTTTGAAATTTTAGGGTTATTTTAGGGTTTTTCTGGTTGTAGTCAAATGCTCCCAGATCTTGTAATAGTTTGAATGAAAGTTGAATAGAAAGCAAGCAAGCATACTTGAATCCATTGCTTTTCCCTTGTTTGTTGCATTTGAAAAGTTTATTGTTCAATATTTAAAGTTTTGGCTCTCTGGTTTTAATGGTGAAAAAGTTCACGTTATAAACCTAGTCACTCGGCTTGGTCTTTGTCTGAGTTGAAACTTTGTAGTTTATGCCAAGCTCACTCAGCATCCATTAGTGCCAAGTTACCCTTCACGTGTCGTGTTCACTCTGCTCCTTCATGTGCCAAGCTCACTCGGTACTCTCCTACCACTCGGCTCCTTAAGGTGTCGAGCAATACTGGCACTCAGCAATAGTTAGTGCCAAGTGAAAAATTTTAAAGTTGTGAATTTTCTTCAAAAGTAAACTCTACGCAACCCATGAAACTTTATATTCTTCTGAGAGCCTTAATGTATGTTTTCCTTCATATACATACCCACTTGCCATAGAGCCTTTGGATCTTACATAATCACATGTCTCTAAATTCTCAACTATAGATGTCTTCCCCTGATTATATATTTTAGCTAAGTCCTTGGATGCCTCATGACTTTGTTCACTAATATGCTACATGTAATCAACTATAGAAGCTTCAGTATTCCCTTTTTGATTGTCATTAACTACTAAAATTTGATCTCCCTTACTAATATTCACAGCTTTCTCAGATTTACTTTCTTCTACCAACAAACAATTTTCCTTATTTTCTCTCAAGTTTTCTGTGTAACCAAATAATTTGAGGAGACCCAGAACCTGTTGTGAGTTTAACTAGTTTTTGAACTTGTTGCTAGTAAAGTAGTTTTTTTCAATGACATTTCTAAAATCCTTCTCAGCAATAGGTTTGCACTCTCTATATATGTCAAATCTCACCTGAGAAGGAAAAGATCTGTCAAAGGCCATAGATTGTAGATTCTTGCCACCTTTTGAAATTGCCTCAAAAACTTCGTGCAGCTCTCTTGAATCCACATCAAAAAAGAATTATTTTTTTTCGAGGACAATGTTTTGTACCTTTTTTAATTGTGATTGAGGCAGTGCAAACAAACCGTATTGAAAGCATTGTGGCATTGTTCTTTATTGCACAAGAATATAAGTCTAGCAGGTGCACTGTCAAGTTTAGGTTTTTGGAGGGATTTTTGGCAACGTTGATTCTTGAAGAATGTTATCATCATTTTATCCATCTTTAATAATGACTTGTCCATCATTTGTAATACTAGTTTTATCGGAAAAAAATTATCATTGTGCCCATCTTTTGTAATGCCCTATCCATCGTCTGTGGCTTGGCTAGAACTGTTACCTTGATTAGGGTTAGCTTCACCATCAAGTTTGGTTCCTTTTTGGGCATTTCTTTTCCTACCATAGTTTTGGGTAGGGTTTGTTAAATGTGCATTCTTTGTATCTATGCTAAGATGGTGCCTAGATTCATGGGCTTCCTTAGTTCCCACAAGATTTATAATTTCACAAATTTCTTCCACTTTACTTTTTAAATGACACTTTATATTCTACTTTCAGGAAAAAATAAATTACAGGGTACTTTATCTTAAAGTGCAAAACTTACAAATATTGGTTTGGATTTTTTTTGAAAGTTTGATGATGGTTTCCCTCCTTCGTCTTCTAAGACTTTATTATTGTCCTTGTTATCTTCGTGTATAATTATGAGAAATGACCATATGTAAATATTTTTTACTTAATATTACCTAACTGAAGCAAGTATTCATAAAAATAAAAAATTTTCTTCAAATATTTCAATATAAAAAACTCTACTCCTCTTAGAATAAAAAAATGTATTCCAGAGACAAAATTCTTACCCTTTTTTTTAATGTGTCAATCTTGAACTACAAATACATGGATCTTGAACTTTTTTCCTAACCCTAAAAATTGAACAACTTGCTTCTCCTCAGATCTCTTCATAATAGAAATCATTGGACATTCTTATTTATTTATATATGTTTATTTATCTTTATTAAAAACCTAATCGTGTCATTACATTTCTAAATGATATATAAATTGGGCCAAAATATCTTTTAGGTTTTACTTTTATCGTCTTGTATAGTCAGATGTTCCAATTATATTATAATTATTGATTAATTAAAAATTGTCATAGTCCTTATAGTTTTAATTTTAATTTTTAACCTTTAATAATAATAATTACGAAAAATCATACATTTTGGATGCTACATTGATGAATGAGTGTCACATTGATGTTGTCTTCACTTTTAGTTTAGTGAAACCTTATTTAGTATTTATCATTTTATATTCTAGATATTATCCGCCTTCATGTGTCTATTTATATTATTTAAATATAATCTTAATTTTATATAAAATATAATAAAAAGTTTACACTTTCTAAATTATATTGAAGTCCAAACAACTTTTCATATTTTAAATGTGGAAATTCCCAAAATATCTACTAGTTTTGTAATTATATTTGGTATTAACATTTAATATTTTTAGATTTAATAAAAGGATGGTAAACAATAAGTTTTTTCAAGGATTTTTTTGTGTTTTTTTGTTTTGATTTATTCTGTTTGTTTCTACATTATGTTAAGGTTGGCTTGTTAGGGTGGGTTGGGAACCTTCGACCTCCACTCTAGCTTGTTCCTATGAGCCAAGGTTAATGGGAAATGATGGCAAAGATTCAGATGATTTGGAAGGAGAGACTGATGTCATTTAAAAAGATGTTATGCAATGTGATCAAAGTGTGCCAAGCAATGATAAAAATGAGAAGGCTTTGGGAGTGTTTGATAATGATGGAAGTGTGAATCATGAGAGAAATAATAAAACTAGTGAGAAGCTTTCGTATAAGGAAGTTTTAGCAGAAGATTCTATGTCACTTTGTCTAATATTTATTAGTTTCAATGGCATTTTTGAAAAAAAAATTTATTTAGGGTATTCGAGAGGAGTGAGAGGAATTGTAGCTAATGGAAATAGACGAGGAGATGGAGATGAAGCCAAAGATTGAAGCAATGATAGGGCATCATCTTCCCATTTAAAAACTCTTACCCTATCTCCCAATGAAGATGTGATCAAGACAATTTGAAGAATATTGTTGTTTTCTTTGTTTGCTTAGATCATAAAGTTTTTCCTTGGTAAAAATATTTTGATGAATAATTAAATTTAGATTGGGAGCAAAAAAGTTGGAATTCATGTTAGTTTTTGCAATGATTCAAAAGGTTTTGTTCGTTGTTTTTCTCAAAAGTCATAACATGTAGGAAAGAGTTTCAAAAAAGGCTTTTGGAATGTGGGTCACTCATAGTTATTTGCATTTGCATGGTCTCCAAAAGGGAATCTTGATAAAGTTGTGGAGAGATCTATGCCAAATTGGATTGATATTAAAAATATTCAAGCAAACTTTTGGCCATTTAATCCTCAAATCTTAAGTCTGCTTGGGTCTGTTCTCCAAGTTGAGGAATCTCAGGTTATGTTACCTCATTTAAATGCAAGAGTCCTCTTAGCCCCCTCCCCCAAAAGTGGATTTTCCCAAAAATCATATCACTAGACTTAGAAGGAGAAAATTTCTCCTAGGAAATTTATCTATTTACTTAACTTTCATGCTTGCTTCCATTACAAACTTAATGGGCATCTTATAAAAGATTGATCGATATTCTCAGTTTGATAAAACCAAAGTGACAGTCAAGATTCCTAAGGATGGCACCCAATTACCTAACCATATAATGGGTGCTCCTGATTCTTTGTATAATAACTCAAAATGAGAAGAATTAAAAAAGGATAACCCTAGGTTGGCTCAAGCCAAACCAAAGGAATAGTTTGTTGAAGTGGATACTATTGATAAAGAAGAATTTATCACTATCTTTAATACTTTGTATGATAGAGACTTTTTTCTGATCCCAAATGGACAAAAGGAACCTAATTTTGTTGAGACTCACTCCATGACTCTTGCTCTGGTAAGACATGTAGAGAAGGAAGAAGTTAGTAATAAAGAGATCCCCACTAGATTGAATGCTCAACAACTAGATATCAAATCTATTAGTGAGGAAGCTAATTAAATAAAGAGTGTTGTTATGATCCCTAATGAGATCAATAAATTTTATCACTTGAGACCCTAAAGGAACTGAGCCTTGATTCAAGAGAATCATTTACAAAAGTAGTTAGAAAGAAGAGGAAAGTAAATAAGAGGAATTATCTCTCCAACATTGATAGAAATAAGAATGATATCCCTAATTTCTTTATTAGGTTGTATAAGAATCAAAAACCTCTACCCAAATAAAATTTATTTCATGCTACACATACATAGTTCAAATATGAGGGGGCTTGAAATGGCTAATAGGAAATACTCAATTTGGAGTTGGTGTAGTAAAATTAGAGACAAAGAAATTATTTTTCTTCAAGAAATTAAAGTGGTAGGCTTCCATGCCTCTTGTATGTTGAGATTTCTTTAGAATAATGCTTTAGGTTTTCACTCTAATCATGAGAGAGGAAAAGGAGGTATTGTCATCCTTGTTAGTCCTAATTGGGCTTATCTTATTCTAGATCATGGATGCTCTCCATGCCAAAGAGATTTGTGGGTAATTTTTAAGAAGGATAGTAAATTGGTTAGAATTTGTAATATTTATGCTCCTAGTGACTATAGAAAAAGATTCAAACTCTAGGATTGGTGCTCCTTAAGTCTCCCCAAGCCTTTCTAGATATTTTATAGTGACTTTAACATGGTGGAACATGGATGTGACAAACAAGAGGGGCTCAAACTCTCTTGGAAAGGAAATGAATAGTATTTTTCACATAAATTTAAAATATGTTTCAATCTAATTGATCCTCTTGAAAACATGAGAATTGAGTTCAAGGATATATGGTTCACTTGGTGCAACAATCAATGGGGGAGAAGTAGAGTATTCTACAGACTTGATAGCTTTTATGGTGATTCTTCTTTCTTCTCCTTTCAATCTAGAGGAGGACACTCTCTAATGGTTGTGTCTCCTACTGCCCTCTTAGATTACTCCCCTATGTGATTATTTTTAACCATGGCAATGATGTCAAGAAATGCATTTCTAGATCCAATACTTTCAATTTGAACTCTTATCTCTTAAATATTGTTGATACTAAGAACGCTAAATTGGAATGGTGACCTATATGTCCAAGATGTGTGCCTAGTCCTTGAGACCAATAGAACAATGGGAATTATTGGTTGACGCTTAAAGGAAGGTCTATCAAATTATTTTTAAGAAAATAGCTAATAAATGAAATAGGAGGAGAATTGATTTACAAACGAAGCTTAATGAAATTAAATTGAAACTTCAAAATATAGGAGAAGATGTCATGCTAGAACAATCATTGATTTTTACCAAGAACCAACTAAGAGTTATGCAAAGATATAAGATTCAGGGCTAAAGAATTTGAGCTAAGATGAATTGGCTTAGAGATGGGGATGTAGGGTCAAGATATATCTTCAATACCATTCAGACTAAACAAAAGAATGAATGGATTGAGGAGGCGTAAATTGGAGAAGATAAAACTAATGACTCTAAGTTGATTAAAGGATCCTTCTTTGACTTCTAATCTAAACTTTTTTCATTTGAATTTAGGTAGGAACAACAAGCAGCTCTAAAAGGTCATTTGAACATTATCTGAAAAAAAATTTCTACCCTTGATTATAGTTATCTTAATAAAACTATTTCACTAGAAGAAATCAATGATGTCATTAAGTCTGATGGAACTTGATATTTTACAAATATTTCTTCACCTTTTACTTTTTTTAATCATTATACATTTTATATTAATTATTTACCAGTTTCATGCTTTAGGTTGATTGTATTATTGTGATCAAAAAAAAAAAATCACTTATAGTGATTGAATGTTTCAATGTGTTTTACAAGGCGAGGAGATAATTACATGGAGTGGCTTCTGACAGTCACTGTAGTTTTATAATAAAAAGGAAACCATTCCTAGTTTTATACGCAAATTTTCAAAAGAAAGCATGTGATATTTTTTGTTAATAGTTGTAGAGGGAATTTCAGAGAAGAAAATATGGAGATCTTCGGTTCAACACAAAAGAGGAAAGCGGAGAAGGTGAAAAAGGATAAAGCACAAAAGAAATAGAAGACAAATGATGAAATTCCACCCTGAAAATTAAATGAAGATTTAATTGAGCAAATAGATTTTGCCAATCCAAAGTCCAGAAGAAGCAAGTTCGCTTCTCCAAAAAAAATAGAAGACAAATACAATGAAGTTAGAGATATTTGTACTAGGACTAGGGATATGAGCTTTTCCTTTATCATTATGTCAAAAGAAATCATAATGCACCTATTTTCCATCCTTGGGAGATGAATTTAGGGAAGCTGATAATGGCTAATGTGTTTGTGAATGTGGAGTTTCTTAAGGTCATCATCCACAAATACAATGTTGATGATAGATGTATATATGATAATGCCAAGGAGAAATTCATTGAGATATCAATTGAGTCTCTAAATGAGGTTTCACACTAACATATGGTCTCACTAAGAAGTTATCATTCACTGAATTAAAGAATGAATCTGAGAGGTTAGGCATCTCATATATGTAGTGGAAACTAATGCTACACAAAATAGTCAAAGAGCCCTTAACTACAGTAGATGGACCTATGTTCAACATCAATATGTTTAAGACATACTTGGACATAACATATCAATCTTGTGGACAATTTGGAGGAATAGAAGTTCCTAATTTGATGGAGATTGGACCTATGGTATTGGCATCTGAGATTCAAATATAGGAGCCCAAACCTTATGGTTAGGCAAAGTATGTTATTGATAACATTCATAACTATTTTGTTAATTTTAATGATGTTTAATATCCTACTTTTAGGCATTATTCTCTACTTATGCATATGATTTTGTACTATGGTCAATTAAGAGGATTGTGGAGTGAAAATTTGAAATTAAATATAAGGGAAACTAATGGGGAAGAGAGGCCAGTTCAAATGTGGACATTAGTATGGGATTATAGATACAATGCCTCTTGCTACCTCACCTTTGAGGATCACTTTGTTCAACCTGTATACACTCTTTTTGGACACCAATGTTTTCCATCTATTAGCCTTGATATTAAGA
The DNA here is from genome assembly GCA_028749045.1 of Cupressus sempervirens. Classification (NCBI taxonomy): domain Eukaryota; kingdom Viridiplantae; phylum Streptophyta; class Pinopsida; order Cupressales; family Cupressaceae; genus Cupressus; species Cupressus sempervirens. The sequence goes on along the minus strand of CM053786.1, from coordinate 39,747,457 downwards.
GATTCCTAAGACCAAAAGAAAATGAGCTTGGAGATAAAATTAAGCATAATTGGGGAGATTGCTATGCCTATGATTACTTCAATTTCTCTAGAATTTTTGGGTTTCAAGGGAAACCATTCAGATTGCTAGCATCAGTGCCTAATAGGATTGCATATTTGGAGATTGTAAGGTAGATGTATGAATCCATTAAATAACATTTTGGAGGGAAACAAAGAAAACAAACCTTTCTCCTAGCCACTACATCTTTTGGAGAGTTTACTATTTCTGATACCAAATCTTATCATAAGATTAGAGAGAAGTTGCAAATGAATATCACATGTATACTATGGATTCTCAGAGTCATTATGATCTAGAGGGATATATACATGCATGTAGAAAATCACAAAAATTAGGTGATTACATTCACTAGGGCATTGAATATGAAGAAATTTTTAAAAATGTGGAATGGATGAAGGTACAATAGAAGATTCAAGATCAAAACAAAGAGCTTGAAGAGCAAAGACAGCAAGCTAAAGAATAGTTTAAAGATGATATTCAAAAAATACCAGACTCCCATGTTCCAATAATAAGGACTATGGATAGGCCAATAGATATTCAAAAAATACCAGACTCCCATGTTCCAATAATAAGGACTATGGATAGGCCCATACTTTAGGCCTTGGAACATGATGTTTATGTGTAAGACATAGTATATGTTGAAAAGGATGAGAGACTCCTTTCAAATCAAGTAAATTTGTGAGTGATTGATGATTCTTTTATTAAACCTAAGGAATTCATTGTTGTTATGTACAATTATAGAGGGAAGATATTGAGGCAGAGTATCCAGAATATATTGAGGTAGAGTATCCAGAATATCTCTCCAAAAAATGAACAAGAGCTGATGGAAAATTTCAACGCTCGGATAGAAAGAGTGAAGTAGAGCACATGAGTTCAGCTAGAGGGAGACAATTGTTAAATGACTAGTGATTAAGGTTTTACCTGGTTGGGATTTGAGTGCTTCTTACATTTTTGATAGTCTAATTAAGTCTGAGAAACATGATATTAAGTTAGATGTGCAAGGGGTCAAAGATGTAATTATTGGCTCAAGGTTTGTAGAAGATGAGAGAGCAATGTTATTATGGGCTTTATACCCTCCACACAAAAGGCCATAGATTATTGATGTAGATTAGGCTTTTGGAGATCTGATGACACTAAAAATAGGGTGAAAGACCCTAATAAAGCAATAGGTATGCAAGTTGACATGGTTTTGTTTAATCAAGCCCAAATGAAGCAAATAACATTTGAGAAAGACAATTGGAAGGTATTGATTTAAAACATGCTCAAATCAGGAAAATCATAGGTGCAACCTATGATCCAGTTATTTGATGATGCTTTGAGGGTCAAATTGAAAAGGTTAAAAGAAGAAAATAAAAAATTGAAGGATATGTCTATGATTCAGAAGGAGATATCTGGCACAATATTGAGAAAGCATTTTAGAATGTTGCTAATTAAATTGGGGTAGGTTTGGGATATATATAGTGCATATAAACCTCTGGTCTTACGGCATAAGAAGATATAAAGGAAGTTGGTTGAGGAGAAGAATGAACTTGAATAAGATGAAAACATAAAGGAAGTAGAAATATTGATCAAAGATCACACTATTCATTCACAAGAGTTCAAGGCTACTTTTCAATTGATTGAAGAATTGGTGACAGAACATGGGGTTATATCTTGACATGATTGTCATGTCCCCTAATTTGGGTAATATAAGTAAATTATTATGAATAAATAAATATATTATTTCTTAATGTTATAATATATTAAAAGAAATATTGATATATTATTAATGGTATAATATATTATTAAAGAATAAATAATAATATATTATTAATATAATAATACAATATATAATCATTAAAAATAATATATAATTAATAAAAATAATAAAATACATAATTACCTTATTAATATAATTAATATTATAAGAATGATTGTAAAGGACAAGTCAAGGTTCACAATTCATTTCTAGAATTCTCCCTAAGGCAATAGAATGTTGGGTAGTGTGTCATGAACCTCTAAATAAGACCCAACAACTATACACTAGTATAAATATGTATACCTAAACATTAAAATATAATTAAATGATATAATATGAATATATATAAGATAATAAAAATATATAATAATATCATTATCTATTAAATATAATTCTCTATGTCAACTACATATAATAATAAATATATTTAAGATGGAAAATTCATATTTCACTTAGATATTCTTATAAATAAACCAATTATAATCAATTAATAATCCTTATAAACTAACACTCTTATATTGATATTATTAAATCAATAACAAGTTGATACTTTAAGTTAAATAATGAAAATCATTAACACAAATAAGAAAGATAATAAATAACATATAAACAACCAATATAAAACTAATCATCAAACCTAATAAACTAATTATACCTAAACACCTAACCACGAAAGGACATATCCCAAGTTGAAAAGCACATATATAACGTTGTTGAAGAGGATGGTTAAAGACATCGGAGTTGTCATGTCTATGTATTTGTATCCATATTTGGATCTACTCAATCAACATAGTTTGAAGGATAAATCGAAAGGTGCAGCACACACATTGCATATATCCCTAGTCATAATCAAAAATAGCAATAAGGGGAATGATATAACCACCACACGTTAGCATTCAATTACAAGAGGATCAGTGTAAGATTAAAAGAAGTTCATGCAGACAATTATAAGATATTAAAAATATGCATGCTTAATGAGGGTGTATGTCTTGATCCAAACTACATTCAGAATTTTTGATTTCGTTGAATATAATCCGAGTCATTGGTAGGAAAAGAGATAAGGCATCAGACATATGTCATTGATCTGAGGTAGGTTTTATGAGGAAATCAAGTGCAGAAAGAGGTGGATTATCATCAATAAAGAAGTACAGATATATTCAACAATATCACTTAATAATCTATAAGTATGAACCATATTCGATCTACATCAACTATTTAATTAGCTATGTCAAGATTCTTGTAATCGTCTGAGAATCAAATCATTTGCCTATGGTAGAATCAACACAATACATAGAAAGGAGACTAATTAAATATGGAAAAAGGATGCAAATAAGGAAAAGCCAAACTAAACAAATGACCCTCAAAATGAGTTCATTATAGTGGTATCAAAGCTGTACATCCTACCAACTTGTGAGATTACTAGAAATTAATTACAATAAAACTATTGCAGTCCTTTTTGATGTCTTGTTCTCTAATAGCGATAATCTAAATAAGGTGTAAATTTTGTGACTATGAGAAATTTTTTACAACAACCATTTATAGTCTTCTTTTCACTACGATCATCTAAATCGGTAAATAGTTATGTGATTGTATTGTATTGCATTTACATCCCATGAGATCCATCAATAATGGCATTGAGAGCAATCATTATTTGCAAAGGAAGTGATCCTAAAGTTCTCTCCCTAATAAACAATCTGAGACCACCATGAGCGCTCGGCTAAATAATGATCTAAGTATTCAGTTGTAATTTTTGCTTATCAGCATTTTGGATTTGCAAAGATTTTGGGGGGTCATTACAAATTTGTATATATTTATATAAATGAGTTGAGAAAGCTAACGATTTTGCAATCTCCCTCTTTGCGAAAGCTTCTAGATCTAATCAAAATGTTCTGTCTTTTGGAAGAATTATATATAAATGAATCACTACAGAAGACAGATACAACATCCTTGGCACAATCAAGTAAACAACTTAGTAATCTTAGATCATTACAATTGTGAAATATGAAGGGTGGCTTCTTTAGAGGGAATTTTGATCTGAGCAAAGATAGAGATTCAAACAATTCAGTTTCTTCTACAAGCAATTGCATGGATAACCTTGAAACCATACAACTTATCTATCTTCAAAATATATCTAAATTGGTAATTACAGGAGGGATGTACCCTAGACTTCGATTACTAGAAGTTCATCTTATGGGTAATCTAAAAGAAATGGAGTTAAAGAAGCTAGAGAGACTGAGCACTCTTGATGTGTTTGAATGTCTTCAGTTGGAAGAAATATCAGATTTATCTACTCTAATAGGGCTTCAAACGTTGACACTAATGAACTGTGATGGGTTGAAATGGGTGCCTACCCTTGCTCATCTACATTGTCTGGAGACAATCAATATTGTATGATGTCGTTGATTGCAGAGCTTAGAATGGGAAGAAGAGTTGCCAGGATTGACAAGTCTATAGATTGAAATTCCTAATGATGGATGTGCATCATGCCTATGGAATTACATTTGTGGATTAAAGAAGCTTCTGGTAAAGAAAATCATGCAAATTGTTTTCGAACAGGAGGAGGAAATGGGTGAAGTATCATCCAAATTGAATGCAAATATGTTTTTTGAGGTAGTTGACGCCCACAAAGTCAGTGAGATTAAAAGGGGAAAAAATGTAGAATCTTCATTAGAATCTTAATATAGTAAACATTTTATCAGCCATAAATATGGTGTTGGCATAGTATAAAATCAATGTGGTGATGGGAATGGACAAAAGATTAACATAAAGGGCGATTATGAAGAAATATGGAGATGGAAAAGCTAACAGGTGTTTGAAAACTGGTCACAAATTGGTAGATATGTACTTACAAAAAAAAATACAGTTGTCACTCAACCTTCATAACCCTAGAAATGAAGAATCGACCAAATTTAAGGATTGATTGGTTGTATTACAAAAATGAAGAATCAGATGATGGGAGCTTAAGCAGCAGTGAAGGGGAAGAAGAAGTTGAACAACAAAGTGCTCCATCCCAAGTACTTATAAATATGTTGCTTGCATCACAAATATCAAAAATGGTGATTCAGCATACAAATGATAGGAGCTCAAAGAGGAGTGACAGAGAAAAGCCTTGTTCAAGGTTGCTCAAATTTTGTGTCAAAAATATAGTATGTGACTATATATATGGATTTTGAGCTCTATGGAGAGCAAACACAAAAATAGGTCCTACCAATTTACTAGAGACAATTGAGCTCACTGAAATAGTTGAAGATGCTCCCTCACAAATAGGTGAAAATGAAACTGGAACTAAGGAATGAGGATTACAAGAGAGCGTGAAAGAGCTTTGTGATTTCGCAACTATGTATTGTATTGTCAAAATGATATTGTCAAATTTATCACATAATAGAGAATAGGATTCATCGATCCCAAGGAAAACATAAGGCCTTGGTATTAAAAAAGGAGATCCTATTTGTAGTTTTCATACCATCTGCTTCCCAAATAGAAAAAATGATAACCCAAACATTGTTCACAATTTGAGAACTATTAATTGAGGAGGCATACATGATAGAACAAGAGAAGAAAATGCCAATACTAATTTAGATATATAATTTTCATTCTAAGAAAGGGAGAATACATGGAAATATAAGGGAGTTTAATAATAATAAAAGAGGGAACAATGTGATATATGAAACCAGAGAAATAGTAAGGAACACGATGCAAGTGGAGGAAAGGTATTGGTATAGGCCCCACATCCAATGGAGCAAGCATCACATAATTTACCTTCATCTAGTGCACAAAAGATATAAGTTAGCAAGGACACGCATGAATCAGATAAGCATTAAGTGACTGGATAGTAGCTTCCACCTTAGGTCAGGTAAGTATATGATATGCATTATTTTTCATTTCTTTACACTATTGTCTATGAAATAATATTATTGAGATTTAGTATATTGACAATAGATACATGGTAGGAATGTAAATGAATATGAAACATATATAGCCGCCCTTTTTCATATGACATTGAGGGTAAGCACATATGGGTGTGCAAACTCAAACAATATTTTTTATTTATTTATTTAAAGATCGTAAACTAAGTAGTTAATATATAATGATATTAATAAATGGATTAAGAATTTATTCACATTTACTGATAGATTGTTAGTGAAAATTAATTCACATTTAGTGATAGATTGTTAGTGGAAATTAAGAAGTATCGTGCATAAAGGAAGAATGATTCCATCGGTCTATGAACAAACCCATAAAAGGTCAGATCTTCTTTGATAGTCTTCCTAATAACATTGCAAATTTAGGAAAGTAAGAAGATATACATGATAGCCCATGATTTTATTTTATGATTAGGGCCACCTCGTGAGCTTAGGAAGGTATGTCAAAAGACAATGAGTAAGGTATGCTTAATATACATTTTTCCTTTCACTCATATATAGAAATGTATATTTATGAAATGAGGTGTAGTGACCTATCATAGTTTAGTGACTATTGGTTTTACACCTAACATTACAAAAGAGTAAATACATGTCCATAGAGCAGTGTATATTCCAAAAAAGAAAGAATTTAACCAATTATGATAGAAGAGAAAGCCATGTGATTAGATAGTACATAGGGGTCTATTTCTCATCCACATTATGATCTCTTAAGATAGGGAGTTGGTGGAGGGAGAGGCAAAGTAATTTCGGGCACATGACGGATATCCTCTAGGGAACTGCTTGTAGCCTGTTTCACGTGCCCTTTGCACCGTAATATCTACCATCTCAAGATGATCATAATAAGGAGAGAGAAAGATTCTTGTGCCAAATAATTATGTTCATTAGATTAACACTCATTTTCTCGTCCACATTATGATCTCTTAAGATAGGGAGTTGGTGGAGGGAGAGGCAGAGTAATTTCGGGCACATGACATATATCCTCCAGGGAATCACTTGTAGCCTGTTTCACGCACCCTCTACACCATAAATCTACCATCTCAAGATGATCATAATAAGGAGAAAGAAAGTTGTCTGTGTACTAAAGAAGAAATCTTCCAAATGAAGTACGTAAATTAAATTTAACACTCACCTTCTCATCTACATTATGATATCCTAAGGTAGGGAGTTGGTGGAGGGAGAGGCAGAGTAAATTTGGGCACATGACGGATATCCTCCAGGGAATCACTTGTAGCCTATTTCACGCACCCTTTGCATCATAAATCTACCATCTTATTATGATCATAATGAGGAGAGATAAAGATTCCTTCCAAATAATTATGTAAATGAGAAAAGAGATCATCACAAGACTCATCCTTCTTTGGAACTATTATATGTTAATAATTATATGTGTTTATGAGATCCATGATCAAAAGGCATATTGGGGAAGTATATTTTTCATTCCTTTTACTCTACTTCATTGTGAAAATCAGCAAAGAGTGTATGGTGTGTCTACATCATGTATGCTTTGTGCCTTCATGCATCATGTGTCTGCATCGTGTATACTTTGTGTCTTCATGCATTAATGTGTCTTCTTCGTCTATGCTCCATGTCTGCAAGCACTTAGATATTTACTTCATGCATTAATGTGTCTTCTTTGTGTATGCTTCATGTCTGCAAGCACTCAGATATTTACTTCATGCATTATGACATTAACTACATGCATACCTTATGTATTCTTTCATTCCAATGTATAACTTGTATATTGAATTCATAATAAAGGTTTAGTGTAAACAATCATTGCTTGAGGACAAGCAATTTGAGGAAGGGTGGACTGTCATGTCCCCTAATTTGGGTAATATAAGTAAATTATTATGAATAAATAAATATATTATTTCTTAATGTTATAATATATTAAAAGAAATATTGATATATTATTAATGGTATAATATATTATTAAAGAATAAATAATAATATATTATTAATATAATAATATATTATTAATATAATAATATATTATTAATATAATAATATATTATTAATATAATAATATATTATTAATATAATAATATATTATTAATATAATAATATATTATTAATATAATAATATATTATTAATATAATAATACAATATATAATCAGTACAAATAATATATTATTAATAAAATACATAATTACCTTATTAATATAAATAATATTATAAGAATGATTGTGAAGGACAAGTTAAGGATTCACAATTCATTACTAGAATTCTCACTAAGGCAATAGAATGTTGGGCAATGTGTCATGAACCTCTAAATAAGACCCAACAACTATACACTAGTATAAATATGTATGCCTAAACATTAAAATATAATTAAATGATATAATATGAATATATATAAGATAATAATAATATCATTATCTATTAAATATAATTCTCTATGTAAACTACATATAATAATAAATATATTTAAGATGGCAAATTCATATTTCACTTAGATATTTTTATAAATAAATCAATTATAATCAATTAATAATCCTTATAAACTAACACTCTTATATTGATATTATTAAATCAATAACAAGTTGATACTTTAAGTTAAATAATGAAAATCATTAACACAAATAAGAAAGATAATAAATAACATATAAATGACCAATATAAAACTAATCATACCTAAACACCTAACCATGAAAGGACATATCCCAAGTTGAAAAGCACATATATAACATTGTTGAAGAGGATGGTTAAAGACATCGGAGTTGTCATGTTTGTGTATTTGTATCCATATTTGGATCTACTCAATCAACATTTGCCTTTGGCAGCAAACAAGTTGCATAGTTTGAAGGATAAATCGAAAGGTACAACACACACATTGCATATATCCCTAGTCATAATCAAAAACAATAATAAGGGGAATGATATAACTACCGCATGTTAGCATTCAATTACAAGCGGATCAGCGTAAGATTAAAAGAAGTTCATGCAGACAATTATAAGATATTAAAAACATGCATGCTTAATGAGGGTGTATGTCTTGATCCAAACTACATTCAAAATTTTCCATTTTGTTGAATATAATCCGGGTCATTGGTAGGAAAAGAGATAAGGCATCAGATATATGTCATCGATCTAAGGTAAGTTTTGTGAGGAAATCAAGTGTAGAAAGAGGTGGATTATCATCAACGAAGAAGTACAGATATACTCAACAATATCACTTAATAATCTATAAGTATGAACCATATTCAATCTGCATCAACTGTTTAATTAGTTATGTCGAGATTCTTGTAATCGTCTAAGAATCAAATCATTTGCTTGTGGTAGAGTCAACACAATACATAGAAAGGAGACTAATTAAATATGGAAAAAGGATGCAAATAAGGAAAAGCCAAACTAAACAAATGACCCTCAAAATGGGTTCATTACAATGATGCAGACATAAATGTGATTAACTAGAAGACATGGATGGGAATATGTCAGTTGATGAAGGATCAGGCCCTAGGAGCATCACAAAATGATGACCTGTAGATAATGAAGACCAGCCAACAGATGGAGCAAGTATTCAAGATTAAAGTTAAAGCCTAAGAGGTGATCAATGATGCAAATTTTCTTGAAGATAATGAAATTATTTCATTAAGGAATCATCATTAGATTCAACAAAATGAATCTCTCTTTTATAAACTTATTTTGTTTACCAGGCAGTTAACTATTAGTTAGTCTATTAGTTCAAATTTTGTAAACAAAGGATTATACCCTTTCATTTTGCAACCAATTCAATGTCTATGATTATAAGGACCAAATTTGGAATAGAGATATATTTCATTGCCAGACATTGTTATATATAGTTTTATAGAGAGAACTTGATTCTGTTTTTCACTCTAGATTTTGTCATCTATGCACTAGAAACATAAATTTTGTGGTGAATAATTTCAAAAGCAATATAGAGATTTGACATGATCATTTGATCTTTTTGTGATATCATCTATCCATTGTTTAATTTCTTCCTTCGATTAAATTTTGAATTTTGTTTAATTGCTTTCAGATTTGTATGAATGTTTTAAAGTTCTTCAATATTTTTTAAACAAAGTTATTGTGTTGATTTCTCAATCTATATCTTTGTCTTATTGGGTTCCTGAGGGGAATTAAATTCAATAGGACTTAGTATTGAAGCTATTTTAACCCATTTGTCAATTTGAAGAATTAAAGTGATAACAGTTGTCTTAAAGGGATTGTTGATTGTCTTTAAGGGTTACTTTAGAAAAATTAACAATTGATGGTAATATAATAAATATTCCATCAGTTAAGGCACTGGTCTGTTGATTGTTGGTTGAGTTTTCATGTTGATTTCAAAAAGGACACAGATCCAAGTGATGAAGATACCTGATCATTATACATCACACATATATATGTATATACAACATAAATAAAATTCTATTCACCTTTAAGCTTCATTTATCTTTTGTTTAAATTTTTAATCAACACCCATGATTCTTAAATTATCTGCTCTAAAAAGCCTCTAGGGTGTGAGGTATAGGCCTACCAGTCTTGGCTCTACAGAAAGAAAATTGCAAAGGTTTGCATTCATTTGAGTGGAACCTTTCAATTGGAAAATTGCTATTAGGAATTCCCATAATTGGATTATCATTCCATAGGAAACCTAATCTACTAATTTGGGCACCAACAAAGTGGTGATTCTACTGGGGAGTTGTCTACACAATCAAGGATTGTGAAGTAACCTTGAAGTTATTGATTCCTCAAGATCAAAGATATAGAGCAAGGAGTTTTTAAATGCACTCTACTAGAGAGAGAGAAATTGGAAGAACAAATCTTAATTTTTCCTCTATAATAGAGGTGGTGACCCTATAGTTAAAATTTATATGAACAATCAACTAGTGGTAGATAGAAAGTAGGATACATTTAGAAGTGTGTCATTGAAGTTTATGTGGGGAAGAAGATCTACACATGCCGGTGAACACCAATAATATACTCCTAAGAAACATAAAAGAAGAGTAGTGAATTTATTAGACATGATATCGGGAAGTTGTAGAAAAGTGACTGAGAAATTAAGAGACCTTTCTCCTAGTTATAGAGTTAATGGGACTCAAGCCCAAGAAGAAAACAATCTTGAGAATGAAACTCAATTTCAAGAATATGTCCCTTTTCAGAGAAGGACTAATTTCTTTCAATGTCATGAAACTCCCTCAAAAAATCAATCCACGGGTGATGAATTATAAGATGATGAAGAAAGTGATGCTAGAGTAGGAGAAATAATTAAAGAATCTACAAATTTCATGAGGATTGAGAGAGTAGCAAGAGCTTTAAAAAAGTAACCTAGTGAGGTCCTATAATTTATTTGAATAACCAAGGATCAATGTGTTGCTCCATCACTAGAAAGAGTTAGGCTAGAGAGAGAAGTGGAAAGACTTAAAATAGGTAGGAATGGTGTTCGTAGATTCCCTAACAATCATCCTAGACAAAGAACAGAAAATGATGTGGATAACAAGGTAGATAACCATCCACATATGGCAAAAAGAAGAAGAGATATTGATATAAATTCAAGACAAGTTGTAAATAATCAGAATAATAATAATGCATATTGTAATAACAATCCATAAAATTGCAATAATAAGCAAAAAAAATAGGCAGCCCAGAGGAAGAAATATGAACTATAATTAGAACATGCAAATAAATAATAGACAACAAAATAGGTTCAATCAGAATGTTAGGGCTCATATCCAATTATAGCAATATAGATAGTTGGATTTCTATGGCATATTTGGATTTCCTAATCTCATATCAAAAGATCTAAGAATTTTAATCCCCAAGTACTTTGGGAATGGGGATATATCAGTAGAAACTCATTGTATAAATTTAAAGGCAGTAATTGAGGAAATGAGTGAGGCTTACGAGGATGTCCTAATGAAGTTATTTGTCCAATCTTTAACCGAAGATGCATCATAACGGTATAGAAGTCTACCTCATGGGCATTTGAGAAGTTGGCAGGAATGTGTTGGTCAACTCATTGAACACTTCAGTGACTATAATGATCCTTCTTTTACTTTACATGAATTAACCAGTATCAAGAAAAATTAGAATGAAACTATACTTGAATTTAACAGGAGATTCAATAAAGTGTTAAATAAGGTGCTAAGAGATATTAGGCCACTTGACATGTTTCTTATGGATTTTTAAATAGATGCTCTAGATCACAAAATGAACTATGAAATTAAGAAAGAACAGGATGCCACTTTGCAACAAGCCTTCAAGATTGCTTTATCCTTGGAAAACATGAGAAAGGCAGCATGCAAAGGATTGAAAAGGAATGATCCTAAGTTGTGCATAATGGATACAATGGATTAATTGTGTGTTGTCTTTGATGTTACAAAAATGTCATAATCATTATCAGTCAGTATATGTCGAGCTCACTCGAGCAGTGAAGACAATTCTCAGTGTCTACCAAGCATTCCTGTGTTTGACTAGTTTAGAAGGTAGTATCTACCAAGTTCACTGCATCATCAAAGGAAAAGTTGCAGAAAACAAGTGTTAACCAAGCTTACTTGGGTAACGAAGGAAAGTTGGATGGAACCAGTGTTAACCAAGCTCACTCGATTGCCAAAGGATTTTTGTAAGTTTGTAGTATTAACCAAGCTTCTGTTGGTTAATGAAGGAAATCGTTTCATGACTTAGATTCTACCAAGCAGTGTCGGCTAACGAAGGATTTTCTTTTTTTTTTGTATTAAGCTTAATTGATTTATCTATTGATTCCAGCTAACTAAAGTGATGAATATTGATTATTGTAAGTTGAATTTGAGCCAACTTGACAAAGTGGAAGATATAAGGTTAAGTTGTGATTTCATAGTATGTGTGAAAAGTGGAAGTGAGTGTGTGAATTATGATGATGTGATTGAAGATCTATTGATGAGTAGAGGAAGCAAATTTGAAGGATAAATAGAATATCCTTGTGGTGTAGCAAAGCCATATTCGATTAGGAAGGATCAAGTTCAAGCTAGAACAGAGATCTGAAATTAGAAATTCAATTACATTTAAATTAGGTCATCCCATTGTTACTCTCTAACCATTGTAGCGATGATCTAAATCTCCTAACAGAGTTGGCTTAACAGCTATTTGCAAATTCTAACAAGGTGGCAATTCCATTGAATTGTTCTCAAGACCTCTAATAAGGCCACTCCTAATAGGGTGATTAAATCCTTTAATAGGGTCACACCTAACAGTGTGTTCTATAACCTTTAACAAGGTTGGTTCCTAATAGGGCTAACTTCAGAAGAGTGAAAATCAGTAACTAGTTGCTATTGATGGTTTTTTCCAAATTGGGTTTCCACGTTAAATCTTGGTGTCAAACATGTTCATGCTATTTTATTTTATGTGTTTGCAACTAAGTTAAAGTAATGGTAATCATAGATAACATCTAATGATTTATGTGTTAATCTTTTACTGAGCTAATCTAGTTACTACCGAGTTATAGTATTATGTGTGTTTGTCGAGCTTCAGTAGTATTCAGTTATCTGTTTGCATTTTGTACTGATATCTAAGGGATCTAGGGTTTATTTTTGTAGTAACTAATTCACCCCTACCCTCTTAGTTAATATTTCCAACAGTTGGTATCAAAGATTTTGGTGCTTGTAGAGAAGGATTCAAGGACCTAACCTAAAGATCGGGATGTCTTACAAAAGAGAGATTTCCAAGCTGAATAGAGACAATTTTTCAACATAGCAAGGACTTATGAGATTACATCTAGCTACCATCAGTGATTCAGGTTGTAAGTATCTTGATACTAAATATAGGACTCCCACTGGAACATTATTAGTTGAAGACATTGCTAAAAAGAAGAATCATAATATCATGATGATTGATATTGCATCTACTCTTAGTTATGTTGAATTTGATAAGGAAAAGATTAGAAAACTACTTTTGCAATGTGGAACAAACTAAAAGATGTCTATGGAGGAGATGAAAATGTAAGAAGAGCCAAAGAAGAAAGCACAACTAGAGGACAATTTGATCAAATGAAAATGAGAGAAGATGAAAACATTGAAAAATATGTGGAAAAGATCAAGGCTAGTGTAAGTGCAATCAAAGCATCTGGAGGAGACATCAAGGAGGAAATTGTTGTAAGTAAAGTGCTAAAAACTCTTCTTCCTATTTATGCTATTAGACTATCTATTATTCAAGAAATGAAATGTGATCCAAATAATAAAATAGGCTTGGATTCTCTAGTTGGAAGATTGCTAGCTTTTGAGGTAGACAATTATGGTAACTATCTTCCTACTTCAAAGAATATTGAATCTGCATTTAAAGCTAAGCTTTCACTCAAAGAAAAGGGTAAAAAGTCAAAATCTAGTCAATCAAGTAGTGAAGTGTTAGATTGTGGTGACTGATCAGGAAACTACTGTACATACTTAAAAAAAATTTGGGCAGTAGCCGACATGGTAGCCGACATATGGCCAACATGATATAACCCTAAAACAGTTTAATACTTGTATAAAAGGGCTTAGGGTTGGGTATTTTTCATGATGTTGTGATGCGAAATTGGTTCTTGCAGGGGTATTGAGCTGTAAGGGATTACGGATTGTAATCAGGTTGTAATCACTGGATAGTAATAAGATCGGACTTGCTGTTTGGTGGATGTAGCCCAGGGATTGGGTGAACCACGTTAAATCTTGGTGCCTTGTGTTCATTTCTATGTGTTCTATTATTTTTCTGTTATTGGTTATATTTGCATGTAGTTTTAATTTCTGTCTGTGGTTTATCCTAACAAGTGGTATCAGAGCAAGGTTGTCTTTCAGTTATCCTCTGCAGGAAAGTCTCATGATTAAGTGGGAGTCTCACAGTTGAGTGGCAGCAATGGCAGATGAGGGTAAGTTGAGGGTTGATATGTTTAATGGGCAGAACTTCCAGTTATGGAAGATGTAAATGGAAGACTATTTATATCAGAAGGATTTATGGAAGTCGTTGGAAGGAAAAGCCAAGAATCAGGGAACTATGTTAGAGGCTGAATGGGATCTTTTGGACAGAAAGGCACTTGGAAGCATTCAGTTATGCTTGGCACCATCAGTGGCATTTAATATTATAAAAGCAAAGACGACAGAAGATTTGATGAAAACCCTAGCGGCACTGTATGAAAAGCCCTCCGCTTCAAATAAGGTATTTCTCATGAAGCGTTTATTTAATATGAAAATGGCAGAAGGTGGATCTGTTGCAGATCATTTAAATGAGTTTAATACTATTACTAGTCAATTATCTTCCGTGGGTATCAATTTTGATGAAGAAATTAGGGCTCTCTTGATTGTGTTCTTTGCCTGAAAGCTGGAATGGCTTGGTAATGGCGGTGAGTAATTCTGTTCCTGGATCTAGTACCCTAAAATATGATGATGTGATTGGTGTTATTTTAAGTGAGGAAACTCATAGAAAATCCTCAGGTGGATCTACATCAGGAAGTGCTTTAAATGCACAAAGCAGGGGCAAAACGACTGAAAGAGGAAGTAACTCTAGAAATCGTGGGAAATCAAGAGGAAAGTCAAAGGGGAAGAGGTCTCAATCAAGAGGACCAAATGATTGCTGGTACTGTGGGAAACCAGGGCACAAAAAGAAAGATTGCTGGAATCGAAAGAAAAATGAAGGAGATAAATCAGATGGAGACAAGGAGGCAAATGTGGTAAGTAACAAATCTTAAGAGGATGCTTTGCTTCTGTCTTTAGAGAGTGTTGATGATTCATGGGTTTTAGATTCTGGTGCTTCATTTCATGCTACACCTCATAGAGGTTATTTCATTGATTATGTCCAAGGGGATTTTGGGCTTGTTTATTTGGGGGATAATGAACCCTGTCAGATTGTTGGAAAGGGAAAAATTAAGATTAAGTTGCAGAATGGGAATCATTGGCTACTACATGAGGTAAGACATGTTCCAAAACTAAGTAGAAATTTAATTTCAGCAAGGCAACTCGGTGATGAGGGTTGTGTAGTTACTTTTAATGATAAAAATTGGAAGGTTTCAAAAGGTTCCCTTGTAGTAGCAAAAGGTGTGAAATTAGGCACCTTATATCTTTGTACAGGTCATATTGTTCCTTCTACTTTGATTGTTTCAGAGAAAAATGAATATTCAGGAACAATTACTATAGTTAAGCAGGGAGAACAAATAGCTGTTGTAGATTCTGATATAGCGTTGTGGCACAATAGACTTGGGCACATGAGTGAGAAAGGTATGAAAGTACTTCATTCAAGGAAAGTTTTACCGGGTCTGAAATGTGTGAATATGGATTTCTGTGAAAGTTGTGTGTATGGAAAACAAAAGAGAGTGAGTTTTGTAAAGACAGGGAAGGAAAACAAAAAGGAGAAATTAGAGCTTGTGCATACAGATGTATGGGGACCAGCTCAGGTATCTTCCCTTGGTGGCTCTCATTATTATGTTACATTTATTGATGATGCAACTAGAAAAGTATGGGTTTATTTCCTTAGACAGAAATATGATGTATTTCAAACTTTTAAGAAATGAAAATGCTTGGTTGAAAATGAGACTGGTAAGAAATTAAAATGTCTCGGATCTGATAATGGTGGTGAGTATTGCAGTCATGAATTTGAAGATTATTGCTCCACTAATGGTATTCATAGACAAAAAACTATTCCAAGGACTCCACAGGAAAATGGAGTGGCTGAATGCATGAACAGGACTATAATGGAGCGCGCAAGGAGCATGAGGTTGCATGCTGGGTTGCCCTTACACATGTGGGCGAAGGCTATCAATACTGCAGTATATTTGATTAATAGAGGTCCCTCTACTCCTTTGGGTTTTGGTATTCCAGAGGAAGCATGGACTGGTAAGAAGGTGAGTTATTCTTTTCTCAAGACCTTCGGTTGTGAAGCTTTTGCTCATATAGACTCTGAAAATAGAACCAAGCTAGAAGCTAAATCAAAGAAATGTGTCTTTGTTGGATATGGCATTAATGAATTTGGTTATAGGCTTTAGGATTTTGAAAATCTTAAAATTATTAGAAGTCGAGATGTCATATTCAATGAGAAAGTGTTGTACAAAGATCTGTTGCAGCAACATGAGAAGAAAGAAGATGATTATGTAGTGCTGGATGATACTCCAAAAGCTGATGTTCTAGCCATTCCTCATGATGTGCAACAACTGCAACAACAAATACCACACACACCAGTAAATGTTAGATGGTCAACAAGGCAAATTAGACCTCCACAAAGGTTTTCTCCCTCTTTGTATTCTATTTTACTTACTGATGCTGGTGAACCTGAAAGTTATGATGAAGCTGTGCAGGTGGATACTAAGATTTAGTGGGAGTCTGCAATGAAAGATGAAATGGACTCTTTGCTGAAAAATAAGACATGGGATTTGTGCAAGTTGCCTGCAAGTAAAAAGGCTTTACAGAATAAGTGGGTTTACAGGTTGAAAGAAGAGGAAGGAGGTAAGAAAAGATTTAAGGCCAGGTTAGTTGTAAAAGGATTTGCACAGAAAAAGGGAATTGATTTTGATGAGATATTTTCTCCTGTTGTTAAAATGACTTCTATTCGTACTATTTTAAGTCTTGTGGCTACTGAAGATTTGCATTTAGAGCAGATGGATGTTAAAACAACCTTTCTTCATGGTGATTTGGATGAAGAAATATATATGGCTTAGCCACAGGGTTTTGAGGTCAAAGGTAAGGAGAACTTAGTGTGCAAATTGAAGAAAAGTTTATATGGCTTGAAGCAAGCACCTCGGAAATGGTATCTGAAATTTGACAGTTTTATGCATGAGCATGGATATAATAGGTGTCATTCAGATTACTGTGTTTATTTTAAGAGGTTGGATGATGATAGCTACATTATTTTATGTTTATATGTTGATGATATGCTTGTAGTTGGGTCTAACATGGATCATATTAAGGGGCTGAAATGCCAATTAGCACATGCATTTGCTATGAAGGATTTGGGGGCAGCAAAACAAATCCTTGGTATGAAGATTTGCAGAGATAGGAAGAACAGAACATTGACGCTATCTCAAGCTGATTATGTTGAGAAGGTGTTGCAACGTTTCTCTATGGAGAATGCTAAAGCTGTCAGCACACCTTTACCCAGTCATTTGAAATTGACTAAGGAAATGTGTCCCAAGACACAAGAAGAGGAGGATAAGATGTCCAAGGTACCCTATGCTTTAGCTGTAGGAAGTTTGATGTATGCTATGGTATGCACTCGGCCAGATATTGCACATGCAGTGGGAGTCGTTAGCAGGTATATGAGTCATCCAGGATTTGAGCATTGGAATGTTGTCAAGTGGATTCTCAGATATTTGAGAGGGACATCCAATAAATGTTTACACTTTGGGGGCTCTACTACTGATTTATAGGGCTATGTTGACTCATATTTGGCTGGGGATATTGATACCAAGTGGAGTACTACAGGTTATGTTTTTACTGTTGGTGGGGCGGCCGTGAGCTGGGTTTCTAGGTTACAGAAGATTAATGCTCTCTCCACTACAGAGGCAGAGTATGTTGCTGCTACAGAGGCAGCCAAGGAGATGATATGGCTTCAGTTCTTCTTGGAAGAATTGGGACATCCTTAGAAGGATAATTATTTGTTTACAGATAGTCAAAGTGCCATTCATCTTGCTAAGAATTCAGCTCTGCATTCTAAGACCAAACACATACAGTTGCGGTACCATTTCATTCGGTCAGTTTTGGAGGATGGACAGTTAAAGCTGGAGAAGATACATACCAATGACAATCCAGCAGATATGTTGACAAAGGTTGTAACCAGGGAGAAGCTGAACTCCTCTTCAGCTTCGGTTGGTCTTTTAGACTGAACATGAATAAAAGAACAGTAGAGTCCAGGATGGTTTGATCCAGTGGGAGCCCCATGTGGTAGTGGTATTGCTACAGGATCAGTCTCCAAGTGGGAGATTGTTGTTTAGTGTGGAGCCTGATCAGTCCCCAAGTGGGAGATTGTTAGATTGTGGTGACTGATCAGGAAAGTACTGTACATACTTTAAAAAAATTTGGGCAGTAGCCGACATGGTAGCCGACATATTATGGCCAACATATGGCCGACATGATATAACCCTAAAGCGGTTTAATACTTGTATAAAAGGGCTTAGGGTTGGGTATTTTTCATGATGTTGTGATGCGAAATTGGTTCTTGCGGCGGTATTGAGCTGTAAGGGATTACGAATTGTAATCAGGTTGTAATCACTGGATAGTAATAAGATTGAACTTGCTGTTTGGTGGACGTAGCCCAGGGATTGGGTGAACCACGTTAAATCTTGGTGCCTTGTGTTCATTTTTGTGTGTTCTATTATTTTTCTGTTATTGGTTATATTTGCATGTAGTTTTTATTTCTGTCCGTGGTTTATCCTAACATGAAGAAGATAGATCATCAGAAGAAAGTTCAGACAGTGATCTTGAAGTTGTTGAAGCCCTGCTTACAAGAAATTATTCCAAAGGAAGAGGAAAGTACAAAGGTAAAGTTCCTCTAATCTGCTTTTCTTGTGAAGAAATCGGTCACATTGTTGCTAGGTGTCCAAACAAGGAAATTAAGGATGAGAAGAAAAGAAATAAGGATAAAGGCAAGAAGGACTCCAAGAACTACAAGAGCTTCAAGGAAAAAGGCAAGAAATCTTGTTTCATAGCTAAGATTCTGATAACAGTGAAGATGAAATGGTATATATAGTTGTGAAAGATGAATCTAATGATGAAGGAGATAAGATGGCACTATCTCTCATGTTAGAAAAAATTATATATGGATTCTTGATAGTGGTTGCTCACATCATATGACTGGTGATAAAACAAAATTTGAGCAAATGGAATATTATAATGGAGGTAGTGTAAGATTTGGAAACAATGAACCTTGTAACATAAAAGGAAAAGGATGTATCTTGTTGACTAAAGAACTTGTATGTGATAATGCTTATTGGGTTGAAGGACTAAAGCATAATCTACTAAGTGTGCCACAACTGAATAACATTAGATTCAAGGTAGAATTCATGAATGGACATGCCAAACTATTGGACGGAAAAGGAAATTTGGTTGGTTCTGGCAAGCAAACAAAAGGTAATCTATTTTATCTTGATCTCAGTGATTGTTCATGTTTTATTGCTCAAGTAGAGGAAAGTTTGTTATGGCACAAAAGGCTATGTCATGTGAATTTTGATAATCTAGTTAAGATAAGCAAACATAAAAGAGTAAGAGGTACTCCTAGTTTGAAGAAGCCTAACATGGGTCTATACAAGAATTGCCAAATTGGTAAGATGGGAAAGACAAGCTTCAAAAACAAAGACTATCAGTCAGAAGAAGTCTTGGAAATTGTTCATACAAATTTATGTGGACCTACTGGAATAGAAAGTTATAGTGGAGAAATTTTTTTCATTCTCTTTGTTGATGACTACTCTAGAATGATGATAGTAATGTACCTAAATGAAAAATCAGAAGACTTTCAAAAATTCAAGTGATATCTGGCAAGAGTAGAAAAAGAAATTGGAAAGAAGTTGAAATGCCTAAGATTAGACAGATGTGGTGAATTCATCTCCCATGAATTCAATAATTTTTGCATTGAAAGAGGAATCAAAAGATGAGTAGCTACCCCTTGTACACCATAGCAGAATGGTATAGCAAAAAGAAGAAATAGATCTATCATAGATTGTGCAAGAACCTTGATGATTGAAAAGAATGTTGCTCTCAAATACTGGAAGGAAGCTATCAGCATTGCAGTTCATAACTTGGATAGAGTTTAGTTGAAGAAAGATTCAAACAAGATACCTTATCAACTATGGTATGGCTACAAACCTGATGTGATTTACTAGAAAGTATTTAGCAGCAAATGTTACATATTGAAAGAATCTAGAAAAGGAAAATTTGATGTAAGAGGTGATGAAGGCATATTTCTAGGATACTCTTGTAGAAGTAAAGCATATAGATGTTTGAATTTGTCTACTCACAAAATTATAGAAAGTGCACATATCAGAATTGATGAATTTGTAGAAAAGAGTGAAGAAGAAAGCAACAAGGAACCTGAAGATTACAAAAGATTTTTTTTAATATGAACCTGATACCCTACCAAATCTATCTAAGAGAAAAGAAGCTTCATCTCTTGAGTCCCTAGAGACTCCAATAGTTACCAAGTTTCAGGGAGTGCAACACAAGCTATAAGGACCTGAGTCACAACTAGAGGCTACCAAGCTAGTTCAAACTGAGCCTAATGGACCTAAGTAACAGATAAAAGGATCTAAGCTTGAAACTAAAATTCATGAAGAAAATGGTGGAACTCATTCAAAGACCAAGGAGCCTGTGTTAGCAAGATATGTCATAAGACATCATGCACCTAATCAAATCATTGGAGACAAATCAAATGGAACAATGACAAGAAGAAAATTAAAAGGTACATGTTTACTTGCTAAATTTGAACTTAGAAGTGTTAAAAATGCTCTAAAAAATGAAATTTGGATTGAAGTAATGAATGAAGAGATAGAGTAGATAGAAAAGAACAAAACTTGGACTCTTGTTCCTAGACCCAAGAATAAAAATATGATTGGTACAAAATGGGTATTTAGAAATAATTTGAATGAAGATGGAAAGGTATTAAGAAAAAAAGCAAGATAAGTATACAAAGGTTATTCGCAAGAAGAGGGTATTGACTATGGTGAGACTTTTGCTCCTGTGGCAAGACTAGAAGGTGTTAGAACTTTACTAGCATATGCAGCACATAGAGGATTTAAAGTATATCAAATGGATGTTAAATCTACATTCTTGAATGAAATTCTTGATGAAGAAGTTTACATTGAGCAAGCAGAAGGTTTTATAGATCCTAGTAAAGGAGACATGGTTTGCAAACTACACAAAGCATTTTATGGTCTTAAGCAAGCTCCCAGAGCTTGGTATGAAAGACTCCATAATTACTTGGTACAAATTGGTTTTCAAAGGACTAATTATAATAATAGTCTATATATCAAGGAACAATCGGATAGGAAAATTGTGTTGGCAGAAATATTTGTTGATGATACTCTATTTACAGGAAATGATGACTTATGCAAAGCATTCTTAGAAGAAATGAGTAAATAATTTGAGATGTCCATGTTTTGTGAAATAAAATTCCTTGTTGGATTGCAAATACAACAAAACAAGAATGGTATCTACATCACTCGATCTAAGTATATCAAGGAGATGCTGAAGAAATTTGGAATGGAAGATTCAAGACCAGTTGGAACACCTATGTCTACTGGACATAAGCTTTCCAAAAATGATGATTCCAAAGAAGTAGATAAGACCACTTATAGATCAATGATTGGAAATTTGCAGTATGTAGTACACCCAAGGCCTGATATTGCTCTAGTAGTTGGAATAGTGGCAAGATTCTCAGCAAATCCTAAAGAAAATTACATGATGGCAATCAAGAGAATCATGAGATATCTAAAAGGTACTAAAGAATACGTTTATGGTACAAACTTGGATTGCAATTTGGACTTGAAAGTATTTACTGATGTTGATTGGGCAAGAAGTCTTGATGACAGAAAAAGCATTAGTGGTGGAGCATTCTTTCTTGGCAAAAGACTAATATCTTGGACAAGCAAGAAGCAAAATTGTACATCTCAATCCAAAGCAAAGGTTGAATATGTAGTAGCAGTAGTCAATTGTTCTATCATTGTTTGGTTCATACAACTATTGGAAGGAATGAAGGTAGAGATCAAAGATCCAGTTGTCATATATTGTGATAACACCAGTGCAATAAATATATCAAAGAATCCAGTAATGCACTCCAAAACAAAACATATTGCTATAAAATATCACTTCTTAAGAGAATTGGTGCAAGATAAAGAAGTCAGATTGAAATATGTGAATACAAAGGAACAGATTGAAGACATATTCATGAAGCCATTACTTAAGGATGCATTTATGTATCTAAGAGGTAAGCTAGGGGTCATTCCCCTATCTTAAATTCACTAAATGAATTTTAGTAAATGCATCAACCAGGCCAATAGTGGCATGTTGTGATGGTTAAGTTGTTGCATTGTTATCCTTGCCATCCAAGTTCAAATCTCATGGGGATGAGGTCCCCCGTTTGTGGCCTCACTGGTTCATAACTCCAGGTCAAAGCGTTGGTGGTACCGGTGGGCATGTCGCACCAGCGCTACCGGTCACGTTAAAAAGTTTACCAGGCGCATTTAAAAAATAAAAATAAAAATAAATGCATCAACCAGAACCTATTGAAGATCAATCAGTTGGTGCAGAATTGGTGAGGGCATATTGCAAATGAATCAGTACTTAAGGGACATTGGTATTTATAGAGTTACTATCTTTGGCATGTGTTGTCAAAGAGGGAGAAGTTTACTATCATATCTCTGAGAAATTTTTGGAACCAAAATTAAGTTAGAAACTAGAGAGGGAGAAGTCTTCCAAAGAAGAAGTGTGCTAAAAGAGGGAGGATGTTCTGAATGAACTTGGTAATAGTTATTGCAGACAAAATTCAGTAAAAGGAAGAGCTCATACTGACAGAGGGAGTTCTCAAATCTAAAATCCAAAATTTCATTGTGCTATGACATGTTGTGTTACCATCAATACCAAAGAGGTAGATTGTTGGATATAATTGATTAATTATGTGTTGTCTTTGATGTTACACAGATGTCATAATCATTATCAATCAGTATATGTCGAGCTCACTTGGGCAGTGAAGATAGTTCTCAATGTCTATCGAGCATTCCTTTGTTTGCCTAGTTCAGAAGGTAGTGTCTACCGAATTCACTCGGGTATTGAAGGAAAAGTTGTAGAAAGCGAGTGTTAACTAAGCTCACTCAAGTAACGAAGTAAAGTTGGATGGAACTAGTACTAACCAAGCTCACTCTGTTACCAAAGGATTTTTGTAATTTTGCAGTGTTAACCAAGCTTCTATTGGTTAACGAAGGAAATCATTTCAGAGTTAGTTTCTATCGAGCAGGGTCGGCTAACGAAGGATTTTCTTATTTTGTTGTATTAAGCTTAATTGATTTATCTATTGATTCCAACCGACTAAAGTGATGAATATTGATTATTTTAAGTTGTATTTGCGTCGACTTGACAAAGTGGAAAATATAAGTCTAAGGTCAAGTTGTGATTTCAAAGTGTGTGTGAAAAGTGCAAGTGAATGTGCAAATTGTGATGATGTGATTGAAGATCTATTGATGAGCAGAGGAAGCAAATTTGAAGGATAAGCAAAATATCCTTGTGGTGCAACAAAGCCATATTCGATCAGGAAGGATCAAGTTCAAGCCAGAATAGAGATCTGAAATCAGCAATTCAGTTGCATTCAAATTATTTCATCTCATTGTTACTCTCTAACCATTGTAGCAGTGATCTAAATCTCCTAATAGAGTTAGCTTAATAGCTATTTGCAAATCCTCTAACAGGTGGCAATTCCATTGAATTATTCTCAGGACCACTAACAAGGCCACTCCAAATAGGGTGATTAAATCCTTTAACAGTGTCACACCTAACAATGTGTTTTGTAACCTTTAACAAGGTTGGCTCCTAACAGAGCTCATTTTAGAAGAGTGAAAATTAGTAACTAGTTGCTATTGGTGGCTTTTGTCGAATTGGGTTTCCACATTAAATCTTGGTCTCAAATGTCTTCATGCTATTTTATTTTATGTGTTTGCAACTAAGTTAAAGTAATGGTAATCAAAGATAACATCTAATTATTTATGTGTTAATATTTTACCGAGCTAATCTAGTTACTACCGAGTTACAACATTCTATGTGTTTGCTAAGCTTTAGTAGTATTCAATTATATGTTTACATTTTGTACTGACATCTAAGGGATCTAGGATTTATTTTTGTAGTAAATGATTCACCCCTCCCCTCTTAGTTACTCCTCTTATATTTCTGATAGTGTAATCCTAAGGCTTCTAAGAAAAAAGAGGAAGAAGACAAGATTGACAAAAAAATTAACATGCTAAAAGAAATGAATGTGGGAAGTGGGAGGAATAATCTCCCTCCAAAGAGAAATAATCACCCTTTTATCAAAAATGACAAATATAGGTTGCAAGACATGCCTTATAACACAAATTGGAAAGATGGTAAACCAGTGGACACCAAGAGACTCCTGACCTTCTCAAAAGGACTAATCAGTTTGCTAATAACAGGCCTTGGTGTGATGTTTGTTTACTACCTCATATAGCAGAGCAAGGTGTCATTACTCAAAATATTTGGAATGAGTAGAATAGTGACAATAATGAAAATCTTAGATGTAATGCAATATCTACTGGAAAATCTTGGGGTGAGAATCGTCAAAGGATGACTGTACAACAAATTATGTAGATAGAAGATATCAAATGAGTCAAGAGTTGTTTTTAGATAATGAAGATTTCCCACGAATCAGAAGATTGTCTGAAGAAGAGAAAGAAGCCTATACAATTGTAGCAATGGAGCAAGTGAGAAGCAAATATGAGCTAAGGAACTAAGAGGTAAATGACGGACAGAGAAAAGGGGTAGGGATATTTGCCAAGGTGGAGGCTAAACAAATCAAAGATGAGGATCAAAATATTAATAAGCAGGGTGAACAACCAAAATTTGCAAAGACAACAAATGAGAAGCAGCCTACTAGTAAGAATTTTCTTGACTATAACTCCTTCGTAGCTCAAGCTTTATCTCAAGTAAAAATTTGTGTTCCCTTAATGGAAATTATGAAATTCCCACATTATAGGAAAGAAGCTTTAAAATTGATATCTGAAGTAGAAAGTCATTAAGAAGAAAAAGAAGATGCTCAAAAGATACTTGAAATATATCTAGGAACTATTGTTAATAAATATCTTATTCAAGTCAATCCATTTTATTTAGCTTTTCTCATAAATGATAAATTGGTAAAGAATTGTATGATTGATTCAGGAGTAGCTGTGAATATTATGCCTATTGATGTGATGAAAAGTTTAAATCTAGATGTTGATATTCCTTATGGTAAATGTTATGCCATGATTAATAGATATGTCCCTGTTGTGGGAATTATAAAAGATATTGATTTCAAATTTCCTTATTGTCTTGAAAAGGTTTATAAAACTAATATTATAGTAGTGGGGGTTCCTACTATGTATGGTATGCTTTTGTTGAGACAATGGTCTAATTTAGTAGGAAGTAATATTCAATTAGATTTGTCTTATGAAACTATCCCAGTGAATGGCAAGAATGTCAAGATAGACAGGGGACATAGGTCAACATATTTGATGGAAGATATCAATCTAGATCAAATGACTTATTTTTTCCATACAGATATAGATAATTTTCAAGTAAGCATCACTAAGCAAGATTTACAAAAGGTGGATCCAATTTATGAATGCATTTCCATAGATCATGAAAAGGTATGGACGATGAATTTTGAAGGCTCATGTTCCAAAGAAGGAAATGCTATAGGTATAGTATTTGTTTCTCCTAAAGATAAAACTTTCAAGTATTCATTTTTGTTATCTTTCGAGTGTGCTAACAATATTATTGAATATGAAGCCTTGTTGTTATGATTAAGGATAGAAAATAAACATGGTATTAAAATCTCAAATGTTTTTGGTGATTATAACTTAATTATGTCTCATGTCATAAATAAATTTGCTACAAAAAAGGATAAGATGGAACAATACAAGAATGAAGTATGGGATACTATTGAACTTTTTAATGCATTTGATATAACTTGGATAGACATATCTGACAAATTTTTGGCATATTTTATGGCTAATTTGGTAGTCATACAAGGTAGTATTCCTTACATAGATATCACATAGATAAAAGTAAAGAATAAGTTGGCAATTCCTAATAATGTATACAATTGGCAAGTTTTTGAAATGACAGGGACATTATCAATTTTCTTGCATGTGAAGGAAGGTATGAAAAAAAGTCATAGACTTTAATAATCGAGAAAGAAATTTTATTTGGTAAAGGAGCCATTTAGTTGAAAACCAAAAAAAATCCTATAGGATTCATAGTACTGGAAAGGGTATTTGACAATAAAGATGCTAAAGAAAAAGATAAGATTATTGTTAAGGATGAAAAGGATGTTTAACGAATAAATCTAGGGATTGAATGCTCCCCTAAGGAAGTGTTTATAGGGAAGAAGTTGACCTCTAAAATCAAGCAAGATATTATTAATTTATTGAGGAAGTATAGACATGTGTTTGCATGGTCATATGATGACCTCAAAGCTTATAGAGAAGACCTCTTCCAACATGAAATACCATTAAAATCTTATGCTAATCTGTTTATGCAAAGACAAAGACCTATAAATCTACTCTTGCTCCCAAGATGAAGGAGGAGCTAATCAAAATGAGGGATGATGGGATAATTAAACCAATTAGAAACTCAACATGGGTTTCTAATTTAGTCCCAGTAAGAAAAATAATGGGGATATTAGATTGTGTGTGGAATTTAGAAACCTAAATATCTCATCTCTCAAAGATAACTAGGCTTTCCCTAATATGGAAGCTTTATTACAAGATGTTACAAGGAATGAATTTTTATCCATGATGAATGGATTTTCAAGATATAACCAAGTCAAAGTGAAGGAGGAGGAACAATACAAGACAAAATTTACTACACCACATAGGAACTTATTGTTGGAATACTTTAGAATAATTGAAGGGTGATGAATTAGTTATCCAAGGTCTAGATGTATAAATAAAACTTTTCACAGCTTATTAAACTCATAAAACATTTATCATCATGCATGCATCCATAAGATTATGCAATCACTTAAAAACTTGTAGGTTACTATCAAATCAATTTGCAAAAATGTAAACATGAAACATAACAAATTCAGCAACACATTTAACACAATAACTTATGTGGTAACCCAATTTGGGAAAACTAACGATAACATGCTACCCTTTTTTCATTCTTCTGAAGTGATGCCCTATGAAAGGCCAACCCTACTAAAGGGTACAATACACATTATTAAATGTGACCCTGTTAAAGGATTTCAATCACCATGTTAGAAGTGAGCCTTGTTAGAGGACTTTAGACCATTCACTTGAAATGTCACCTGGTTAAAGGATTTACAAATGATTGTTAGGTCAACCTTAATCCAAAGGATTTACCTTAGACTAATACAATTACAAGAGAGTAACAGTAAGGCTTAATCTGATAACAAGTTACAACTCCATTGCAGATTACATATCTCTATATTAGTCCTCTATTTTGCTTGGCCTTCATACATTTTAGCTCTGACAACTTGTTCACCCTTCAAGAATTCATACCCTTAAGCCTTCTTTCTTAACATGCCAATGTAAACTCCTCTCTTAGGTCACTTGATGAAGCAAAACCCTTGACTCCTTGTCTTCCTTAGGTTCTCACACATGACAACTTTTTCTTATGACTAGTCATTCCTATAAATAAGAAATTAAGATCCTTTGTCGCTCATTCTCCATCATCTAATTTAGGTTTATGAAAAATTAGGGGATACAATGAATCTACCCCATATTTCATATCTCTTATAGAGGCTTCTCCTTCAATTCTCTTTGAATTGGCCTCAAAACGGTTTATCTTAAATTATGTGTCATCATCTCATCAATCTTATATTCCACTTGGTTCTCACAATCCAAGAAAATAAACTTGTCAGCTTAGATCCATCGAATTCACAATTTTTCAAATAATGCAGCCACTCAGCATTAACTTGCTTCCGATGCTCAACACACACTACGTTGCTTGGCATCCTCTATAAAATCACCCAACATGGACTAAAATTAACTGGTGCTTGGCATCAACTAAACTTTACTTAGAATCCACTATTTTTCTCAACATACACTAGAATAGACTTTTACTTAGCTCCAATTGATTTTTTGCTTAGCTTGCACTGACTTTGCTCAGCACCTACTATCCACTCAATCAAGTTTGGCAAACAAACTTTGTTTAAATTTTTCTTTTATACTTAGTGTAACTAGTCTTTGTAACCTTAAGTAGATTATCAATTCATCATGTTATCACTATCTTAACTGATTCTTATACTCCTTTACATATCATAACTCAACCCTTCCTCTAGGCGTTATTGTTACATCTTTTGATCAAATCCTCTTCATCAATCAAATAAGTGATAGTACTTAAATCATGTAAGCAGTTGTCTTACCAACAAATAGAAGGTTTGACATTAGTGATAAAACAATAATTGAAACATATTGATCATACTTGCATCAATCTATTCTCAACAATCTCCCTCTTTAGCATTGATGGCAAACCAAACTTATCAACCAAGCTGACTAGGTTAAATAGTAGGACTAACAAAATACCAAAAAGAAAATAATTCCTTGTATTGAAATATCTCCCTCTATCAGCAACTTTCATCTTCTAAATAGGTTACAAAACTCCTTTATGTCATCCTTATAACTCCCTTTGAATTTCTTATTATATCTCCCTCTTACTAGGTAGATGTTAGGATTTCTCCCTCTTTGTTAAATCTCCAATCTCTTATATATCTCCTAATCAATAACTATCTCCCTCTTTCTTGCATTTCCCTTGATCAGTAACTATCTTCCTCTTTGACAACAATGCCAAAGACTTGGCATCTTAACATGCAGATATAAGCTTCTTTAGTTTCTTCCTTTGTCACCTTACTTATGACTGATTTGTAATGTCAGTTCTTTGATTACTTCAAGCAACTTCTAAAGTAAGACCCACTACATCAATGTGTATCATATAAAAATTAGTGTGTTTGATGTAGGGCACTCCTTTTGTCACTTAGATAGCCTTTGATAGGGGTTTCACCCCTATTTTACCTCTTAGATACTCATGACCATCCTTAGGTAATGCTTTTATGAACATATTAGCAATTTTTTCTCTTGTGTTAACATATTCCATCTTCACCTCTTTATCTTGAACTAATTCTCTCAAGTAATGATACTTGATTGCAATGTGCTTAGTCTTTGTGTGCATCACATTATTCTTTGATATGTTTATAGAACTTGTGTTGTCACAATAAAGTGTCACTGGCTCTATGATCTCTTCCTTCATACCTTTGAGTAGCTGTTTGATCCATACAATGTTTGTACAATTTAGAGTACGAGCAACATATTCAACTTCAACAGTAGATTGTGAAGTGTAGTTGTATTTATTGCTAGTCCATGTAACTAGCCTCTTGCCTAAGAAAAATGCTCTTCCACTGGTGCTCTTTCTGTCATCAATGTTTCCAGCCCAATCATCATCAATATAGGCTCTTAATTAAAATTTCTCATTTTTCTTATAGTATAGACCATACTCCTTTGTTCCTTTCAAATATCTCATTATTCTCTTTACAGCCATCAAATGATTCTCCCTGGGATTGGTAGAGAATCTTGCAACTATCCCTACAGATAATGCAATGTCAGGTCTGCTATGTACTACATAATGTAATTTGTCAATCATAGACCTATACAATGTTTGATTTACCTCAGTTGAATCATCATTCTTTGACAACTTGTGTCTTGTCATCATTGGTGTACTTACTGGTTCGGAATCCTCCAATCTAAAAGTTTACAATATTTCTTTGATGTATTTTGACTGAGTGATGTATATACCATATTTTATCTGATATACTTGCAAACCCACAAAGAACATGATCTCTCCAAACATAGACATCTCAAATTCTTGCTTCATTTTATTTGCAAAATCCTTACATAAAGCATCATGACCTCCAAATATGATATCATCAACAAAAATTTTAGATAACAAAATATCTGTCTTTTTCCGTTTTCATGTACATATTGTCATTATCATCAGTTCTTTCAAATCCAATCTTCATGAGATAATTATGAAGTCTCTCATACCATGCTCTTGGTGCTTGTTTCAAACCATATAGGGTTTTGTGTAATCTACATAACATGTTCTTATTGTTAACATCAACATATCCTTCTGGTTGTTCTACGTAAACTTCTTCCTCTAATATGTCATTTAGAAATGCAAATTTAACATCTATTTGATAAACTTTGAAACCTTTATATGTAGAATAAGAAAGTAAAGTTATTACTCCTTCCAATCTAGCAACAAGATCAAATGTCTCTCCATAGTCAATTCCTTCTTCTTGTGTATATCCTTTGCAAACTAATCTTGCCTTGTTCTTTGTGACTTCACCATTTTCATCTAGCTTATTTCTGAATACCCACTTGGTGCCAATCACATTTTTGTCTTCTAGTCTAGAAACTAGAGTCCATGTTTTGTTTTTCTCAATTTGTTCAATCTCTTCTTCCATGGCTTTAATCCAATCTACATCTTCTAAGGCATCTCTTATTGTTCCTTCATGCTCAGTAAACATGTATCATTTCTCAATCTATATCTTATCATTGGTCTAGCAACTTTGTCTCCAATAATTTGTGTAGCAAGATGATGTCTCTTGACATATTTGGACAATCTTGGTTCAGCTCTAGTTTCTTCATTTGGGCTTTCAACTTTCGAGTCACTATGTACGTCTCTATTAGGTAGCTCAGCATCTCTACTAATCTTAGAATTAGAATGTGCTTTGACTTCATTTTGTAACTTGGCATATGAATGTAGCTTGGTTCCTGAGTGCAACTCGGCATTCATAGTATGTGACTTGGCAGTCATTGAAACTTGTTGTTGGTTTATAGCTTGATTTGCAACATCTTCTTCAGCATGCATACCTTCATAAAAGTATACATATGATTTGTATTCTTCTGGTTCTTTCATAGGTTCAGCCTCATATGCTTTTGTATATTCATCAAAATTTACATTTGCACTTTCTACAACTTTGTTAGTATTAGTATTTAAACACTTATAGGCTTTACTTCTTGTGGAATATCCTAAGAATATACCTTATTCACCTTTTGCATCTAGTTTACCATTCTTAAAGTCTTTAAGAATGTAACATTTGCTTCCAAATACCCTAAATATTTTACATTGGGTGAGTATCCATATCTCGTTCAAAAGGTGTTGAATGAGTACCTTTCTTGACTTTTACATAGTTCAAGGTATAGATAGTTGTCCTTATAGCTTCTCTCCAATATTTTAAAGAAACATTTTTCTCCATCATGAGTATTCTAGCACAGTCCATTGTAGATCTATTCCTCCTTTTAGCAATTTTATTTTGTGGAGGGGTTGTAGGGGTAGACATCTGTCTTTTGATTCCTCTGTCATTATAAAACATCTCAAACTCATTTAATGTAAATTCTCCTCCCTTGTTAGATCTCAAACACTTCATACTTTTACCTATTTCTTTCTCAACTCTTACTAAGTACCACTTAAACAATTGGAAAGCATCAGATTTTTGTTTTAGAAACATAACTATCATCATTCTAGAATAATCATTTACAAATAGTATAATGTACTTATCTCCTCTATAGTTTTGCACATCAATTGGTCCACACAAGTCAGTATTGTTAGTGTAAATAATTAATTATTATTACACTTTACTTAATTTTACTTAGGTTAAATGCATTATTTTATTATTTATCATATAGACACCTAGAAGTATGCATAGATAAGTTGTCTTGTTGACAACACAAGAGTTTGCATAATCATCTGAGTTGTCATGTAGACAACACAGTTGTTCGCACTCTAATTAAGCACATGGTGTCTACAACATCTCTTTATGAGATACACCTATGTAATCTTATCCTTTCATCATCACACAAACTCTTATGCTCAATGGAGGATAATCCATTCTTGGTAGACATGTGCTTAGTTGTGAGTCTTATCACTTTGCTGACTTCTAGTCATTCTAGATGCCTTTATATATAGGCACTTCTATTGTGTGTATACATATGATATTCTCATTATTGTTATTCTAATCATCCATTATTGGTCCATATTGTGCTAGTACTTGAGCTTCTTGATATTGGTGTTATTTTGCCCTAAGGCAAATGCTTACATGGCATCAGAGCTAAGGTAGCTTCTCTTTACATAGCCCTTGGAGACCATTTTCACTTCACCTCTGGGAGGAACTTGATTCAGATCTAAAGTATTTGTAGCTATTGGGAGCGTCTAGAGCCAAAGTCAACCTCACCATTGCATCTGGAGCATAGATTCGATGAATTTTGACTATAAATTTTTCTACCCTAGTGTTGTGAGGTTTTCACAACATCGCCCCAAAATTTTGGGGACCCCCTTTTTTCTGGATTGCCTTAGCAAAACTTTTGGAGTTGTCCAAAAGTTTTCAATTTGAAAATTTTACACATTGGATACCTTTGAGCCAAAAGGGATGTAGTTGGATTTCTTTTTTCACCCGATCTTAACTTGATTTTTAGAACACGTAAAATTTATCCTTAGGCCAAACAAATTTCAAAGACAATATTTTTTTTTATGGTTAGAACAATGTTCGACAAGATAGAATGGCAAATTTTGGACTTAGTTGGATTTTGGAAATTGCACATTGTTGGTGTAAATAAGTATTTACTTATTACACTTACTTAAGTTTACTTAGGTTTATGCATTATTTAATTATTTTGCATTACTTTATTTGTGAGACACTTAGGAGTTTGTGCACTCTTCTGTGTTGTCATGATGACATCATAAAAGGTCCACACCTCTTTTAAGCACCTGGTGTCTACAACACAGGAATCTTCTACACACATGTGACACTTTGTCATTCTTATTCATTCATCTAGAATGTTGGATAAGGTGCTTAGTTGTCTTATCTTCTGGTTGTTTCTAGAGACATTCTAGGTGCTTCCTAAGAGGCCTTTATATATAGGCACTCCTAGTGTACTCTTAATCATGGCATATTGAATACATTGTCATTATGATCATACTCTCTCTCTCTCTTGGTCTATTGTGTGCTTGTGTTTGAGTTCTTAGTTCCTGGGTGAATTTTGCCCTTAGGCAAATTCTTACATGGTATCTAAGCAA
Source organism: Cupressus sempervirens (assembly GCA_028749045.1). NCBI lineage: Eukaryota > Viridiplantae > Streptophyta > Pinopsida > Cupressales > Cupressaceae > Cupressus > Cupressus sempervirens. The sequence continues at coordinate 39,714,004 of CM053786.1, read as the reverse complement.
CTTGGAGATTTTCGCATCACATAGTCGTTCGAGACCACACTTGTTTCATCACCTCAGCCCGAATCCAGCGTACTGGAGAAATTGAGAGCTTCTAGAGCCAGATCTGACCTTGCCATTGCATCTAGAATGTTGAACCGGTGAAAATCGACTATAAACTTGGCTAACTTGGCCTAAAGTCGACCGTGAGGCAAAAAAGTTTTGCAAATCAGAACCCAAAGGCCTCAATTTGTAATATGGGTATGGTCATTTTTCATAGATTCAATTAATTTAATTTAGATTTGCATTTATTTTCTCTATATTTTCGTCAAATTTTTTTTTGCCCTTCGAGCACCTAGCAGAGAAATTTTTTTAGCAGACCCGGGTAGTGACACCCCAGATCTGCCATTTTTGGAAGGTATTATTATTTATTTGCAGGTTATATATTTCTCATTAATTGCATGGACATCTATACTACCTCGGCCCTACACATCAGGTAGCCAAACCCACAAATTAGCAGTGGCACACTACAAACTGATCGGCGAAGAAAAACCCCTCAACAACCATATAAAGTTCGGCATCCTACGAGCTATCTCACTTCATTGTTTAGAGTGAGCACTATTGGTTTTAAATCACTGTGCAATCCAAAGCGTAGTGAATGTGCGACAAAGAGTTGAGAAGCTCCAGCAACGGTATATGCTTCGAAATCTTTCGGCATCCGCAGAACCAATTTTGGCATCGCTTCATTCTCTAGCGACAAGTTTTTGACGTAGTTTGGTGACACGCAACACGATCTGCCCACCGCCATGTAGCACCCACCACCCTAGCCCACTCACCACAGAAGACATGTGGCACTCTATGGTTTAATCCTGCCCACCTATTGTTCCGACCATGCGGCTTAATCCACAGGGAGATACTTGGCATCCAACGTAGGACATGTGGAACTATCTGCAGCAGTCCACATGGTAGATCCCGCCCAACCAGGCCACGATGTGCCGACTCAACGTTACAGTCAGCACCAACTATTCACCTTGACACGTATACCAAAATTGCCACATCATCCACATGAATAGCTAGACTTTTATTCCCATGTCATCGTACAGTCTAACACGTGCTCATCTGTATAGTACAGTCAATCCAGTCAATTGACACATCACATGGCAGATTGTATTTTTTGGTGATGTCATCAGAAAATAATGTTAAAATTGACAGTCATTTGACCATCATTTCTAGGAGTTTTACAACTACAGTGACGACCATTTGATCATCAAATTTAGACTCTCAGTTTTCCTTCCAAACCCCTCTTCAGATTGCATTTTAGTTTGGTAGCTTGACTTTCCGAGCCCATAACTTAGACATTCAGACTCCGATTCAAGTACATTTTTTTTTTAAATTGAGTAGAATTTCCTGAATTTTCTAGTGGTGGTTTTTTTTCTAATTTTGGTGCACATATTTTGCATAAAATGCATTTTTTGGCAGAAAATGCACATCTAGTCACTTTTTTAGGTTCTAGTTTTTTTAAAAGTACGTATTTTTTGTCTACTTTCCAAATTTGAAGTCAGATTCTAGGCTTGTATGAACCAATTTCTCACTTTCAAAATTAGGCCTTCTTTGGCATTGTAAAGCTTTGATTCTTTTCAGAATTGTTGTAAAACTAAGCTATAGTCCTTAAGTGATAGATTTTAGCCTCATAAGGCAGTTGTAAAAGCAAAATCAGAAAGTCCACTTTGTCATTTGACAAGTGGCCCATTGTAAATGCACTACTTATAAAGTGCCAACATCATCTTTTTTGGGGGGGTCTTTTGATTGAGTGAAAAGGGGGGGTGTGTACTATGTTTTTTTGTCTCTATTGTGCTTTTTTCATTTCTGCATCATGGGTTTTAAATGTTCTCCTCTAACTTCACGCAACTATTCTTCATGGAAAGATATTGCATGTAGTAGATTAATGGAAAAAGGATATAGTCTTTATATTGATGGTACAATTACCAAACCTACTAATGCTAAAGAACTCATTGATTAGCAAAAATAAGACCAACAGGCTTTAGGAGTAATTAGGAGTTGTGTACATAGCAATCTTCCCTTCCACATTAAAAATTCTTTAGAATCTAAAGAAGCATGGGATAAACTTGAACAGTTGTATGGTAAAGTGGATGAAGAAAAGGGATTTTAGATTTAAGATGATCTACTTCTCTTGGATCCTAAGAATTATGACACAATTCAGGATTATATCATTAAAGTCAATGATTATAGGGCACTTCTTAAAGATTGTGGAAATCCCATGAAGGATGACAAGTTGATTCATCATATCCTGAAGAGGCTACCTTTTGAGTATGCTAACTTTGTTTCGAGTTTTAATACTCACAAGTTAACCATGGGATCTGCTTACCAGAAGCCTTCCTTTGATGTATTTGCAGACATGTTGTTTGTTGAACAATCTCACTTGGTGGATTTTGGACTTCTCAAGTCATCAAAGACCAAAGCCTTTGTGGCTAGTGATGATCTCAAATCAAGTCAAGGGGGGAAAAGCAACAACAACAAGAAGCAGTGGAAGCATAAAACACAATATGAGACACAACAATCCTCCTCTCAACAAGGCGATTCTTCTTCAAACAAGAAGGGAAGTAATGAAAAGAAGGACAAACTTTTTTGTGCATATTGCAAAAAGCCAAATCATGATGAGCATCATTGCAAGACAAAAAGAATCGATGAGTTAGAAAATCTATTGAAGAAGAATAAGATTCAAGTGCCAGGTACTTCCGAGGATTCTACTCCAACCTCTTCAAAAGGTAAAGGTCAAGCACTTATGGAAAACACAAGTTATTCTTCGGAATGGATACTTGACTCAGGTGCCTCTTACCACATGGGTTCTTGAAAGGATGACTTTTCTTCATTGAAGCAGTCAAAGGTGCCACACATCTTCATGGGAGATGATGCTAAGATGGAAGTTGAAGGGAAAGGGCATGTTGAAATGGAAAATGGGGAATTAAAAGATGTTCTCTACATTCCAAATCTAAGCTCCAATCTCCTATCAGTTTACCAAATCACTCACCTTGGAGATGGTCATAAGGTTGAGTTCCTTCTAAATTTTGTGATGGTGCGAGGTCTCAACGATGATTCATTGGTTGTAGTGGGGAAAGTCAATGATGACAAGAGGCTTTATTCCTTCTCCCACTTTGTGCCTAAGAGTCCTTTCCAAGCCTTGTTAACTCACTCTACTTCAAACATCAACTTATGGCATGAGCAGTTTGGTCACCTTGACTTCCGCTTTCTTCTGCAACTTTGCTCTAAACATATGGTCAAAGGTCTACCCAACATCAACTTTTCTAAGGGAGAATGTTCATCTTGCTTAGTGGCTATAAATCTCAAGGAGAAGTATGATAAAGGGAAGTCTTCTCGAGCTCTAGTTGTTCTTCAGCTAGTTCACATGGTATTAGCAGAACCCTTTGCAGTGACTTCAATCAGCCAAGGCCACTACATACTCACATTTACTGATGACTTTTCGAGATTCACTTGGGTCTTCTTCCTTCATCATAAGAATGAAGTGGTTCATAAGCTTCAAGACTTCGAGACTCATGTTGAACACAAGTCAAGGAAAGCCATCAAGGTATTAAGGGTGGACAATGAGAACAAATATGTAGACAGAAGTCTCAAGAACTTTTGTAGAATTGAGAGAATTGATCTTCAAAACTCACCAACATTCAGTCTACACAAGACAGATGTTGCATCTATGAGGATTAGGACTCTCAAGACCATGTCAAGTTGCATGATTAAGGCCAAGTCTCTTGATCCTACACTTGAAGTTGAAGCCATTAGTAGTGCTACTCACATCTAGCCTTAGATGGCAAGACTCTTTTTAAGGCATGGTGTGACAGAAAACTAGTTGTGAGTCACCTTAGAGTCTTCGGTTGTCTAGCATGGGCAAACCTAACTTCCAGGGGTTGTAAGGCATCGACACCTAGGCCTTGTACTTTCATCGGGTATGAAGACAATGCAAAGGCTTATAGACTTATGGATCTAGAGACTCATGAGATTTTTGTGGAGAAGGATGTTCACTTTGAGGAAAGTTCTCCTAGCTTATCCTCCACTCCTCTCTGCACATCATACATAGTGGAAACTGATAGTGACACCAACAATAGTGCTTCAACAAGTTCAGACACGTGGGGTTTTGTCGACAGTTGCAGTGAGAGATCACATCAGTCCAGTCCACATGCTTATATTGCTATAGTGAAAGGTCCAACACAACATGGTACATCTCGTCTTCCAGCTCCAGCTTCACTTGACTTGGGAGACAGACTTGAGGACATACATCTTCTCATTGATGAAAGTGATCCTTCTACAGTTGTTGTGAGGGCTCACTTTGACCCTCATGTCCATTCTCTACATGATCAATCTGAATAGGTTGGCGTAATTATGGATCCTTATGAACAACAATTAGTGGAGGGCTCTTTGTCAGTTGAGGAGATAGATGGTTCAGTGGAATAGGTTCAACAAACATCTTTGATTGATCTACATTCGTTCTTTTCAGCACAGTTGGAAGGGGTAAACTTCAACATCAGTACAGGGATACTTGAGCAAGTTTTAGGACCACCATACATCTTTAGGAGTGTACCTTTGCCATTGTTTCTTCCTAAGGGGAGGAACACCAATATGCATTCTTGGACCAGCTTCTTCATCGGAGCAGCTTTCACTTGTCGGCATTCTTTTTTTTTTTTTTTTTTTGGGGGGGGGGGGTCTTGATTACTCCATCCATCGATGCGTCCTTATTTATCTCTTCTTTTGGGGGAGGGTTTTTCCCATGAGGTTTTCCCTCTTTCCCCACTTTATGAGAGATTTGCATTTTCATTATGTACATGGGTACCTAACATGGCCTAGTAGTCGGGACCCATTCTGCATCTTCATCCTAGTTCATAAGCTTAAGGGCATTTCCCTAAGTTGCACTTAAGGGGGGGGGTGTTGGTGTAAATAAGTATTTACTTATTACACTTACTTAAGTTTACTTAGGTTTATGCATTACTTTATTTGTGAGACACTTAGGAGTTTGTGCACTCTTGTGTGTTGTCATGATGACATCACAAGGGGTCCAAACCTCTTTTAAACACATGGTGTCTACAACACAGGAATATTCTACACACATGTGACACTTTGTCATTCTTATCCATTCATCTAGAATGTTGGATAAGGCGCTTAGTTGTCTTATCTTCTGGTTGTTTCTAGAGACATTCTAGGTGCTTCCTGAGAGGCCTTTATAAACAGGCACTCCTAGTGTACTCTTAATCATGGCATATTGAATACATTGTCATTCTGATCATACTCTCTCTCTTTTCGTCTATTGTGTGCTTTTGTTTGAGTTCTTAGTTCCTGGGTGAATTTTTCCCTTAGGCAAATTCTTACACATATAATTGTATAGACTTGTGCATTTTCAAAATGATATTTTTTTACATTAAATTATTTTGGAAAATCTTGAATTTTTCGGTGAAAATAAATTTTTAATAGTGAAATTAAAAATTGGAAAATCGATTTTGAATGCTAGAAAAATGATTTATTTTGGTTAAAAATTAAATTTGCATTGCAAAATTGAAAGTGGATTAAATTGTAAAATCTCATTAAATTGGTTGAAATATTGCTTAGGAGATTTTAAAATGTTGAAAAGAATTTGGTAAATTAAAATTGAAAATCAATTTTAGCTTGCTAAATTTTATTTTAATGATATTTTAATTACCAAAACATTATTAAATGAAAATTTTAACATCTCCAAGGCTTTCCTTATTTTATTTTACAATTTTTGATCACAACCGGCAATTAAATAGGTTGATTTCACTTTGAGCTAAGTAAATTTGGCATGGAATTTAAATCTAGGTCATTAATGAAGATGCTAATTTAATCTTGTTCTCCTCTAGGGCAAGTCGGCCAATTGGGAGAGACATGGAAAATTTGGTATAAGAGGGTCGAGCCCTCTCATTTCCTTATTCCACCTCCCTCCTCATTTGTTGGGTGATTTTTCTTGCAGAGGCAATTTCTAGCCTAGGCGATTTTCTTCTTGAAGCAAATTTCTCCTTCTTGGCAACATTTTCTCTTCTTTCATCATGGGCGAATTTTGCCCTAGGCGATTTGGGAGCATATCTAAAAAAAAATTCTTACGTAGGCGATTTCTTGAAATCTGATTTTCTTGCTAGAGGTTGTGAATTTCTGCCCTAGATTTGGGTGATTTTATGTGGTAAAGGAGATGCATGATCCAAGGTTTAGTTTTTGGGAAACATGTGGGCAATTTCAAGAGGTCAAAGTTCTAATTTTTGCTAGGGCATCATTATTTGCAAGAAAAGGGTCTGGTTATTGGTAAAGACAAAATTAAGGTAAAATTCTATTCATTTTAGAGGTGAAGGTTGTTAAAGGCAGATTTTATTCCTTGTTCTTGCTTAGTTTTGTTTCCCTTATATTCTTCTTGCATTCATCATCAACCACTTCATCATCCCATTCATAGGTTGAAGTTTGGAGAGTTAAGTGTAGATTTCATGATAGGACACTTGATGAGGCAGAAATAAGCTATACCACCTTAGGTTGAAATTGGGAGATATAAGTGTAGTCCATCCTAAGGTAATGAAGAGGTAGAAATAAGTAGTAGTCCCATGCCTAGGTTGAAGATTGGAGATTGATAAGTGTAGAGATAGGACTTGGCGAGGCAAAAATAAGCTAGATTTCATCAATAGAAAGAAGGTTGGAGATTGATAAGTGTTGTCCATATCATTTAGAACAAGCAAGAACCCAAAGGGAATGAATACTAAAAAAGACAAAGAAGACATGATGTCTAAGACCACCTACTTGAAAGTGAGGTGAATAAGTCACACCAATATCGGTACAATGAACATGATATAGTTAAAAGATAGATTGAAGGAAGGACAATTCCCCATGGTCAAGAAAATCTACAAAAGTATAATTGTACATGCGGTAGCCTCCCCTCCTACCTTGCCTTGTCTAAAATTGGTAATGGAGTGTGCATCTTGGTTTGATATTGTTATCAAGTCCATCATTTTTTATGGAGGGAAGAGAGTGTTGGCCAACATCGGGAGACAAGTGGTTGAAGAAGCATTTAATATCCTCCAGTACAAAAGCATGACAATGGTAATGATGGATCAAGCAACTAAGTTATTTCAAGATAATCAGGAGGCTTACTTCATTCATTTGAAGTAGAATTGGTTACACAAAGGTAAGAAGGGAGTTACCAAATCATCAAGGCTCACCATGTCAGATTTCAAATTAGAGTACGATAATCTTAAGGAAGAGTGAATTTCAAGGAAGAGAAAATTTGGAGGAAGTGATTTGAAAATATTTGAGGCTAGAGACCAAAGGGATAATTCAAGTGGACAAGAGGAGAACATTAATGAGACAGAATTTGGATCGAGATTGGATGAATTGGGGAAGGTTTCCATCAAGAAGAAACATTTAGGCACCCTTGCCTCCCTCAATACCTTTATTGGATACACAAAAAAATATGAAAAGGATCATGAGAAAATATTGCAAGCAACAAGCAGCATGATGAATTTAGCAGAGCTCAAGATGAAACATACACCTTGCCCTCTCATGAAGGACGTCAACAAAAAGCTAGCCAAGTTCATTAGTTTGGATAAAAAGATGAAAGAAAAGGGTAGAACTATATGAGAAGATCATTTGATGTAAGCCCAAGTGGCAAATTCTCCTTCTTCTTGGGTAGGATAGGTGTCTAATTATAATTGGTTACCTTTTTGGTGCCTTCTCATTGGTTGCCACTTTTCCTTTTTTTCATTGGTCCATTGATGAGGTGGCATCTTCTCATTAGCCAATGGGCTGGAAACCCTAATTAGGGTTTCTAGGATCCAATCTGGATCATTGGTTTTGCCTCTTTATCTCTACTGCAAGTTGTAGTTTTGGGCCTCTATATAAGGCCATTTTCTCTCATTTGTAAAGGGTTGAAAAAAATTGTTGCTAAGATAATACCAAAATTGCCTCTCTTTATCATTATTGTGACTTGTATGGTGATTAAGGACATTTGGTGTTATTGTATGGTTTCTACTTCCAATATTTAGAATTAGATTTCCTTTGAAGTTGCTAAAGTAGATTTTATTTCAAGAAAGTTGTTAAGAGTAAGAGTAGATGAATAGTTGCATGGTGATATTAATGGATGTTTGATAGGGACCTATAACTAGGCCACTAGCATCCGATCAGTTTGTTGGGAAGCCTTTCGTGGTAAACTAGTCTTTTCCCTTGAATCATTGCATCTATGGAGGTAGAGTCGTTGGTTAGCTTTCATTAGATTCAATCCCCATCCATTTTCTAATCTTTCCATTCATAGGAGTAGGAGTAGAATAGCAAGTAGTTTGGTGGTTGGAGTTTTGAATAAGAAAGTTAGGAAGGCATAAGTCATTTGAATATACCCTTCACCATCACCCCCACCATCAACATCATCTGGCACTCATACAAAATCATCATGATCATCCCAAAGCTCAAGTCATCCTTGAATGAACAACATAAGGCCACCTATGTGGTTACTAGAAAATCACATCGATAACAAAGTTAGTATCCACAGGTGTAAGGAACATTGGATTTTTTTCTCATGTCTTCATGAGTATTAACTTTTCAAGAGAGGGATTGAGTGTTTGACATTCCATGTCAAGTATTCAATTGCTAACACGTTATGTAGTTGTACAAAACTAACATCAACATTATCTAGCGCTTGAAGGAGGGCAAATTGAAGTTCATTGGAAGGCTGAATCAAAATTCATTCCTAGAAAATCATACTAGTAGTTTTGCCTTTTGAGGATTTGTTGGTATTTAACTATGATGAAGAATGGTGCTTCCTAGATCAAATCAACCTAGAGCAACTTGGGGAACACTCCAAGACCATATTGTAGCCAGTTTGTGCTCAACTGCTTGGGAGGAAAGCAAGAGTGCTAGAGAGTATCTGGACATCATTGACATATTGAATCAAGAAGAAAGGAAAGCACAAGCTATTGAAAGGAGAATTTAGAAAAGCATGGAGAATTTAGAAAAGGTTGGAACATCAAAGAGAACTTGGAAGGAAGCTTGAAAGAGAGAGGAAAGTACAAAGACAAGCTTAGGTTGCTCTTGGGGAAAATTCAAATTAAGAAAATCAATCGGATCTGAACTATAGTCAAGCTAGATAGATGAATTAGGTCTTTCTTCCCCCAAAGGTTTGATAAATTTCAATCTGATAGGAGGCAAAGGATATTGAGGTCTACACCACACTAAGAAGAGGATTTAGTTGTGTTAGAATTTCATAAGAAATCAAGGAATCATTGGATAGCTAATACTCCAAGTTTTGCTAGCTCCTCAAGTCAGCCAGTTCAAGCTCAAGTCAATCAAGTAGTGATGGCTCAACCACCGTAGATTCAAAACAATGCCTCACCCATTCTTTTTCAACAATATCATGACTTACCAAAGAATTCAGTGGGATTCTACTCCAAGTTCTTTGTTAATGACCCTAATTGTACAACAAAGGAGCATATCAAAGTATTTGAAGATGCATTGTGCAATAGAAGGATTCAACACAAGGATGTAGCATGCAGGCTCTTCCCTTAGTCATTGGGGGAAGACCCTTAAGTTTGTCAATTAGCCAATGTCATCTATAACAGGATGGTTTCATCTCAGAGAAGTGTTTATTGCAAAATTTGGTGTGCCCACCACACCATTGGAGTTACATAGGATGTTTGTGGATATTAGGAGACACGATAAAGAGTCAATAAGTTCCTTCAACAATCATTTCCATAAGGCCTATGCAAGATTGCGAGCCCCTTACACAATGATGGAGGCAGGTGCTTTAGAAGCATATTATAGTGCCTTAGATAGTTAGGCAACTATGTTTACAAGGATGGCAAACCCTGCTCCCACAATGTTGAATGCGGCTTACACTAAAGCAATTGAAATGGGGAAGTAATTGGGCCAACAAGGAATGGAATCTCTAGGTGCTAGGTATCCAAACAATCTAATTCCACAACTTACATACCAAACACATACAAATCAATTGGTCATACAATCGAGACATCTTTTGTCTCAGGCGCCACCATCAATGCCAGTTTATTTGCAAAGTGAAAGTTCATCCACAAGAATGCAAGAAGAAAATGACGAAATGAAGGAATTGATTGACCAAGTCAAGAAGCTATCTATAGAAGTTACTTATTTGAGAAATCAAAAAAATCAACTCCAAAGTTCCCATAGAAATAATCAAGGAAATAATTATCAAAATTATGGCAGAAGTTATCAAGGAGGGTATCAGAGAAATCATCAAGAAGGTGAATATCAAAGAAACTATCAAGATAGAGACTGCCAAAGAAACAACCAAGGTGGTGGTTATCAAAGGAACTATCAAAATAACAATCATCAAGGTAATGGCCAATCACAAGATCGAGGATATAAAAATCAATCTAACCAAAAGATGACATGGAACACATGCCCAGACAATGGAAATGTGGTGTTGCCACTGGATAATCAAGCCTCAATGGATAGTAGGCCAGTGGATAGAATATTTCCAGCTGAGTCCACTATGTCTGAATATTGCAGATTCTATGAGATTGATCAACATTCAGAGTTAGGATGTGTTGAGTTCAAGAGGGCATCTAACCTATTTTAGAACATAATAGATGAGTCAAACAATCAGGAAGATATTAAGGTCACAGGGTATGAAATTGTCCCATCCTTGGGATATGATCAATGCTTGACTTTTGAGGAGATTTCATTTCTACCAGAATTTGAAGCATATGAAGAACACCAAGGGAGATTTCCTCCTAAGTCAGCAAATAGGCTAGTTAGCGAGGTAGTAGATCGAAATGAGTATAACAATGCCTTTATCAAATACACAAAAGCATATGAGAAGGATCATGAGAAAATACTGAAAGCAGCGATCAGCATGATGAATTTAGTAGAGCTCAAGATGAAACATACACCTTGCCCTCCCATGAAGGAAGTCAACGACAAGCTAGGCAAGTTCATTACTTTGGCTAAAAAGATGAAAGAAAGGGGTAGAACTATATTAGAAGATCAATTGATGTAAGCCCAAGTGGAAAATTCTCCTTCTTCTTGGGTAGGATAGATGTTTGATTGTGATTGGCTACCTTTTTGGTGCCTTCTCATTGGTTGCCACTTTTTCTTTTTTTCATTGGTCCATTGATGAAGTGGCATATTTTCATTGGTCGATGGGGTGGCAACCCTAATTAGGGTTTCTAGGATCTAATTTGGATCGTTGGTTTTGCCTCTTTATCTCTACCTTCGGTTGTAATTTTGGGCCTCTATATAAGGCCATTTGCTCTCATTTGTAAAGGGTCAAAGAAAATTGTTGCTAAGATAATAGCAAAATTGCCTCTCTTTATCACTGTTGTGACTTGCATGGTGATTAAGAACATTTGGTATTATTGCATGGTTTCTACTTCCAATAGTTAGAATTAGATTTCCTTTGAAGCTATTAAAGTAGATTTTATTTCAAGAAAGTTGTTAAGAGTAAGAGTAGATGAATAGTTGCATGGTGATATTAGTGGATGTTTGATAGGGACCTGTAACTAGGCCACTAGCATCCTAGTAGCTTGTTAGGAAGCCTTGTGTGGTAAACTAGTCTTTTCCCTTGAATCATTGCATCTATGGAGGTAGAGTTGTTGGTTAGCAGATTTGATCCCCATCCATTTGCTAATCTTTCCATTCATAGGAGTAGGAGTAGAATAGCAAGTAGTTTAGTAGTTGAGTTTTGAAGAAGAAAGTTAGGAAGGCATAAGTCATTTGAATATGCCCTTCACCATCATTGTCACTGTCAACATCATCTGACACTCATACAAAATCATCACCATCATCCGAAAACCCAAGTCATCTTTGAATGAACAACGTATGGCTGCCTACGTGATTACCAACGAATCACATTGATAACTGAGTTAGTATCCATAGGTTTAAGGACCATTGGAGTTTTTTCTCATGTCTTCATGAGTATTAAGTTTTCAAGATAGGGATTGAGTGTTCAACATTTCGTGTCAAGTATTCAATCGCTAAATGTTATGTAGTGGTACAAAACTGACATTGACATCTGGGCCATAGTCAAATTTGATGCAAAGTTTTTTTGCAAACCGGAACCTGAAGGTCCAATTTACAAATTTGGTAAGATCTTTTAGATCTATGCAATTTAATTTTTGGATCTGCAATTTTTTTATTATTTGGCATCTTGGCATTTTTTTTCAGAATTTTTTTGGCCTATTAGGCTTGGAGAGGAGCTTTTTTTTTGTAGGCTAACTAGGTGGTCAAATCTCGGCACCCGCAGAATATTCCATGGCATATTCCTTCCAACCGGTGAAATCACATTCATAATCAACGACATTTCAAAATTCCATATCGAACTTTACAACCAAACCAGGATCTGGCAACTTCAAATCAAACCACACACCAACCAACGATCACATAAGAGATAGGCTGCTTTAAGTTGTTTTAATACTCCATGGACTCTGCGTCTTATACATCTTGGCATTCACCATTTTGGTGAATGCGGGATAAAAAATCCCACATCCACTGTTGTTGAACAACTTCACACCATCGTCGGCCTCACCAACACTTTGTCGGTGACACCCTTCCTCCACTGGCACCCAGCTCCATCAACACCCAGTGACCAATGCTGGCCCCTCTCTAACACTACTCAAACTCCGCAGCCCCTCCTCTGTCGACGTTCGTACCAAGCTCTACTCCACCGCCACGATGCCACATCCTCCTCCACGACATTCTCTATAGCCTCCACGTAGACCTTTAATGCCAACTCAGATGTCAAGTCAGCATAAAAAACCCCCCACACATTAGCATCCCTATCACAACCACATCATCTGATAGGTTAGTACCACATTAGTGTAGAGTTAGCAATATGTCAATAGTTTGTACCTATCCAGGTAGTAGTCTGTACAGTACAGATTGCCACGTCAGCCTGCCTGGCCTTTTTTACTGACATCGACATTTTATGATCCTTAATTTGATGGTCGTTTGACCATTACAAGAAGCTCATATTGCACTGTTGTGATGGCCATTTGGAAGTCAATTTTAACATAGTGTTTTGCTAAGTAGACCCCTTACCATATGTAGTTTTGATTTGATAGTCCAACTTTAGGACGCCATATCTTAGTCATTTGGACTCCGAATCAGGTGCAATTTTTTTATTTAGGCTAGAATTTCTTGAATTTTTAGTGGTGCTATTATTTTTTAGTTTTAGTGAATGGATTTTTTAGAAAATTCAATTTTTGGCAACTGTACCTGTCTAATCCTACATTTTGCAACTTCAAATGCTCCATACGAGCTCATCTGGACACATTTTCAGGTTCTATTATTTTTTTAAGTGCTTAGTTTTTGGTCTACTTTCCAAATCTGCAATCAGATTATTGGCTTGTGTGGATAGAAATACCACTTTTAGAAATAGGTCCTTTTTTGCATTGTATTACTTTGATCAAACTTCAAAATTGTTGTACATCAGAGCTACATTGCTAAGTACCAAATTTGAGCTCTAGGAGGATGTTGTAAATAGCAAAATCAGAAGTCCACTATTCTCTATTTTGACAAGTGGCCTATTGTAAATGCACTACATATAAAGTGCCAAAACCATTCATTTGGAGGGGGGTTCTTTAATTGAGTGAGGGGGGGGGGGTGTCTTGTGTTCTTGTGTCTCCTTGATATTGTGCTCTTTATTTTGCATTATGGGTTCTTTTTCTACATTAACACCACGTAATTATGCTACTTGGAAAGAAAAGATAAAGGAACCATTGGTTGAAAAAGGTTTACTGCGTTATGTAACTAGTGCAAGAAAGAAACCTAATGATGATGCTGATGAGTCTTGTAAAGAAGACTGGGCATCAAAACAAGAAATGGCCCTAGGAACCTTGTTAAAGAATATCTCAAATTTTGTCAAATATCACATCAAGAACATTAACAATCCAATAGAAGTATGAGATAAACTTGAAACATTGTATGGGATAGTAGATGAAGATATGGCCTACACCATTAAGGATAATCTTCTCAAATTGGATCCTAGGAATTTCAACACCATCAAAGATTATCTTACCCAAGTAGACATGTATAGGGCACAACTTAAGGATTATGATGAACCCATCAAGGATGGAAAGTTGATCAAACATGCGATGACTCATCTTTCTCCTAAATATGTAGCTTCTATTTCTGGTTATAATACTCACAAGTTAACAATGGGTAGTGCCTTCACTAAGCCTTCATTTGAGTCATTTTTAGGAATGTTGGTCTTAGAACATGAAAAGTTAGTGAGTATGGGAATTCTCTAGTCTTCAAACACCAAAGCCTTGGTAGCTAATCAAGGGAATCAAGGTGGTAAAAATTTCAACAAGAAGCAAAAGTAGTGAAAGGCAAAGCCACAAGACAACACACAACAATCTTCATCTACCTCCTTGCATCAATCTTCCTCCACACAACAATCTTCTTCACAACAAGGAAAGTCTTTTTCCAAAAACAATAAGAAGGGAAACAACTTCAACAAAAGGGAGAAGAAAACTTGTGCCTATTGTAAGAAGAATTGTCATGATGAACATGAGTGTAAGGATAAGCAAATTGATGAATTTCTAAACTTAATGAGGAAACATAAAATTGATGTACCAAATGCCTATGAGGATAAGGGATCTTAAAACACTTCAAAAGGTAAGGGACAAGTTTTGTAGCAAGTACAAGCAATTTTGAGGAATGGTTTCTTGATTCAAGAGCTACACATCATATGGGTGCTTCAAGGGAGCAATTTTCCTCTTTGAAACCATCAAATGTACCTTACATCTATGTGGGAAATGACACACAAGTGGAAGTTGAAGGAAAAGAGAATGTTGAGTTGGACAATGGAGCCTTTAAGGATGTTCTTCATGTTCCCAACCTTAGCACCAACCTTCTTTCAGTATACCAAATAACTCACTATGGATGTGGCAACAAAGTGGAGTTCTTTCCTGATTTAGTTATGGTGAAAAATCTAAAAGATTGTTGGTGTAAATAAGTATTTAGCACTATCTTTGAAGATAGATAAGGAAACACTTCTAGATGTTCTCTACTTAGATGATCAATGATTGAGGCACTCCATTTCTGATAGTTCGTCGCTGTCAACTTCAATCTTATACCAGACTGACATATGTGACAAGACTCCATGAGATCAATGAATGTATGCACCCCCCAAAATGCAGAAATAATCAATCAACCCCCTTAATGTATGATTTGGCTCTTTATAGGTAGTGCATTTGCAATAGCCAATTTAGGGATTATTTCTAAAAGTAGTATTTCTATCCATAGAAGTCTATAATTTGATTGCAGATCTAGAAAGTAGACAAAAAAAATTCACTTTTAAAAAAATGGAACCTGATTTGGAGTCCAGATGAGCCCGTACGGAGCATTTGAAGTTGCAAAAATTGGGATTTGCGAGTTGCAAAAAAATTTAGGAACCAAGATCTCAAACTGTAGATACCTAAATTTGATTACACCGCTTTAGTAATCTTATTTAGCTATCTCTAAAGGCATCATTAATTAAATTCCTATTTAATTAATCCTTTACCATCCCCTAGCTGATTAATTTAATTAATCATCTATAGTCCTAATTGGTAAATCAAATAACCCATCATTTATCAATTAAATCCTATTCTCCTATCTAATTACAAAAACCTCATTTATTAAATAAATCACTTTAGTAAATAAAGCCCTCAAATCTAAATAGCCCCTAACCTACCTAAATCCTCCATTTAGCCTAATCCACCCCATCCACCCATACTAACCTAGCTTAGCCACTAACTTACCCACCCTCATGAATGCCATCCACTTGCACATCTCTAACATCCTTAATCTAATCCTAAACCAAGCCTAATCCCCCCCCCTAACCTTGTCACATTCCCTGAGTAAGCTTAAGACTTTTCTAAACCAAGCAAAGTCAACAATCTCAACTCCCTCCAAAATATCCCAACCATAAGCCTTCAATGCTCTTACAAAGCCATAAACGGCTCTTACATCCTCACTCATGACTCTTACATACTCAACCACCCTCATCAAGCCTTTGACCAACCCTTATCCTATCCTCTCACACTCATCCTCCTTGTGACAAGTGTCACTTCCCTATTGGTGCTAAACAAGCACAATCCGTGTGCTCCGCTTTAGGTGCATCCTAGCCCTCCTTAAGCTTTCATCTCTCCTTGCATCTTAGCCCTCCATCCCTCAAGCCCTTGGCCTATAAATTGAACCCTCCTCCTTCACTGAAATCATCCATCCTCCATGCAAAGTTATAATGCTATTTTAAGAGCTCATAAACTACCAAAATACCATTATAATGGCAAAATCACTCCATGACTTCTTTGTTGAAACTTAGCTTCATCCACTCCATCCATCCATCTAAAGCTTGAGCATACATGTGAGCATACATATTTCAATCAGGGACAAATCCTTCATATCATGTGTTATGCCATTAGGAGCCTACCATTCTTGGTTTGCTTCCTTTTGTGGTGATAACCCTTGGTCCTATCTTAAGTGTTAGCTTGCTTAGTATTGTTAATGCTTTCATTTAATAGTTAGTATTCAATTTGCACTACTAAGTTTCAAATGCTTACATGGTATCAGAGCTAAGGAAAATTCTCTGCACATAGTTGTTCAAGACCAATCTTTCTTCACCTCTTTGAGGACACCACAACTCAAATCCAGAGAATCCATAGTCATTGGGAGTGTCTAAAGTCAAAGTGAACCTCACTAGATCACGTCCGAAGCATCGATTCGATGACAATTGACTATAAATTTGCCTATATTGGGCAACAGTCAAATTTGAGAATTTTTTTTTGCAAATTGGAACCTGAAGGTCCAATTTGTGAAATTGGTATTGATCATTTTAGATCTCTAAATTTAATTTTCAAATCTGCATATTTTATTATTTCATTCTCTGTAGTTGCTCTGCATTATTTTTTAGATCTATATATTTTGTCCAGAAAATTTTTGGCCATCAGGCTTGTAGAGGAGAGATTTTTTACAAGTGAAGCTTGAAGCTTGCTAGTGCAAATCAAATATTTGCATCACATTTAGAAGGTCAAAAAACCCCCAAATCGGATTTTGTTTCATCCAAATCGGACATTTGAGGCCAAATCTAGAGTCAATTGATTTTTGGAGGCACGACGACAGTGATTCATGAAAAATAATAACAGAGGTGATTTTCAAATAGTGATATCTCCCTCGTACAGACTCCTTTTTTCAAGCATTTTTTTTGTTTTAGGGTAGAATTTCATGATCTACACATTGGTGTAGGTGGTTTGAGATATTTGTTCTTGAATTTTTCTGCAACTTGCAAATTCCATTTTTTGCCACTTCAAATGCTCAGTATGGGCTCATCTTGATGCATAATCAGGTTCCATTTTTTTGAAAGTGCATATTTTTTTGTCTACTTTCCAAATATGCAATCATATTATAGGTTTGTGTGGAAAAAAATGCTACTTTCAGAAATAGGTCCTAAATTGGCAAGTGACTACAAAGTGCCTAAATCATCCATTAAGGGGGGTTTCTTTGATTCTCTCTTACATTTTTGGGGGTGCATACATTCATTGATCTTGTGGAGGAGTTTTGTCACACATGTAGGCAAATTAGACCCCTGTTGACAAAAAGGAACTATCACAAATGGAGAGCTTTAATCATTGATCATCTAAGAAGTGAGCATAAGGAAGTATTTTCTTATTTATGTTCCAACAAACTAATCTCCAAAACTGAAGAACAAACACCTATTAACAGACTTTTGGATATCATTATATTGAATATTAGTTCAGATTGTTGGCTTGTCATTAAAAAGCTCATTCACCCTTATGATATGTGGATGGCTCTTTGGGAAGCATATGGAGATTCAACAGTTCCTCCTTTTCCAGAAGACATTCTATCATTAGTCACTTTAGCTATGGTTCCTTCAAGTCCAGATGAGATCACACCTCTTGATGCTCTTGTTGCTATTGTTGATCCAATTTAAGCCATAGATGCTTTTGATTTAGTGCAACAGAAAATACCATGTCTTCCTACTTTAGCTTCGTGGGACCACTTCCTTCCAGACATTGTAAGCTTGTTCGTGGAGTCCCACATTGAAGATGTGGGAGATATTATTAATGATATTCATCTTCTCTTTGTTGAGGCAAATACTTCATCCATTGTCACAGTGATACGTCTAGCACAATAGGGTACACTTTGCCTTCTAGTTCTAGCATTAGTGGATGACTTCTTGACATATATTTTAGGTTTGTTTGTTGAGTCACACATAGCAAATTTGGGAGACATCATTGATGATATACATCTTCTCTTTGATAAAGAAGATCCTTCTTCAGTTGTTGCGAGGGCTCACTCTAAACCTCTTGTCCATTCTCTACATGATCAATCTTCATAGGTTGATATGCTTGTGGATTCCTATGTATAGAAGTTGTAGGAGGTCTCTTTATCATTTGAGGAGACAATTGGTTCTTTGGGACATGTTCTACATCCATCCTTGCTCGATCTGCACATGTTCTTTTCTGTTGTATTGGAAGGGGTGACCATCAGTATCGACATAGGGATAGTTGAGCAGGTTTCAAAGACACCATTCATCATCGATATTCTTTCTACAAATAGG
Source organism: Cupressus sempervirens (assembly GCA_028749045.1). Lineage (NCBI taxonomy): Eukaryota > Viridiplantae > Streptophyta > Pinopsida > Cupressales > Cupressaceae > Cupressus > Cupressus sempervirens. The sequence continues at coordinate 39,695,424 of CM053786.1, read as the reverse complement.
GGAAGCATCTCATTTGTACCTCTGCCACTGTGTCTTCCAAAGGGGAGGACCATTATTCAACAGCATTGGATCAACTTCTAAAATGGAGCAGCTATCATTGATTGACATTCTACATTTAAGTGGGGGACTAACTTGTCTCCTTCTTCTTCTCTTTTATGGGGAGGACTTTTTCCTCTTATGAGGTTTTGTCTTTCTACTTCTCTTTTGTATATACTCAATGTATGTTGTAATGGGGGGGGTCTTGATTACTCCGTCCATCCATGCATCTTATTTTTTCATCTCTCTTTTTGAAGGAGGTTTTTTCCCATGAGGTTTTCCCTCTTTCTCCACTTTATGAGAGATTTCATTGTATTATGTACATGGGTACCTTACATGGCCTAGTAGCTGGGACCCATCTTGCATTTCATCCTAGCTTTCACAAGCTTAAGTGCATTCCCCTAAGTTGCACTTAAGGGGGGAGGGGGGGTTGTTGGTGTAAATTAGTATTTACTTATTACACTTTACTTAAGTTTACTTAGGTCAATGCATTATTTTATTATTTATTAGGTGAGACACTTAGGAGTTTGCATACTCTTATGAGTTGTCATGTTGACAACACCAAAGTAAGCAACTCTAATTCAACACATGGTGTATACAACACTAGAGTTTGCATAATTAAATGAGTTGTCATGTAGACAACACAGTTATTTGCACTCTTAATTAAGCACATGGTGTCTACAACATAATTTTTTGTGTTACACCTTTGTAAGCTTATTCTCTCATCATCGCACTTACTCTTGTGCTTAGTGGAGGATAATCCACTTCTAATGGACATGTGCTTAGTTGCGAGCCTTATCGGCTCACATAGCTAACTCCTAAACATTCTAGATGCATCTAAGAGACCTTTATATACAGGCACCTATAGTGTACTTATCATACCAATCAATTACATTGAATATCATACCATATCATTATTCTGATCATACTCTTTTGGTCTACTATTGTGCTTGTGCTTGAGTTTCTTGGTCTTGGCTGAATTTCACCGTAAGGCAAATTCTTACAAAGATGATTCTATGGTGGCAATTGGAAAGGCTAATCACGAGACAAGACTTTATTCTTTTTCTCATTTTGTGCATAAGTCCACTTCCCTTGCCTTGTTGACCCACTCAAATTCACAAAGTAAACTATGGCATGAGAGGTTTGGACAATACTCAATCAAAACTTGAATTTTAACATTTGTTGAAGGTGTTTTAAACATAATGTATCATAACTTCGAAGCTGAAGCCCTAGGCACTTGATTCTATCCAAGTGATTGCTAGTCTTTAATTGGTCTCTGACACCAACCTCCAAGTGAGAGCATAAAAAACAATTTCAAATATGATCATAAAGAGTAAAAAATTAGTACACCTAGATGAATATCATGATTTAGAAACAAATTCGTGCATTTTTTTATATGTTAAATAAATAATATACTGCATAAACTTCACAGTTATGTTCTTCTGAAGAGTAAAGCCAAAAAGAGTCTCTTATCGACATAATATCTGAAAATAATAGACTACTGACCCACACTTTCAAGAGTAATGCTCACTAAATGCACTTTAATTTATCTCCAATTCAACGTTATTTCCAAGCAAGAATCTAACATTTACTTCTAACAACCCTTAAACATCACCCGCTAAGGAACAAATTAAGCTTAATTTTTTTTGCCAACTTTGATTAGTTTTGATTAAGTAAAGCAAGAGAGGGCTCAAACTCTTAACAAAAAATTAACATCAAGTTCTAGAGATAGAAGAAAATAGGTTCAGAAGTAGTGGCACCTTGCAAAAACAAAACAAACACTAGTTGAAAAACTAAAACAAAAATCTAGAGAAAAACAAAGAGAAACATATTGGATAAACTGACAACCAACCAACAATCACAAATGGTGAACTAGCAACATACCTGAAACCAACAAAGACCAACAACCCACCAACACCAATCAACACATAAACCAACAGTAGCATATCAAGTAACTTCCTTGGGTCTTTGAGTTTTTCCAAAGAGAAAGGCTATTTAGAAAGACGAGGAAGCAACCAACTTTAATTAGTTAATTGCACTAAAGAACAAGTTAAGTTTGAGTTTTTTTTTTTCAAACTTCCTTTAGTTAATACTTTTAGTGTAGAAATTAGTGATGTTTCAGCCAACATTTCACCAAGTGCAAGCCCCCACTTACCTATCAATATCTTCACGAGAAAACCACAAGCTTATGTGTTTTGTCACCCAGTTTACTTTTAATATATATATTTTTTGAAAAATCACTATTATTTGTGTTTTTTCGAACATATCTCCCGCCATCGGAGCTCAAGATACGAGGGCAAAACCCCAAAGAGCGTTACTGCGTCGCAAACTCCTGCAAAATTTATGAATTTCTTATCATATCGGGCTCTACGATCTTTTATCCGCCAAGTTAGATTTACCCTTGTTTAAACCCTCGAAGCGAACGGTTGAATTTGGTCCAGGATCAATCGTTCTTGCCCAGATTCTGCACAAAAATCCAATTTCTTTTCCAGGTTTGCTTACTGCAATGCCCTTTTGCCAGCCTTGTTTTCTTTCAACAAAAACATATCATTATCGCTGAGTTTGATGTTACCCGTAAAAAATGTGGTGCGGTTTATGCCTCTTTTAAGGCCGATTAGCCCCTTTTCAGCGTTCAAAAATAATTCTTTAAGAGGTACATATAGGATGAATTTATCATCCTGAACTTTTATTTACACAGATTATATTATCCGTACTAATTGTTCCAACGAGCTATTTTAATTATTCTGAATATTATTTTTATACAGGTGATTTTTAAAAATAAATTAAATCATCTGTAGCATTTTCTATTTTTGAAATCTTAAAACGATATCCCATATTTTCAAATCAAATTCATCTTTAATACGATTTATCAATGTATGCTTATAATTTGATATAAATATTTTTACTGAAAATTAACTTCTAAAATAAATACGCAAGGTTTTGTGTTATTGATTCTGATTTAAGATCGGAAGAATCTGTTTTATTTGCTGAAAAAAAATCACTTTAAAAGGAAATGCATTTGCTTTCTACAACTTCGAATTTACACGCTTGTACATATCCTTTACATTATAAATGCCGGTAAAATCATTTTGTCAGGAAAAAAACCCTTGGCCTTTTCTAATGCCTTTTGATGTTATTGGGTATTCACAATAGCCTTCAGATCTCCAATTGACACATTGAATTTTTAACATGCTAACTGTAGCCAGGTTTGATGAACCGTAGAACTTTTAATGGTTTCATTGTCGTGTTTAGCAGTGAATTTACTGCGCACCTGCTCTCGCGGTTTATTACTTCTTACAATATGTACACATTTTTAAGAATTTGTCTATGCATTCACTGCCTTTAACTAGTGGAAGGTTTTAAATACCGTCTGTTTTCTCCCCTTGGTAGTCTCTTTGGTGTTGGCTATCTCTGAATTTTCATTTTGTGTGTCAGTATTCTGTATGATTTGCAAGATTTAATAGTTGCATTTTGTGGCCTAGAATCTGCGATAAGCACTTTATGTTGTCAAGTACTAAATTAATTTCCTTTTTGGCTTGCAGAGAATTACAAGAACTCGACATTGGCCATTTCCAAAAAAACGGGTTCTGTTGTCCAGAAACAGTTGCAACAATTTTCTTACTCGTTCATCTTTCCTTCCATCTCTGCCATGGCAACTTTGGCGAATAATTTCAGTTCTAGCATCCCAGAAGGAGTTTCTGATATACCCTCAGAGCCTACGAGAACCTTCCAAGTGGTGGTAGCCGCCACATCAGCAATGGGCATTGGAAAGGATGGGAAGCTTCCATGGAAACTACCCTCGGATCTGAAGTTCTTCAAGGAAGTCACATCTCACACTTCAGCTTCTTCAAAGAAGAATGCCATCATAATGGGGCGGAAGACATGGGAAAGCATTCCAAACAACAACCGACCTCTTCCAGGTCGCTTGAATGTTGTGCTAAGTCGGTCAGGTAGCTTTGACATTGCGACCATGGAGAATGTAGTCATGTGTGGCAGTTTGCATTCAGCCCTTCAAATGCTTGCAGCTCCTCCGTATGCTTTATCTATAGAGGCTGTGTTTGTCATTGGGGGTGGTCAGGTTTTTAGGTACACCCATCTCAAATGCTGTGGTTTATCTGGCTTTCTTATGTCATAAGATTGCACTAAAATAGTTCAATCTTTTGATTTTTCTTTTCAGGGAAGCCCTCATTGATCCCAGCTGTGATGCAATCCACATCACTGAAATAGAGACTTCATTTGAATGTGACACATTCATGCCTCCCATAGATAAATCTAACTTTCGGCCTTGGTACTCGTCATTGCCCTCTGTGGAAAATGATATTCGATTCTCTTTCACAACTTATGTTCGATTTGCAAACTCTTCTGAAAGTGTTGACAATGGATCTTCGACCATGAATACTTACGATGATTTCGAATCTCGCCGGTATCAGTTTCTTCCCAAATTCATCTTTGAAAGACATGAGGAGTATCTTTATCTTAAGTTGATACAGGATATCATTTCAAATGGGATTGACAAGGGAGATCGGACAGGAACTGGCACACTGTCAAAATTTGGTTGTCAGGTTTTTTTTTCTTTTTTTTTTTAGTGAATCAAATTTGCACTGATTATTGATATATTATTTACTTGTTTAACAGAGGTAAATAAATGACTTCTTGGATTTGTTTATCTGTATAAACTCTTGGAATTATCAGTCCTCTTTGTGATGTAAATATCTTGCAAAACCAAAAGAGGCTCATAATAAAATTTTTTGTTTCCAGATGCGGTTTAATCTACGCAAATGTTTTCCACTTCTAACAACAAAGGTGATGATTTCCATTTGTCCTTTTCAATGGGATTATTTGTTAAAACCCAATCCATTCAGAATAATGTATTCTCTTATTGTTATTTTATGTTGCAGTCAATGTTTTCATTTATCTGCAAAAGACATGCAAAAATGGCTACCAGTGTATTCTGTAACCTTTTCATGGTTTGGAAGTCTGTATTATTGACTATACCATTTCATTTATGACCATAGCGAGTTTTTTGGCGTGGAGTGGTCGAGGAGCTCCTGTGGTTCATAAGTGGTTCAACGAATGCAAAGGTAAAATTCAAGTTGCTACATACAGTGGCATTAAACTCTCTAATTTTTTTTGTTATACTGATTAGGATGTATGAAAGTAAATGTGGCAAATGAGGTGCCAGTATTCCAAGGATATCTCATATGCTAGCTGAAGATACTTAGTTGACCAATTGACCAGCATGGTAGTTGTCTTGCAACATCGAACAAAAATAAAAGACAAAGTCTGATTCTTTCCTCAATTACAATGTGTAATATTTCTGTATTCTGTCATAAAAAGAACCATAACATTGAACAACGCAATTCGTTCAATGAAATCTATCTCATTTTCTATCTCATGTGCTGTGCACATAGATGTACTACTGGCAGAGTATTCTCCGAGTTGCAAAAACTGGCCGAGTTTTGTGGCTAGCGAGTTTTTACAACTTTCACTGGCACCAAAACCTTAACGAATTTTCGGAAAAATTTCTGAGTACTTGTTGAGTTTTAGCAACTCAACGAGTTTTTGTTAAAAACTAACAGCACTCAAAGGCAAAAGAAGACCCAAATTAATTTCATTTCTTATTTCTTCACTTGTATTTTAGGTGGAAAATAATCTGAGAAACACTTGAAAACTGATTTCTATTGACTTGAAGCATTTGGAGGTGGACTTGAAGCGGATTTGAGGTGGTTTCTTGAAGAGGATGACATTGATGATTTGGAGAAGGCAAACTATGGAGGAGGGGGGTGAGTTTGGTTTCACAATGGATGACATTGAGTTGAATGAGAAATAATTGCTAGTACCAGGAGAAGCTAGAGGCAAAGCTATATCTAGGATGGAAGACGAGCCATAGACTAAGTTAGACATACCGAGTGAGGAGGCACAATCTCGCCCAATGCAGACTTCTAGGATTAGACACTCTAATTCTACCTCTCCCTTAGTCTTTTCTAGAGCTGGAAAGAGGAAGATTCAATTCTAATGATATACTTACTTTTAGTTTGCTTCCAGCAATTGACATTCCTCACGAGAATGCAATTTTGTTCTCCACTTTGTGTTTAAATATATCTAGACTAGGTTTATTTCTTTTGTGTTCTCATTTATTGACTCATTGGATGCATCTTCTCATTTAATTTTGTAAAAAAACAAAATGCATGTCTAACTAAATAAGCAATTTTATAAGTGTTTGCTGAAAACTAGACGAGTTTTTTCCAAATTGTTTTTAGGTCTTGGCAAGTTTTCCAGCTATGGCTATGTACATCTTCTTTCTTTTCTATGAAGAGTTTTTCCAACTATGGCTATGCACATAGTCTTGCTTTTTTGGAGAAGTTTTCTAAATCTGCATTTTATGTGATGTTCCTGATTAGAAGCTGGGCTGGCCAACCTCATTATTGGTAGTGTTAACTAGCACCCCTTTTATTTACTAATGTTTTATTTGACTCTTAATCATTTATGATCTTTCATATATTCTCAATCATAGAGTCGATGCCATTGTATACCTCACCCAAGCAAGGCCTATTTGTACAGTTCTGCAAATTTGAGAGCCTTGAATGCAAACTCAGAGTTGTTGAGAATAATCCTTTCTACAATTCGTATGTTCAGATCTTTTAAGGCGAATATATTTAAGACAACTGCAGGTTCAGGCTTCTATTCACAAACTTGTGTGATTGGAAAATCGCTGCTATAAATCTGTGGGAAGAAGAATGCTTGAAGATCAGACTTTATTGTATCTGTGTGTCTCTAGATTACATTCTTAACCTGCCTATATATTCTTCTACAGGGTATGTTCCCTCAAGGGACATAACCCTTGGCATATAACTAATAATTAGTCATCCCTAAGCCGGTGACCATAATGCAAATATAGTTATGTCTAACTAAGATTAGTCAGGGACAAACTAAGGTATTTACCTACAGACTGCCGACACCTATAGAGAACATATAAATTATTTTAAATGCCATTCATTGAGAATATATAAATAGAAGAGCCAAGTACGATTTGCACCATTAGACCTGTGGATTATCTAGGTTAGATTCTTAACACTCCCTTTTAACCTGATAATCCTATAAAGAGAGATCATATCTAGTAACATCAATACATATGTTAAGCAAGAATTAATACTCTATATCTGTCTGTCTTTTTTTAGTACATAGTAACATAGAACACATGATACAAAGTCATATTACTAAACCTGTGATATGACAAATCACTGCTACTAGTGATAAGACACATGTTGTGACTCATAGAAACTGGTATTTCTAAATCACAACTAGATCTTGAATTTAAGATCTACCAGAATACAGGATAAACTCGGAGAATTTCTAGAATTCTTCCTTTATCCAATTTGTGACCCATGAACATAGCAATGTCAATGTCACAAGACGATCTAAAATTCATTTGGATCTTACAGTAAAATCTACTGTTTAGGACATTATCTATGAGATCGTCACCTCTCATAATGCCTTTTGCACAAGTATTCATTATTTCAGAGATCGTCACCTCTTAAATAATGATTACACATGGTGGAGCCCATAACAGTCAATAGCCTGACAAAATAAAAAAATATTATTTTATTAATAATCAAAAGAGTACAAATGAATTACAACTCAACCACACCAAGTCTCTTTCTGAAATGTTCTATCTTTACTCTAGATAGAGGTTTGGTGAGTATATCTGCTGTCTGATCTGCAGTACAAATGTATTCCAATTTAACAGAGTTCCTGTCTACCATATCTCTTACATAATGGTAAGGAATTTTAATATGCTTGGATCTATCATGAAAAATTGGATTCATTGAGAGCTTGATGGAACTCTAATTATCGCAATGAATAATTGTAGGATTCATGGCTTGCCCAAATAATCCCACAAATAACTTCCTCAGTCATATTGCTTCTCAAGAAGCCATTGCTGCTGCAATGTATTTGGCTTTTGTGGAGCTTTGAGCTACTGAAGATTGCTTTCTGCATATCCGTGAAATCATAACTGATCCTAAACTGAAACAGCATCTTGAAGTGCTTTTCCTGTCTTTAACACTTCCACCCCAATTTGAATCGGTGAATCCATGCAAATCTAAAGCAACTTTCTCATATTTGACTCCATAATTAAGAGTGCCTTGGAAGTATCTCATAATGTGTTTCACAACAACTAGGTGAATCTCCTTAGGTTCACACATAAACTGACTTAAGGCATGAACAACATAACAAATATCAGGTCTTGTATTTACTAGGTATATTAGGGACCCAATCATCTACCTGTAGAGAGTAGAATCTATTGGAGGTGATTCTGTAGCTGCTTCTTTAAGTTTATGCAAATTGGTCTCCATTGGAGAAGACATGGACTTGCAGTTCCACATTCCAAATTTTTTCAAGATATCTAAAGTGTACTTCCCTTGATTCAGTATGATACTATCAACATTCTGTCGTACTTCTAATCCTAGGAAGTAATGGAGAAGACCCAAGTCTTTCATCTTGAATTCTCTAGTTAGATCATTTTTGCATTGATCTATAAGATGGTCATCACCTGTGATTAATAAATCATCAACATACAATATCAATATTACCATACCATCTTTATCTCTTTTATAATATAAGTTTGGATCGGCTTCATTCTTAGAGAATCCTAAGTCGGTGAGATATTTATCAATCCTTTCATACAAGGCCCTGGGAGCCTGTTTAAGCCCATAAAGAGCTTTCTTGAGTCTGCAAACAAAGGCATAAGGATCATGGGTTTCAAATCCTTCTGCTTGCTCCTGATAGACTTCTTTTGAAATCTTTCCATTGAGAAATGCTGTCTTTACATCCATTTGATGTACCTTCCATCTCTTAGATGCGGCAAGTGCTAAGACAGCTCGAACGGTAGTATATCTAGCAACAGGAGCAAATGTTTCTTCATAATCAATCCCTTCTTTTTGAGAAAAACCTCTGGCCACAAATTTGGCTTTATATTTCTCAGTATTTCCATCAGCAGCATGCTTTATTTTGAATATCCATTTGGAAGAAACAACGGATTTTCCTTTTGACCTTGGAACTATTTCTCAAACATCATTTTTCATAATTGATTGATATTCTTTTGTCATAGTTCTTTTCAGGCTGGATGTTTAATAGCATCAGAAGGATTGGTTGGCTCTATTTTGGATAAATCAATCGTATTTGCTTTATAACTAGAGAATCTTTTAGGTATTTTACTTTCTTTGACTGATCTTGAAGGTGCAACAAAATCTTGAGTTGCTTCAACTGTTTTTATGACCCAAAGTGGTGTTTTCTTTGAACTTTCCTCAAGGCTTATTTCATCTTCGACCTTTTCTAAGTTCTCCCTCTAGGATTCGGATTCACTAATTCTTTCAGCACTTGATAAAGGAGAGGGTTCATTGGAACTTATTGCTCTTTTGAATGCAAGATCTTTCTCAAAGATTACATCTCTGCTAAGTTCAATAGTTTTCTGTCCAGGTATGAAAATTCGATATGTTTTAGAAGTTTCACTATACCTTACAAAGATACCTTTCCTCCCAGATGGTTCTAATTTGGTTCTCTTTTCTTTTGGCACATGAATGTATACAAGACATCCAAAAATTTTGAGATGACATATATTGGGTTTTACTTTAGTAAATACCTCTTCAGGGGTTTTATCTTTAAGATAGGAGTGAGGACTTCTGTTTTGAATATATACAACAGTACAAAAGTCTTCCGCCCAAAGATAGTATACTAGATTTTGGTCAAAAATCATAGCCCTAGCAGCTTTTATAATTGTCCTATTCTTCCTTTCAGCTACCTCGTTTTGTTCAGGGTTATAAGGAATAGTATACTCCCTCTTGATCCCTGATTCTTTACAAAATCTTTTAAATAAGTCTGAGGTATATTCTCCTCCATTATCTGTTCTAAGGGTTTTGATTTTATGTGCTGAAAAAATTTCAGTTAATGCTTTGAATTGTTTAAATCTTTGTAGGATTTCTTCTGATTCCTTGCATTTTAAAAAATAGATCCATGTTTTCCTAGAGTAGTCATCTATGAACAAGATATAATACTAGAATCCTCCAAGAGAGGGGACAGACATAGGTCCACATAAATTTGAATGAATTAACTCAATTACATTATTTGTTTTCCTAGTACTATCATGAAAGGGACTTCTAGTACTTTTACCCAGAGCACACCCTTTACAAATACTAGGGTGATCTTTATTTAATTTAGGTAATCCGGTAACCATCTTTTCCATCGTTGATAAGGTTTTAAAGTTTAGATGCCCTAATCTTCTGTGCCATATTTCATTTGAATCTTCTGCTTCGTGAACTAGGACTTGAATGGATCTACTGGGTTCTATATTCAGTTCATACAAATATCCTTTTCTTTGACCAATTACTTTAGCTTTCTTGATGGAAGAGTTCTTAGCCCAAGTTAATAGTTTGCCATCCATGAATGCAACATTGTGTCCATCATCTTCTAATGCTGTAATTCAGATTATGTTTCTTTTAATCCCCGGTACATAAAGTACATCTTTAAGAAGAAGATTATTTCTTGTCTTTAGCTTCAAAGTGCAGCTACCAATTCCTTCAACTGAGTGTGCAAAGTTATCACCAATAGTAATTTCATCGTTAACTTTCTCTGACAAAGAATCTAGAGTTTCTTTGTATCCCATTATATGTCTGGAGGATCCACTATCAATTACCCATGCCTTATTTGAGATTTCATTTGATAGAGAGGAATACAAGACACGGTTCTTAGGGTCATAAGTTTAATCTTCTCTAACAACATTTGTATAGTTTGCCTGTTGTTTGGAATTTTTCGGACAATTTGATCTATAGTGTCCAAATTTTTCACATTTGAAACACTTTATTTTAGAAAGGTCTTTCTTGGGCTTTCCATTTTTCTGATTTCCCTTTTTCTTCTTGAAGTGCTTTTTCTTGCCTTTATAAGAGTTGGCATTAAGAACGTGAAGTTCTTCATCTTCCACTTTTGGTTTTCCTCCTTTCTTTAGTTTTCTTGACTCTTCCCAAAGACAATCATTCTTGAGTTTGTTAAAGTTCGGAAGCTGATCTCTAGCACTTATTCCTTTGTGCGAATGTTTCTCATGATTTTGACAATCCATCTATGGCCATGAGCGTTAGTTCGGTGTCATTAATGATGGTTTCTATGCTTGATAATTCATCTCTAATGCCAGCAACTCTTAGGAAATAAGAGTTTATTGATTCTCCTTTCTTTATCTGGATGTGATTTAGTTGTCTTTTTAGTGCAAGTACCCTCGTTGCATTATTTACTTCAAATGCATTCCGTAATGCATTCATCATATCGTAGGCAGTTTGGTGTTTTATAAGCATAGGTATGTTGTCATTCTTAACTCCATCCAAGATGATTTGAATGACTTTTCTATTTCCATTGGTCTATATGGATTTGTGAGGTTCAACTGGTGGCTGTTTGGATGCTTCATCAACAAACTGTTTAACATTATTTTCTTCAAGAATCAACAAGATTCTGAATTTCCATGCTTCAAAATGTTCCTTCCCATCGAATCTGTCCTCAGGCCTGATTGTATATGCCATTGGAAATGGAAGACAACTACTGAAATAGAAAAAAATCTGATTGCTGAAAATTTGCAGAGCCCTAGATCTGATAACAAGGCTCTGATACCATGTACAGTTCTGCAAATTCGAGAGCCTTGAATGCAAACTCAGAGTTGCTGAGAATAATCCTTGCTACAATTTGTATATTCAAATCTTTTAAGGCGAATATATTTAAGACAACTGCAGGTCCAGGCTTCTATTCACAAACTTGTGTGATTGGAAAATCACTGCTATAAATCCGTGGGAAGAAGAATGCTTCAAGATCAGATTGTATTATATCTGTGTGTCTCCAGACTACATTCTTAACCCGCCTATATATTCTTCTAGAGAGTATGTCCCTCAAGGGACATAACCCTTGGCATATAACTAATAATTAGTCATCCCTAAGCCGGCGACCATAATGCAAATATTAGTTATGTCTAACTAAGATTAGTCAGGGACAAACTAAGGTATTTACCTATAGATCGCCAGCACCTATAGAGAACATATGAATTATTTTAAATGCCATTCATTGAGAATATATAAATAGAAAAGCTAGGTACGATCTGCACCATTAGACCTGTGGATTATCTAGGTTAGATTCTTAACATATTCATCTTAGTATATTAGATCATGTTGAATACATTGTGAGTGAATCTCAAGAGGTACTCAACGTGATCCTGCCAAGAGTCATCCAGTATCATTGCCTTTTTGGGAGTTGCCTTTGTACTACTAGATTGCCTATGTATGCTTGAATTCGTACCATTTTAGATGATGCCTCTTTAACCTTCACAAGGCATCTTAAAACAATATTGTTGGAGGCAAAAGAGGTCTTAGCAACCTATTTCAAAATCAAATCAATACAAATTAAATATAAAAATAAAAATAAAAAACATAGAAAGTTTACTAAAGCGTAAAACATATTTAAATTTTAAATAATCTAACCTATGTTGCATGGGTACTTGTACCCATACCCCTGTGACGAATACTGGGTACTACTACGTGTACTCTAGTATTGGGTACATGTACCCAAGTACCAAATAGTCATTGGTTACTCAGTGGAGAGCATCATAGCTAGGATTTTGATTTTGATTTATGATTTTTGTATCTTTTTTTGTTTGTGTATCAACTTAATTCAATAAATAATCAATTTGAAACTTTGATACAATATTGGTTAATGGTAAACTTTATCATTATTCTGTTCAAAAGTTTATCATTTGCAATATTTCATTGTTATGTGATTTATGTACTTCACGTTTAAAGTTTGTCTTCTTTGTTATGCATCTAAACATGTAGAATATATTATTACTACAAACATATTGCAAATCTGAAACTGTAAATAATACATTACATTTTGCAAGCTTTATCAATCTTCTTGTTTTGAAAACTAATTGTTAAGACATTTTTTCAAATTTTCTACCAAATATTAAATTATATTTAAGAAAATTGACGTACCCAAGTACCCCATTCCCCTATTTTAAAAAATAGCCGCACCCATACCCGTTCATGTACCTTAAGTACCCAAGTACCCCCATCCTTGTGCAACTTTGGATCTAACTGACCTTCAAGAGCTCTCGTCTTGAGAATTGTCTAAATATGGCTTGCGACATATGGTGGTTTATGATGAACATTTGGATGGCCCTACAAATTTTTGGCATTGTTTGTTATTACATGAACAACATTTTAAGGGCCAACTTGTTCAATGGGTTAGATGAGCATGTTTGTAATGAATGGACTGCCCTTCATTTCTCTTTCACAATCCACTATTGTCAAAAACATTGCACCTTTTCTGGACATTGCAATAATATTTGTTAGATAGAAATATTAATTTCTCCCACCAAGAATGTGCAACAGTCAAACCAAATATTTAATATAGAACCTTCCCACCGCCCTTCAAGATTTTCTTCTTTATTCATATTTCACATATATTCTTTGACTGTCGTGTATTCCAGAATTTTCTTGCCCTTTCTATGTATGATTCTGGATTATTCTTAGACCTCTATAAATAGAGGGAGATGTTATAGATGCATTCATCAGGCAAAGAAGTAATAATAAACAGCTTTCTTATTTTTAGTTTTCTCTGTCTCTGCCCACCTTCACAGTGGTATTAGAGCCCAGGCAGATTGTGGAGTTAAAAAAGAGATTGTTGCTGCAAGAAAGAAGGTATGCTGTGTGTTTAAAGGGGTGCAAAATCTTAATGGAGTCATTGTCAATGTTTGTGGCAGACGCTTGAGATCAATCCAATCATAAGGTATTGCATTTTATTGTGAAGCTGAGGCACCTTTGTGACTTTTAAATTGTTTTCTTGATTTAATTACTTTTGAAAGGAGCTGGAGATCTGAATTTTTTTAATTGAGATAATTTTATTCATTCTGCTGCCATACTTATAAATTCAAGTATTTTGAAAAAAGATTGTATTTGTTTTTAAAGTATGGCATCAAGCATGAATCAGTTTATGATTCCTATATTTTCTGGCAAAAATTATGATCATTGGGCATTTAGAATGATAACAGTATTTCGTTCCCAAGAGTTAATGGAGATTGTAGTGAATGGATTTGTAGAGCCATAGGATGAATCGTTATTAACTGCAGATCAAAAGGATGAACTCAAGGAAAATAGGAAAAAGGATATAAAGGCTTTTCAAATTATTCAACAAGGTTTGGATGACACTGTTCTTGCAAGGATTAATGGCGCTACAACAACCAAGAAAGCATGGGAGATCCTTGAAACAACATATCAAGGTATAAGCAAGGTAAAAGTATCTAAATTGCAGTCATTAAGAAGAGACTTTGAAAACCTCCAAATGAAAGATTCTGAGTCAATAGAACAATTTTCAATTCGAGTTATGAATGTGGTTAATCGAATAAGATTGAATGGTGATGAGCTAACAGATCAAAAAATTGTAGAAAAGCTCTTAAGAAGCTTGCCTATTAAATTTGATAATATTATCGTGGCAATTGAGGAATCTAAGGATTTGTCAAAATTATTTATAGATGACTTGTTTGGGTCATTACAAAACCATGAATATAGGTTGATCACGCATGATAATACTTCATTGGATAACGCATTCAAAACACAAATGACATTTGGCAGAGGCAGAGGAAGAGGAAATTGAGGATTTAGAAGGCGAGGAAGAGGACGAAATAATTATCAAAGAGAGGAGAGGAGTTTTGATCAAGGAGTAAGTAGAAATCAAAATTTAAGCTCAAGGGGGTGCAATAACAATCAAGCATCAAAAAGGTATGACAAATCAAATGTCCAATGTTATTATTGCAAGAGGTTTGGTCACTTAGCAATGAATGTCGGAAGAAGCAAATAAATGTAGGCAAACAAAATGCAAATTTTTCTGAAAGTAGTCTAGGGATATTGTTCATTACATGTCATGTAGCTCAAGAGAGCTCAAGTGATATTTGGTTTCTAGACAAGTGCTTGTAGCAATCATATGATAGGAAATAGAGATATATTTGAAAGTTTGGATACCTCAATCAAATCAAAAGTGAAATTAGGCAATGATAACATAGTGGAAGTAAGTGGAAAAGGTACAATTGTTGTGATAACAAATATTGGTAAGAAATCTATTCCTAACATGTATTTTGTACTCGGTTTAAAGCATAATCTTATAAGTGTGGGACAACTTACACAAAAAGGTTATACAGTTGTTTTTGAAAATAACATCTATGCTATATTTGATATTTCTCCTAGTACCATGGTCATTACAAGGGTTGAAATGACAGATAATAGAATGTTTCCACTTCACATGAAAAGTGGAGTGATGGAGGAGAATGGAGTGAGTTTCAAGGTGATTTGTCAAGATTAGTCATGGATATGGCATTTGAGGTATGGTCATCTAAATTTCAAAGGATTGAGTTTATTGCAAAGAAAGGAAATGGTAAGAGGTTTTTTCCCATTGAAGCACCATTCAGTTCATGTGAAAGTTGCATCTTAGCTATGTAACATAGGGAAAGTTTTCCAAAAGAAATGTCATATAAAGCTTGGGCACCTTTAGAAATTGTGCATACTTATATAGGTGGTCCTATGCAAGTGCCATCATTAGGGTGGAGCATTTATTTTCTAACATTCATGGATGACTTTAGTAGGAAGACATGGGTTTATTTTCTTAAATATAAATATGAAATATTTAGCAAGTTTAAGGAGTTCAAGGCATTTGTTGAGAAACAAAGTGGTCTATCCATTAAGGTATTAATGTTAGATAGAGGGGGAGAATACATGTCAAATGAGTTCTTGGATTATTGCAGGCATCATGGAATAAAGAAGCAGTTCACTACAAGTTACACACCTCAGTAGAATGGTGTTGCCGAAAGAAAGAATCAAACAATAATGGAGATGGCAAGAAGCATGTTGAAAGGTAAGAATCTACCAAATGAATATTGGGCTGAAGCAGTAGCTTGTGCTTTTTATATCTTGAACAGGAGTCCAACAAAGATTGTAAGAGACAAGATCCCACAAGAAGCATGGAGTGGTAAGCATCATTGTATTTCCCATTTTAGAGTATTTGGTTGTATTGCATATGCACATGTTCCTAAAGAAACAAGGAGTAAATTGGATGATAAGAGTGAAAAATGTATTTTTATTGGTTATGATGAACAATCCAAGGCATATAAGTTGTTTAATCCTATAACTAGAAAAGTCATAATAAGTAGATATGTTGTGTTCAAAGAAGGAGAATCTTGGGATGGCAATATAGACAAGACAATTACAGGAACAACTCCAATACTATATGATGACCAAGAAGGAAAAGACCAAGAGAACCAAGTAGATTAAATAAATGAGCAAGGGGGAACTCTGTCAAGAAGTACACATGGAGATAACACACAAATGGAAGATGGGCAAGGAGACTCTTCAAGTCCACAAGTAAGTAATGACTCTAATCCTACACTTTCATCATTGAGATCAAGGATTAAGAACAATAAAACTAAAAGTTTGCAAGAGATTTATGAACAAGGGGACAAAATAGATTTACAATCAAATTTTGCTTTATTTGCGCAATAGCCTATAAATTTTTAAGATGCAATCGAGGAAGGACAATGGATTAATTCAATGAATGATGAAATGGAATCTATTGAGAAAAATGATAGATGGGAGTTAGTTGATTTGTCTAAGAATAAAGAATGCATAGGTGTAAAATGGGTTTATAAAACTAAGTATAAAACAAATGGAGAAGTTTATAAATATAAGGCAAGATTAGTAGTTAAAGGGTTTGCACAAGAATATGGAGTTGATTATAATGAAACTTTTGCACCCATAGCTAGACTAGATACTATTAGAATGGTTCTAGCTATTGCAACTCAAAACAAATGGATGCTTTATCAAATGGATGTAAAATCAGCTTTCTTAAATGGGTATTTGGAAGAAGAAGTTTATGTTCAACAACTACCAAGTTATGAAATCAAAGGACACGAACACAAGGTTTATCGGTTGAAGAAGGTACTCTATAGGTTGAAACAAGCACCAAGGGCATGGTATAGCAGAATTTATTCATATATGATTAAGAATGGATTTAATAGAAGCACTAGTGAGCCAACACTATACACCAAAGTCAATAAGGAAAGTCAAATTTTGATTGTTTGCTTGTATGTTGATGATTTGATCTTTACTGGTAATCTTTCCATTGATATGTTTAAATCAACAATGAAGAAAGAATTTGAGATGACGGATTTGGGTTTGATGAAATATTTTCTTGGTATCGAAGTAACACAAAATGACAAGGGTATTTTCATTTGTCAAAATAAATATGCACAATATGTTATGAGACAATTTAGAATGGTAAATTGTAGTCCAGTCTCTACACCTATGACAATGGGCACAAAATTAAGTAGAGAAGATAATTAGACTGAATTTGATTCTACTCAGTTCAGAAAGTTGGTTGTTAGTTTGATGTATCTCACAATAATTAGGCTTGATATTATGTATGCAGTGAGTGTAATTTCTAAATTTATGGATTCACCTAAGAACTCACATTGGCGAGCAAGAAAGAGAATATAGAGATACATTGCAGGGACTCTAAATTATGGCATAATATATTCTTCTTCAGATGATTTTCAGCTGGTTCGATATATTAATAGTGAGTTTGCAGGAAGTATTGATGATAGAAAGAGCACATTTGGATATGCATTTCACTTTGGAACAAGTTTTGTGGCATGGGCATCAAAGAAACAACTTATCGTGACTATTTTTTGAGCTAAAGCAAAATATGTAGCTGGTACATGAGCAACATGTCAAGTAGTATGGATGCGAAGAGTCTTGAAAGATCTAATGCATGAGCAAGAGGAGGCTAGTACAATCTATTGTGATAACAAGTCTGCTATCGCATTGTCAAAGAATCATGTTTTTCACAAGAGGACAAAGCACATTGATACTAAATATCATTTTATTCGAGAATTGGTCAATAATGGAGAAATCAGCTTGGAGTATGGTAGATCCAAAGATCAATTGGCAGATATATTTACAAAGGCATTAGTACAAGAACAATTTGAATGTCTAAGAGATCAAATGAATATTGCAAACTTTGATGTAATTAGTGGTAGAAATTAGGGGAGAATGTTAGATAGAAATATTAATTTCTCCCATCGAGAATGTGCAATAGTCAACCCAAATATTTAATATATAACCTTCCTATCGCCCTTCTAGATTTTCTTTTTTATTCATATTTCACATATGTTCTTTGACTATTGTGTATTCTAGAATTTTCTTGCTGTGTCTATGTATGATTTTGGATTATTCCTAGATCTCTATAAATAGAGGGAGATGTTATAGATGTATTCATCAGGCAAAGAAGTAATAATAAACAACTTTCTTATTTTTTAGTTTTCTCCGTCTCTACCCACCTTCAATATTGAGCAAAAGGAGATTTCTTGCATCTTTCCATTCATCAGATACTATTGACACACTTGTGTCAATCCATGAATCCGTGATGGGCTTCAAGGAAGCCTCTACATGTTTCATTTGATTGTTCAATGAAGTGGTGCACACCTTCTCACATCTTGAGCCTTGAACCTTATTAATTGATCTCACTATTTTTGCGAATGCGGTGAGTTAAGAACATTAAATGCCAATCCATTTGCATAAGTGTATCTTAGTATGTCTTGCTTGACAATGTCTCTAGCCTCATTGTGGAATGATATTTTTAAGGGCTCCTTTGCTCTTGTATTTGTCATCGCTTCTTGAAGAACACACGAGCACAAATGCGCTTTCACTATACTATAAGAGCTACCATATTCCTCTTTTGCAGTGAGTGCAAACCCAAACAAAACCTCCTCCACTTGACATTTGCTGAACCATTTCCACAATTTTCCATTGTGGACAGCTTGGGTCTGTTTTAAGCCGGGAGTTCCTAGTGCTTGAAGTGCTTGTCATTCTATGAATCTATAAACAACATGCTAAGCCACAAACCAAAATGAAAAAAAATAAAAATAAACAAGAGAATCCATTTCATTTCTAAAAAAAATGCAAATTTTTTTTTTTTTGAAAAACAAACAAAATCAACAAAAATGCCTACCTCTTTTGTTGGGATCTTCCTTTTCTATGGCTTTGACGAGTTCTTAGCACTTGCAACCTCATAGGAATAGCTCACAAACTGGCTCAGAGCATGCAACAATCACCTTTCAACATGCCTTGGGCAATGACAACCAAACAAGAGCATTAGAGTTAAGTACTAAGAAGTTCTATTTTTCATGCACAAATGCACAAATGATGTATGTTTACCTTTTTGGACATCTTAGTGGTCTGTTTTAGGATTGGAGGGTCGAATTGAGCAAAATAGACAAAAAAAGGCTTTAAAAAAGTAAAACAAGCATGGCCAAATTTTGGCCCAGGTTCTTTTGACAGAATTTTGTGCAAATTTGTAGGTTTGCAGCTAGATTTGGGCCAGCCCACATCTGAACCAGACTTTTGGCCAGATCGGACTGGCACCCTGGGCTGCCAGTTATGAATGTGGCAACTTAGCAAGTTAACATAATTAAAACAGAGAAGGATCAAAAGTGTAATGATAAAACTAAAACAAGAAAAAATAAAATGTAAAGCTTCTTAAAGAACAATAAAAGAGAAAAACCTCATAAATAATGAGAAGTTTTAAAATAAAATGATAAACAGTAAAACTGAAAAATTAACTAAATAAAATAGAATGAAGCTAAAAATAGAAGAGAACAACAAAAAATAAATAAGAAACTAATCAAAGAATCAGTAAATTTAAGAAAACAGTAAACCTCAAAGACATAAAATTGGACAGAAACACAAAAGATTAAAGGAATGAAACAAAATAAACACATCAAAATAATAAAAATGAGACAAATCAAAAAGTTATTTTGATCAAGCAATAGGAGAAGACTAGGCAAATTGACCACGTCAAAAAGTAAGAAAAAGTTAACGAGAAAAGCAAAAAGCATATTGAGAACTTGAATAAAACAAAACAAAAGAGCGAAGCAAGGGAAAGAGGAAACACATGGGAGAGTGGCCAAGATGAAAAGAAATGACCACACAATACAAACAAAGCAAGGAAAGCTGTTAGGAAGATGAGAAAGGAGAAATAAAGAGAAAAGGAACACTATGAAGGGAGGTTTGGAACAAGGGAGTTCAAAAGACCATGCCAAGCAAGTTTAATGTACCATCCTTAGTCCCTATTGAGATTATTAGCATGGTTTTTGATGTCAATGGTCTTGTACAATTTGTGTTTGAAAAAAAAAGTCTTCCTTAACCAACACTTGGGTATTCTCAAGGTAGATGTGATGCTTAGTGTTGTGTGTGTGTTTATCAAGAGCAGATTTGGTCAAACGATCATATCTATAATGCCTGCACTGTGTTCATTGATCCTAGTGCAAATGGGATGATCAGTCTCTCCAATGTATGGGGTGTTACACGAGCAATCAATTTTATAAACACTTTAGTGAAGAAGAGGAGGAAGGGGATCATTGACAGAAGGGACAAATCTTCTTGTGGTTGAGGTGGGTTTGAAAGCACAAGAAATACCATTCTTGTTAAGAATTTTAGACATCTTATTGGAGAGGCCTTCAACAAATTGGATGGTGGCAACCTGAAAGGTTTGGGATTCCAAAGGTTTCGAAACGAGAGTAACACTATCATTAGCATGGTTGAAAGCTCAAAGCATTTGCTTATTGTGGCAACCATTACATCTAAAAACTTGATAGAGGTGGCAAAACTTAAAGATCAATTTGCTCTGTCACAAATGCAATAGGCTATGGTAGTGAGAGTATTAAGAACTTCCATTATTTGGTAAGGACGATAGTAGGAAGAAGCATGAAGGTAGAGGTCAGTGTGAGCAGATATTTATAGTGGCCTGCCCTGGTCTACTCTACAGATTTGAATCTTCCTCCACTTTTTGCAGCAGTTTCTGAGTTCAGTTTAACATCCAGTTTTTAGCACTTGACCATTTTCAGAGTCTAACACATCTATTGGCAAGTAAGATATGCAGGGAGTGAAGAGCACACGATTATACTGAGAGGGGGTGTGAATCAGTATGATAACAACTTTGCCATTCTAACATTTTTTATCCAAAAAAATAACTTCAAATACTGAAATAAACTATTATGCATATGAACACAATAACACAATGTTTACGTGGAAACCCAATGCAGGAGAAAACCACAGCAACTAAATGTTTTCTTATATAAACTGTTCTTTTACAATGTTTTGTAGGCTACAACTTCCTAGACATTCCAACCCCTATGTTTGTGAGCACCGACTCACTAGAATCTCCAACTCTGTCATTTTGTAGGCTCCGACCTACTGGAAGCACCAACCCCCACTGCTTGTGAGCACCAACCGACTGCACAACAAACTGCTTTTCCACCTTGACACTGTTGCTTTCTCAATTTGTGATGGGCGCTTTCTTAGCACAACTTCCTCTTCTTATTTCAGTATGTATCTTTCAGCACACACCCCGTTTTAACTCCTTGTACTATTCCCTGTTTGTTTTCTTTAATGACAATACACGCCCTTCTTATGTTTAGAGAAATCTTCTTGTACAATAATATATGCTTTTTATATCTCCCTTCGTTGAATCTTGTTTTACATATACAAATTCAGAATATACCTAAATGTATATTAGAATTTTTAGACTATTATTCTTCTCCACACCCTCTTTATTTCAAATACATCTGTCTTAATATTCTCTTTATTTCCTATGCTCAATATACAAATTTTCTTTATATCTTCTCATACTTCTTCTATTATTCTCTAATCACTGACTTCTTATTCCTTATTCATTTTTCTTCAATCTTCTCTGATTTCTTATAACATCACCTCTCCTATATTTCTTCCTTCTTTTCTTATTTCATGTTGTTCACTGTGCAATTAACATACTTCTTTTACTTTATCTGTTCACATTCGTCCTATCGCTTACTTTTCATCCCTGACTTTTTCTTCACTTCTTTCTACTTTTTACTTATCCATTATAACCTGTGCCTTTTCAATAATGAACATGTCCATTTGTTAGTAACAGTTAGTACTTAATCATTATTGATCTCACTTCCTAATTTATGTCATTCTAAGCACAGCTTCTTAATTATTGATAATCCTCGTATCATCGATAGACTTTATTTCATTTCTATTGCTGATGTGGCTATATAACTCTTATGTGTATAAACTTCTCCAATACACAGGCGATGATACTGTAGTATTTTTCAATTTTCAGTGCTCATTTAACATTTAAAACAGGTTAAACCGACATTCAATCAAATGTTAGTATCTTTGGCATTTTGACATGGCTTAGAACATTTTATCACTGTCAGGCACGATAATAATAATTGCTCTGTTCTAAGAAAAACAGATTTTATGTTTACCATCAGTTTCTTCTTCCATATTAAAATAATCTGGTGTTTGCCATATACTCTTACGCGTAGGGAACTTTATACACTCCTCTTCCTTTAGATCATTCTGCATACATTATACTTAGTGACACAAGAGTCACTGGCTGATTCTATTGTCATATCGCGGAAGGCTTTCATATTTGATATGCTCTCGATACCTTTTACACCTGGATAGAATAACACTGATGCTGATTGTCGCTTTATCATATAAGATTTATCATGTAAACATATGCATGAGTTTGTCGCCTCATGTACATTCGATGCCTTTTGGTTTGCTTATCAAGTGATGATGTGTTAAGCTCTACTCATTGCTTGATGAAGTGTTCGATTGTTTCCTTCTGTGTATGTCTTCCAGTATGTCCATATCGGTGGTATTCATTATTTGTTTATTGTCTGGTTTGTCTCAATAAATACAGCGCTGTTTGAATTTTCTATTCATTACCACTGATTGAAACATATATTCGTTTTTATCTTTATAGTAACTTCTGCTCTTTAAACATCTGTCAATGATAAGGATTGCTATTTGGATTTCCAGTTGTTTCTATTTGTGCATTGACTCCTTCATTGCTGTATAGAACTCCAGCATTGACTCATTGCTGGCCAATGATGAATTGGTAGACAACAGTGTATAAATCATATCTAAAAACTAACACCACCCAGTGGGATTGTCACTTTATATTACTGCATAATTAAGGTACCATTACAAATTGGATGTTGATTGCATCACTTCAAACATTAGTGTTCTAATCAATTTTTAATAATTTATAATGATATGAAAATGGCTTTTCAAAAGAATTCCTGACCAAGCCAAACCAGAGATGTTATTTATCTAACATTTTCTGCCAACAGTCGTTGCTATAAATTGCCAGTTATATGATAGCTGCTTGGACTTTCAAACTTTATAATATTTGATACTATAACCATACTCACAGTCTGTTGAATAGATGTCCATTCACTTATTTTATTGGGTAATATATATATATCTAATTTGCATTATCTCTCTTCCCTGTTCCATTATCCAAGGGACTGCTCATACTCCCTACTTAGTATATACGAAGAATTTCAGTGCCACTAACATGTTCCAATCCTGCTAAGCACTGGTTGTGTATTGACTTCATCTGCTGTTTATTTCTCCTTATTTTGTTGCATTAGATTATTCTTTGCTGACCTGTACTCTTTAACATCAGTGACAATTCCATTCAAACTTTTGACATCAATGACAATATCTCTACCATCTCCCCCTTTGTCATGGATGGCAATAACAAATCTTCTAAATCTCCAACTTTCTCTCTCTCCCCCTTCGACATAAATGGCAAAGGGATAAGCAACAAAACTAGTCATCAAATGCTCCCCCTGTGAAAGTTCACTCATACTCCCTCCAAGGAGGATTCCGCTTTCAAACTTTGACATCAATGCAATTGCCTTTTCAATCTTTTGAATGAAATCTCCAAAACATCGACTCTTTTCTCAAAGGAACTAATGAATATCTCATATGTATCTCCCCCTAACTTCATGCATCTCCTCTCGAACTAAGAGTTGTATGAATTGCAAGATGCACTTTCAGTGATTTCTTCTTTTCCGTTTGTTATCTTTCTTCTCCAAACTTTTGTAGTTTTCCCCTTTCGCTTATTCTACCTTGAAGTCCATGAGGTTTCATTATTTTCTTTGTCTTCGTCAGGTTTCTTTCTCCATACAAACATAGGTCCTTTTTGCTTGTTCTTTGTATAACTTTTCTTGTATTCTTCATGTGATTCCATGAATCTGTATCTGCAGTGCTGCTATAGGTGCCCATCATTAGTTCTTCTTTTCCATCTATGAAAGTTTCTATATTATGCTCTGTATTCTCTTGCTCTGTGACCAAAATAATTGCATGAGTAACAATATCCATAAAAGCTAGGTTTATGTCCTTCCTTTCCATTATCCTTTTTAAGTTCAACTCCTTCGGATTTGGTGGATCGTTCTTCTGTACAACAACCTTCTTTAACAAAGCCTTTAAACTTATGATCTTGTTTTGTTATCCTCTCCATCATATCCTACTCCCGTCTTTCTCGTGGATGGTCTTTGACTATCAATTATACCCGGAAGAATGTTAGAACTCTTTTCAAACTTAAGATTGGTATGTAATTCAACAGTGTTTTTCTCTAAATCGCTTTTCAACACTATGACTTCTTCCTTTAATTTGGCATAATCCGCTTCTTTTACATTGAACTTCCTCATCACCTCATCTTGGAATTGTTTGGCTTCTTCTAATTGTTCTTTCAAATTCTGAATTATTTTGCTTTATTCCTTCTAGGCTTCATATAATTCTTGAATTTGAGCTCTTTGTTTTGCATTCCTCTTCTTAAGCTTTCCATTTTTCTTGTAAGCATAGTCAAGTTCTTCTATGATATCAACATCTTCCTCACTATAGGTCACTTCTTCATCTTTTGTATATGTAGTAGATCCTTCTTTGAGTTTTCCACCATCGATAACTTCTTTTGTTTCCGATTCATTATCTTCATCCTCTTTCATCTCTTTTCCATCATTTGCAAGGTCATCCTGGTTTGTCGCATCATCACTTTTTCAATCACTTTAGCTCTAGTAGTCGGTGCATTATTATTAATATTCTTCTTCGTATTTGCTATTCTTTTATTTCCTTTCTATTTTCCCATTTGTGCTCAATAGATCAACCTTCAAGTGGTTAGGCTTTATAGAAGGAACTTGCTCCGATACCAGTTGAAGAGCATGCGATTATATTGGGGGGGGGGGGGAAGTGAATCAGTATAATAACAACTTTGCCAATTTAACACTTTATATCCAAAAAAACCTTCAAATACTGAAATAAACAATTATGCACATGAACACAATAACACAATGTTTATGTGGAAACCCAATGCGGGAGAAAAACATGACAAATAAATGTTTATATAAACTGTTCTTTTCCAATGTTTTGTATGTTATGACCTAATAGAGGCTCCAACCCCTATGTTTATGAGCATCAACTCATAGGAAGCTCCAATTTCCTTAGTTCGCAGACACCAACCTAGTGGAAGCACCAACCCACTGCTCAACAAACTGCTTTTCCACCTTGACACTGTTGCTTTCTCAACTGGTAATGGACACTTTCTTAGCACAACTTCCTCTTCTTATGTCAGTATGTATCTTTCAGCACACACCCCATTTTAACTCCTTGTACTATTCCCTGTTTGTTTTCTTTTATGACAATACAGACCCTTCTTATGTTTAGAGAAATCTTCTTTTACAATAATATATGCGCTTCATATATTTCTTCATTGAATCTTGTTTTACATATATAAATTCAGAATATATCTAAATGTATATTATAATTTTTAGACTATTATTCTGCTCCATATACTCTTTATTTCAATTACATCTGTCTTAATATTCTCTTTATCTCCTATGCTCAATCCACTTATTTTCTTAATATCTTCTCATACTTCTTCTAATATTCTCTAATCACTGACTTCTAATTTCTCATTCATTTTTCTTCAACCTTCTCTGATTTATTATAACATCACCTCTATTATATTTTTCTTCTTTCTTTTCTTATTTCATGTTCGTCACTCTGCAATTAACACACATTTTCTTTTACTCAATCTGTTCACATACTCTTATTGCTTACTTTTCATCTGACATTTTCTTCACTTCTTACTACTTTTTTACAAATGACATGAAATATTATTTATATCTTATCCATTGTAACACGTGCCTTTTCAATAATGAACATGTCCTTTTGTTAGGAATAGTTAGTACTTAATCATTTTATTGATTGCACTTCCTAATTTATATCATTCTAATCACAGCTTCTTAGTTATTGATTTCTAATCACAGCTTCTTAGTTATTGATAATCCTTGTATCATCAATAGACTTTATTTCATTTCTATCGCTGATGTGGCTATATAACTCTGATGTGTACAAACTTCTCCAATACTCAGGCGATGTTACTGTAGTACTTTTCGACTTTAAGTGCTCATTTAACATTTAAAACAGGTTACACTGACATTCAATAAAATGTTAGTATCTTTGGCGTTTTGACGTGGCTTAGAATGTTTTATCACTCTCAGGCACAATAAGAATAATTGCTCTGTTGAAAGAAAAACAGACTTTTCTTTTACCCTCAGTTTCTTCTGCCATATTAAACGAATTTGGTATTTGTCATATACTCTTACGTGTAGGGAACTTTATATACTCATCTTCTTTTAAATCATTCTGCATACATTATGCTTAGTGGCACAAGAATCACTGGCTGATTCTATTGCCTTTTCGTGGAAGGCTTTCATATTCAATATGCGCTTGATACCTTTTATACCTTTACAGAATAACGCTGATGCTGATTGTCACGTTATTATATAAAGTTTTATCAGCTGACACTGATTGTGACATTATCATATAAAGTTTTATCATGTAAACGTGCGCATGGGTTTGTCATAATTTCTCATCTGCTCGGTAGTATATGCTTCATGTACATTCGATGCCTTTTGGTTTGCTTATCAAGTGACGATGTGGCAACCTCTATTCATTGCTTGATTAAGTATGACTGTTTCCTTCTACATATTTCTTCCAGTATGTCGATATCTCTGGTTTCATTATTTGTTTATTGTTCGGTTTGTCTCAATAAATACAGCGCTGTTTGAATTTTCTGTTCATTATCACTGATTTAAACTTTATTAGTTTTTATCTTTATAGTAACCTCTGCTCTTTAAACATCTGTCAATGATAAGGATTGCTGGTTGGATTTCCAGTCGTTTTTATCTGTGCATTTACTCCTTCGTTGATGTATAGAACTCCAGCATTGACTCATTGCTGGGCTATGATGAATTGGTAGACAACACTGTATAAATCATATCTAAAAACTGATAGCACCCTGTGGGATTGTCACTTTATATTGCTGCATAATTATCGTACCATTAAAAATTGCATGTTGATTCCATCACTTAAAACTTCAGTGTTCAAATAAATGGTTAATAATTGATAATGATATGAAAATGTCTTTTCAAAAGAACTCCCAACCAAGCCAAACCAGAGATGTCATTTATCTAACATTCTCTGCCAACAGTCGCTGCTATAAATTGCTAGTTATATGATTGCTGCTTGGACCTTCAAACTTTTTATTATTTGATACTATAACCATACTCATAATCTGTTGAATAGATGTTCATTTGCTTATTTTATTGGGTAATATATATATATATGTATGTATGTATGTATCTAACCTGCATTATCTCTCTTCCCTGTTCCATTATCCAAGGGACTGCTCATACTCCCTAATTAGTATATACGGAGACTTTCAGCACCACTAATACGTTCCAATCCTGCTAAGCATTTGTTGTGTATTGACTTCATCTGCTGCTTATTTCTCCTTATTTTGTTGCCTTAGATTATTCCTTGCTGACCTGTAGTCTTTAACATCAGTGACAATTTCATTCAAACTTTTGACATCAATGACAATATCTCAACGGGAAGTCGTATCACAGTTTACCAGTAAACCTTGTTATTTCATTATCTTAGATGGTTCGACTAAGACAATCTATTCATAAAAGGTGTAATTACTATTATCAAAAACTACCCTCAGGCAACTGTGAGAGTCCCTGTGCAGCAGCCTGACTGTCTAATGCCTACCTTCTGCAACAGTGCTCAGAATCTGGAGTCTTGGTGCCAATATCAGAAGTTTGTATTGCCCGCACTTCTGTCTTTTCCGTCTGCTGGAAAACCACCTCGTTGGTGTTTCTGATTAAGATGTGTTACTGGTGTTCCCTGCCAGTATGTCTCTTGTTCTCTTCTTCCGGCTTGCCTCCCAAACCTGAAGTGATGATCCTTCTGTAACTCCTGCAACATTTGTGTTTGGATCCGACTAATCTTTCTGAAGTGTGCGTGAATTGAAACAGGCTTCCCACTTTCTCCTATATCCAGTTTATATCTACCAATGACCAGTTCGATATCGCTTGTTTCCAGAATTCCCTCCGTTAGATTCCTCTCTCTGACCTACATGTTACCTCTTTGACCCCGTAGCCACTCAAAATGGAATGCAATCTTGTAATCCGCACAACACTGTGTTGGTTCTCAAAACTGCAGATTGGAATCCTACGAGTCTTGCCAATTTGATGCTGGAATATCCAACCGGTTATGGCCGACTTGATGGAATTGAACAGTGTGATCTGAGTTCCCTGCACTTCTGGCTTTGCAAAACCAAGGTGGGTGTACCTAATCTTGAACAAAACACTTAATCCCAAGATGCTTATAGCAGATTGGTTAGAATACGAATACAATGAAAGTTTTCCAAATGGTAAGAACTACAGTTAGTTTTTAACTTGCAAATTATGAATTAAGAATATTAAATGAATATATGAGTGTTTTTAAATAAAAGTAATTACTATAGATGATTGCAACAAATGAATATATTATTTCTTGAAAGGAAAGATATGAAATAATTGCCAGGGTATCGATTGCGAATTTGAAAAATATAAAGACCAGTGTCGAAGGGCAATAGAGTCAGTATTATTAGTTTAAAACATACAACTTTATAGAATTCCACACACATCAATTATAAACAATTTAGTAATCAAGCTGCAACAGATCAAATATATGGACACAATTTTAAAATAGTATAGAGTGTATTTTAACTCTTGTGGTTCGGAGACAAACCGGACATAGATTTAGAAACAATTAATTATTTCTCAATATTTATGATGTTCGATTTTAAAATGCCATAATTGATCATGTCCACTTATCTACCATATAAATTATTTATAAAATTAAAAATAATAATTATAAAGGACAAAATTATATAATATTTTAACTCTAGAGCTTCATGCAAATGAGATAAAATAAATATTTCTTATTGATCATGTCGGAAATAAAATTGTACTGGAGACACTCCTTACGAATGATCCATCCAATGCAGTTTGACTCCAGAATTGCATAAGAATTTATTCAATAATCCATAATCCACAGACTTAGTTCAAAAATGCCATATCTCCACCAATGAGAAAATAGTATATCAGTGTGCAATGATAACTTGTGTAAAATTTTAAGAATTGTATATGTATATCAATTGTAAGATTTTACATCTTTTATTTATAGTGGATGGAGAGGTATGTCCTCAACCATCGCACCTCTTAATAAATAACTAATTGCAACGTTTAAATGTAAGTTTGATTCATGATTTATGCTTCTTATCTTATACGATAACCAAGCCCAAATTAAATAATCGGTTTGGGAGAAAACCGTAACCCTGATGCTTGATATCGCATAGACTCCTCCTCTCCATATTTTATTAATCAGCTTACTTCCATCAATTCTTTTGAATGATTGCAGTTCTGGCTATGACATCCAGACATCTATCATCGATTTATATTCTGATGGTATTGGTGAACATTGCTCATGCGACAAAATTGGTCGCAACATGAACGGGAAGACATCTGTGACCTTTCCGTATGCATCTCCAAACTTAGAATATTGCTATATATTTCTCCATAATGATAATCTTCCTCATACGCACACACAGCCATGTGAAATTACTGTAAGCTCCAGTATGTTCGTGATTAAGTAATCAAATGCTTCTAATCACACAATCCATATTCTCGTATCACAAGAAAAGTATTAGTCAGATATAAACTATCAAAGAGTATACAAAGTCACAAATATACCCTCCATTTTAAACAGCTATGCAAGATGTGGAAGCCCAAAAATCACCCATTGAACACATCCGTCTCCTGACACTTAATTGATATGTACGCCTTCATCGATAATCTCAGATAATAAATTATGTTCATTTCAATCATGGTCACATTTATTCTTAACTCTATTGAGTATCCGGTATCAACGGGAGACCCTTGACTAGCAAATTTTGTGAGTCTTTTTGTGTTCTGAAACCTCTTTATCACTGTCGCTGGATATTGATGATGTTAATATATTTGAATCCACATACTCGTATGTTATTGCTTATGATACTTCTTGCTCATGGTGCCTGTTCCATTGTTGATTTATATTTTCCCTGTATTTGGATTCGGATTTTGACTTTTCCTAATGGCACCACTCACGTGGACTCATCATGATCCCTGAATGATAGTGGCTTCGCATCATATCATGCCATAGGTGACAATAACAATACGCAACCATATACGTGGAACTTGAGAAAAATATTTTCAATGCCTTTCCAACAATGTAGAGAGAGTTCCTAAAAAATGCCATATTTGTCATTGAGTAATGCTGCTAGGTCATTGACATGATTATGGTTCCATTCGATGTGATGCCTGAGTTATTCATTAAATCCTTGCCGTTAGAGCCATGTTCGTATTGCTGTTTTTGTATGCATGATAGCTTTTGAGTCAACTCCTGATGGCATATGGACTCGTCATCGCTGTATTCATGATTTTCTTCTATGATGAATTGGAAGTCTTAGTAAATTATAATACTTGTCCCGCTCTATCCTCCATACTGTGTGAAGTGGAAGATCATTAAATACCTCAAACATGGGTTATGAAATTTTACGCTTGTCTGGCTTCAGCAGTGATAGAGTTACTGTTTCTTATGTGGTTAAATAATACTAATCTGATGCTCTCAATGATATATCTCTGACTGTATCCTTTCTTTATTTTTCCATGGACTATGATATGGCATTTAGTTTGACACAGCAAAAATTATGACATTAATTTGGATACATTGCTTCATTCACTATTATAGCCAATACTTTCTGATTGAAATTTGGTACGTCTATTGTAAATTTCTGATGAAGGATATGCAAGGAAAGATTACTCTATAAGCACTAAACGGAACCATCAAGCCCAGGTATGCTGGGTAGACAGCATATGCAAGTATCTTCGATATCAATAACATTTTGTCCTAAATGCCATCTCTGTATCTGTGTTAGGTATGTGCATTGGGTATGAGTTATATGAATATCTGATTGTTCTTTCAATAACAATATCACATCAACACAGGCAAATAGTCAGGCCTTCATTTGTCTTTTCGTGTTCTTTCTGAAAACTCTTCTTTTCCTGGATTGAATCACTGTTGTTTGAAATATCACTGTTCCATCTAGAGTTTGCATACTCACACAAATCCTCAGAGATAATTGGCTATGTACTGATAAGGAATTAATTTCTGTAGAAAGCATCTTCGTACAGGTCAATGATTTGGTCTGGTGAAGATCAGGCAGCACCACAATTGTATTTGCATCTGAATACTTTGCACAGACCTGGTGCTTATTAGATTTTAGTTGATATATTTCCAGAACTGTATACATACTTCATCTTTCTTCTGCTCTCATGAGATTGATCCTTACTGATACCTGCCATCAAAACTATCACTATTGTTTAATAAATTAATTGTGTCTTTTGCTGCTGAAGGCTCTTCTTATATGGCTGAGTCTCTAAATACATTCGTCTCTGAATTTATGTTGCCTGGTGTGTCTTTCCATCAGGATTATATCACTGTATAACTGATGACCATCTCAAGACAAAGACGATGCTATGTAATTGTTATTGGTGAAGTCGACTGCTCATTGGGACTGCAAGGACATCTTTGTCAAGTCTTATATTTATCAGTCATCATAAGTCTTCGTGTCTTCTTGAGACCATCATTTCTTTTATAATTGATATCAGTCTTCAAGTTATCCTTTGTGATAGATCAGACCTAATAGATTAAGAAGCACACAATATCACATAAAGTCTGCCATGAGAATGCATACTGTCATCTCTATATGGCTGTTTATGTCTTTTCAACATATTAATTCTCCGTATATGTCAATGCTGCATGCAAATTTCACATCTGCATAGTGTTCAAATAGGAATCCGTAAAGAAGCTCTTGTTTGAGGTGAGTAATCCTTGTTAACATCTTAAAGATGGGACATTGATCTCCAACATCTCTTCACAAGTGGAGACTAAGTTTTGTGAAAAATCCAGGCTCCATCACACAGGTCGGATGTTGATTTTTCAAGGGTAACTGCGTGCTTGTTGCTCATGCCATGCATCCACAAGGTGGCTGGAAACATCGTCTCTGCTATGTGGTGGTTTCCATCTAAATCTTGAGGATTGGGTTCCATACCAGTGTAAGCCTGTAACACAAAATCATTTCCTGTTACCTTTATGCATGGAAAGCTCTGTGCTCAATTCTGTCACTTTTCTTCTTTCCTGGGAGACGATGAATGTTCAAGACTACCTACAACCTACATAACTCTTAAAGATCCTACTGTTGAAAATTCCTTCTCCTGCTCCTGTGCAAATGCTATCCTGAGCAAATCTTTCATTGCTGAAGATAGGCCAATTCTGACAAGACTCTGTATCTCCACAGTAGCCTAGGCAACGTGGTGAATTACTGACCAAATTTTCTGCAATAAAATTTTCACTCTCCTTATGCACTGCCAAGACTCCCAAAATTGCCTCCCGACTCTGTAATGCTTGGGCCTATCTCACTGCCTGGGCCATGTAGCTAAATTTAGCTGGCATCCCTCTGACTCTTTCATTCTTGTTTTTTCTTCCACTTTCTTAATACATACATTTACAATTTTAAACTCTTGTCTTGAAGCGCATACAAATATATGTTATATTTGTAATTTATTAAATGCAAAGAAAGATGGAAAGAAAGCACTTAATAATTTTTCACCGATGTTCTGAAATTAGAGAGGGACATTACAATCTTCTAAAGACACTACAAGCAAGGGTGTCGTCTAGTTAGTGATGAGGACATCAAGTAAAAGCAGTTCATTATTAGATTCAAGCTCTTTGCTAAATTGGATATAACTAACTAGGCTATTTAGGTGGGAGTGGAAGAGTTCAAGTTGATCATGTTCACGAGGCCAACACAGATCAGTGTTATCCACATAGCATTTCCACAAGCGAGGTTTGAGGAGGATACAGTTAAGTGCCATCTCTTTGAAAATTTACATGGAGAGGTTCTATTTAAAGGTTGGGCTATGATAGGGGACAAGGTTGAACCTATGGCAAATCCGTCTGTTTGTTCATATTGAACTGTGAAGTATGTGGAGTGAAAGCAAAGATCAACCAAAGAAGCCATTCCGTCATTACTTTTCTGCCATATTTTCTGAACGACATCAGTGATAGGAACTTTAGTGAATAAGGACACTACATCGAAGTATATCCTTGTCTTTGACCTTTTTATCTTGAATAAAATTGATGAAATATTTGGAGTCTGAATTTTCCTATAAGTGGAGAGATCAATTTAGCAAGAAAAGAGGCCAATTTTCGTAGGCAGTAATGGGAAGTACCAACAATGGGTTTTAGAGGTATATCAGGTTTGTGAATTTTGGGAGCACCATAAATACGTGGGGTAATTTCTGTTTGTTCATATAGAACTGTGAAGCAAGTGGAAGGAAGGCAAAGATCAACCAAAGAAGCCATTCCATCATTACTTTTCTGCCACTTTTTCTGAATGACATCAGCAATAGGAACTTTAGTGAATAAGGACACTGCATCAAAGCTGACAAGCATATCCTTGTCTTCAACCTTTTTATCTTGAATAAAATTGATGAAATATTTGGAGTCTGACCTTTCCTATTAGTGGAGAGATCAATTTAGCAAGAAAAGAGGCCAGTTTGTAGGCAGTAGTGGGAAGTACCAACAATGGGTTTGAGAGGTATATCGGGTTTGTGAATTTTGGGAGCACCATAAATACGTGGGATAATTTCATTACAAGGAAGGAGACGTTTGGTTGAGTTGTCAAATGTTGTTTTGGAGATAGCAAGCTTGAGTTTTCTAAAGGTTGATAGTGCTATCTCTCCACCTCCTATTGTCATTCCTACATCTTTCCCAATGGTTTCTATTGAGGTTATGATGGAAGGGCAGATTCAATTTGATATTTCCAATTCTCTTATTGCTGAGTTGTCTATGTGGCATAGGAAGTATCATGCTGGGAGATTCAATAGGTATTGTTCAGATATAGATTCTTAGAAGATGGATGCTTTGGATTTGGAAACTAAAAGACAAGGTTGAGGTTACAACTATGTTGAATGATTTATTTTTTCTTTTTCCTATCTGGTGGATTGCTCTAGGATTCTTTTAGATGGTACCTAGTTTCTTGGAATGAATTGCCTTTGTGTTTAAAATTGGACTCTAGTTTTAACTATAGGAATGATTCCACTTTCAAATTTCTTGTTTCTGTTTATTAGTAAGGGTTGCCTTTGAACTATAATATATTGAATGGAGATTTTTTTTGAGTATACCAAATTTATGTGGGTAATATCACATTTCGTAGATTTCATGTTTTTGTGGAAAATAACCATGTGCTCCCTACCCAGATTTTCTGATTCTCAAAATTTGGAATTTGGGTACGACAGATTGAATATGAAAATTCTTTGGTTATTTGCCATTCTTGTGGCGAAGTGGTTCATGCTTCAACTGCTTGCTTGGGAAATAAGTAAAACCATTCGGAAGAAAAAGGAACAATTTCCTATTTTTAAGGAGGAATCATTTTTTTGAGGAGGTACATAAAGAAGATAATAATAAACAAAGAGAAACCCTTTAACAACTGTTCAACAATGAATGCCTATGTTAAAGCTCCGGGACTCGAAGATGGATCTGTCAATGGTCGAATGTTTTCTTCTTGTCACGAAAAAATAGATTTGCAGAGAAAGATCCTTGTTGATCTTGCTTTGTAGTTTGTTGTCCCTTTGCTCTTCTTTTTTGTTCTGTTACATTATGTTCTATCCTTATCTTTGTACAAGGTTCTAGGCCTTTTCAAAACCCTGCTTACCTAATAAAAAACATCACTCATTTGTATTACAACCATATACTCTTTATAATGCCCTGTAAATCACCCTTACATTGTATTTCAAATCAACCAAGTAGGAGAAGTAAATATTGTGTTATGATATTTCTTGGGAATAATTGTAAAAGCATAGAAATATAATAGACCACATTGAGGGTTTGATCTTCATTAACCAGATTATAATAATCTATGGATATGATATTTGATGATATGATCATACGGGACAGAGTTTTCTTTTTTATGTGTAGGTTTAACTATGTAGAGGGACATACCCCTTTATCCTAATTTAAAGGGATTAGCGTATTAGCTTATATTTAAGATTAAGCATTCCTCAAGTGCTTATCCTTATTAGAATTAGAAATATATCTTAATTTAGCTAGGAATATATCATATTAGGATTGTAACACTCCCTTCCCTTTCAGAAAAGCATTGTCCTCAATGCTTAGCAAGTCTATAATCTGTTGTTTTAATCGTGTATCATTCCATGTGCATCTCCAATTGGCAAATTCTTCCACTTGATTAGGAATTTTGAGGTCACTCTATTTTGCAATCAGGTTTTGGAAATCATATGAAATATTTGTATATTTGTATGAATACTTTTTTTAATAGGATTAGTAGGAAACAGATGAGAGAGTCCACAAAAATATGCATTCTTAATGAGTCTATTACATTAAGATTATTTGCCTTTGGTAACCCCATAGTGATGTCCATTAATATTCCTACCTAGTGTTGTGTTGGATTTTGGAGTGCCTAATATTTGTAAGAGGCTTCGAGGCTTTTATTATTTCCTTTTTAGTATGTTGGCATTTCAACATTCCACCACAAGTGTTTGGATAACAGGTATGAAAAAATCCTCAATAGTATCTTGTTAGTTCAAAAATTGGTCTCTTAGGGTCCATCTTAACACCTAAAGGTGATACCAGATGTCTCGAGTGCTCTGCTAAAGACACATTTGGATTGTTTTACACATATTTATTGTCTTCCAATTAATTAACAATAGGAATGTGAAACTTAACTTTATAAATGATCTTGTTTAGTTTCTTGCGTGAGCACATTCTCAATGGATCATCCTTTTTGTTAACCATAAACATAAGGGGTGATTTGGAAACAAAATGTTGGTCCATGTCATAGTTTTGATACAAATTGTTATGATATTTTTTGGACATGTTTGAAAAAAACCAGAAATGTAGCAGACCACTTCAAGGGGGTGGCCTCCAATAATCAGATCATAACATATAAATTCAATGTTTGATGATATGGGAGAGAGTTCTTGTTTAATTATAGGTTTAGTTATGGACATTCCTTCTCATCCTAATCAAGAGGTATTCATATATTAATTAATATTTATTATAGGGTTTAGCACCACAAGTGCTTATCATACATATAAATAGATGATATTAGGATCATAATATATTGTTGGACATAAGAGCATCATTAGATCTGCCTTAATGGAACAAGGAGGTTCCTAGTTTACTTGTCATTTTCTTCAATAGCTCTTCTCTTCTTATGTTCATCTATGGAATTCTTCTGATCTAAATTAATTTTATTTTGTAAAAGTTTTGAGAGCTTATCTCATATCTTCAGCAAAATATATATGAAGTTTGTCATGTTTATATATTGACTATAAGATGATCTTGCTTGCCTTGACTAATCTCTTAGAATTGCATCTCATATTGCAGGTTCTGCAAGAAAAGGGAATACATATCTGGGATGGAAATGCATCAAGAGATTACCTTGATAGGTATTAAGGGCATCCTCTTTCTTTGTGTATGAATGCACATTTTCATGTGACATGATAATGCAAGGGATTCTAGTTTATTAGTTTCTTTTCCTTATATGTGATTTGTGCTCCGGAAACACTTTTCAAATGATGGGAGTATTGCAAATGGGCGATGAACTTTGTTGATCATAAACTGTTACAATATGCAGAAGTGTGGAACAAAAGAATTGAAAATCCTTGTCATATAAATGCCCATGGTTGTTGAAGTTGGAAGCCTCAGGAATGGTCACCTTAAGTTGGAAGAGCTTAAACAGTGGATACTTTGTTCTGTATTGTGAGACTAAGAATTTGCCAATAGCAACAATGCAAGATCTACAGGCCAATGAGTAGCACAACAATAAGAGAGACCAGATGGACAAGATAAACTGTATTCTCATCAATTATGCATAACCAAGCTAACTGAGCTACAATAGATTAATGAATGAGTACAACATAGACATACCTGCTTATATAGGCGAGGCATGATAACTAGGAGATAAGCAAGAGATAACTTATCACCCACATAAGGTGGAAGCACATGTATAGAAAAGGTGGATCATCCTCCTTTGTGCAATAAAGTATGTGCAACATCTGGAGGATGATAACTGCACCAAAGGTGGAGACAACACATAAAGTGGAAATTTGACAACTATCATCACCTAAAGTGGAATTTCCTTTCCACCATGTGCAAATCAAGGTGTAAACTCCTAACTTGTGTCTTAGATGCAAACTCCTAACTTATGTATTATCCTAAGTAAGCTTAAGTAAAGGGTAATTAGGTGAATAATTAATTACACCAACACTTATTTTGGGATTTGGTTGCCCCAGATAAAGAACAAATGCCAACTGTTTACTTTCAACCCCTTAAGTATAATATCTTTGAATAATAAAAGCTGATCTTTAATAGTAGCTGAATTGGATTTTATTGTGGTTTATAATTGTGGAGCGTGCTTCATATTTTAGTTTTCTTCCCTGAAATTTCATGCGCTTTTTGTTTCAGCATTGAGCTGAAAGAAAGAGAAGAAGGTGATTTAGGACCAGTATATGGATTTCAGTGGAGGCATTTTGGAGCTAGGTTGGTAAAGTATTCTGTAAGAAATTCTGATTTAGTAGGTTTTTGTATTTAGCAACGAAATCTTCCTTATCTACGAATTACTCAATGTTCAATATGCTGCCACAGGTACACTGATATGCATGCAGATTACACTGGCCAAGGCTTTGATCAACTGGCAGATGTTATTCACAAGATTAAATGCAATCCAGAAGATCGTCGGATTATTCTTTCTGCATGGAACCCTGCAGACCTCAAACTCATGGCTCTTCCCCCGTGCCACATGTTTGCTCAGGTCAGCTCCTAATTGTATAACGCTAAACTCCTACATCTATTTGCATTAACATTTCTTTCTTCTATTTAATGTCATTCTGATGTTTCATGTACAGTTCTATGTGGCCAAAGGGGAATTGTCATGTCAAATGTACCAGCGATCCTGTGATATGGGTCTTGGTGTGCCTTTCAACATTGCATCCTATGCACTATTAACATGCATGATTGCTCATGTTTGTGGTATGTTGCATATGTCCTAAACTTCATTTACTCTGAATTACTGTATCCTATTTTAGTCAGAAAATCTGTGTTTGGTTTTTTTGAATTTGGTTTTTATTCACTTCATGTTATCTTTAGTTGAATCATGAATGTATTTCCAGATCTCATTCCTGGTGATTTTATCCACGTGCTTGGAGATGCCCATGTATATAAAAATCACGTTGGTCCTCTTTTAGAACAACTTCAGAATTTACCTAAACCATTTCCAGTAAGTCTTTGTCTAACCTTTTTTTGAAACTGAGGTTTACAACTGTATTTTTTCCTGCAAACTTCTGCTGGATGGGTGGTATTTTATGGCAAGATCCCTGTTGTTCATTTCTTATTATTTTGTACTGCAGATTTTGAAAATCAACCCAGAAAAGAAGGATATCGATTCATTTGTTGCGAGTGATTTCCAGCTTCTTGGATATGATTCCCACAAGAAAATAAACATGAAAATGGCTGTGTAGTTGTGAGATTGTGAGTAGTGGTTCTTAACTCAAGAATCATAATGAGGTCGAGTTTTATGTCATTCTGGATCCAGGCTTGTGTAATTTCCAGTACTTGACTACGCGAGCACATAATCTGTTTTTGTATTTGCATTTTTGACAAAGGAGAGGACAAAATAGGGTTCTTTTACGATGCACGGAGGCCTATAATTGATCATCCAAAGATTATATGTATGAGCTGTTATGTTTTCTTATACTATTTTCAGAAGATGATCTGAAACTAAAGGACACAGCAATAAGAATTGCTTATTTGTGGTACCTTGAATGAATGAAACTATATTCTCTTAATATGAATATACAGGTTTTGAAAATTAATTTTTTTAATTGTTATAAAAGCCATGTTTTTTTATGTTGACTTTATGCTAGTATTTTCAGTTTCTGATGTTTGTTATTTGGTTTTGCTTATTATTCGATGCGATTCCATTTGTCAGAGATAAATCATTTTTTTGTGTGGTAATTCTGAGCAATTTGTCAATGATAGTAGGATATACTTACTGTAGACAAGATCATTTCTGCTTAGATGGCCTTCATTTTTTGGGGTAAACCAGTTTAGATATGTTTACTTCTTTTAAATAGTAATGTGGCACTTACAAGGATTTTTTTCCTGCAGAAATGATGGATTTTGCAGGCTATTATTCCCATTCAGTTAAACTATTGTGATTTCGCATTTTAATTTTCGGATCAATATAATTGTTGACTCATATACATCATACATGTACGCATCTGCTCCTTGATCTATATTGTTTTGATTCGATATGGCCTACCATTCATGCAGAAATTCTTAAGGGCCATTAAAGTGTCACTGAAAGAAACATGCAAAATTTCATATTCTGTAGAACTCTTTTCACTGTTATTGTTGACAAGTGACTTATTTTGGAATATATTCATACTTTCCTAACTATTTTTACGTTGGCCTACATTGATTTGTAGTGCTATCATATTCTGTTTCAGATATTGTGTTCTATGTGGACGAATGCCCACTGTGATCCCTGTCCTTGGATATTCAGTTCCATTCTGCATGGTAGTTTTGATGAACTTTTAGGCATCCTTTTCTTACCTTAAATGCTCTCAGATGTATGACACTAATTCATGGTATTAGATCAGTTCTTATTAAAGCTAACCCTCATGCTCCGCTGATATTATGCATGAGGCGAGTAGTTAAGTTTGCACAACTCAACTGAGGAATGCCATGACCTTAGTGGTAGAGAGCTAGAATCATATCAGGGTTATTTAGTTTTAGATTAAGGTAAAAACAGGTTTTGAAGGGGTTCCGAAACCCTTTATATAAAAAAGAAAGATATATTATGAACCACTACCAGGTTTTAAAAGGACCTGAAACCAGTTGAACATCTAAACCAGGTTTTACAGGGACTTGAAACCAACAGCTGTATCCAAAAAAAGCAACCAGGAAATACACTGGATCTTGGAAAGTAAATAGACTGGAAGGCAAGGCAACCAGTAAAACCTCCCAGACCAGTAACCAGCGAGCCAGAGCCACACCCCGCTCACCATCACAAAAAAACCAGTCAGAACAGGGGAACTTAAGATTTTCCTTTTGATTTAAAGTTTCCCTTACGCAACTGAAGGTTCATATCTAAAGGGGGAGCTAGAATCATATCCGGATTATTTAGTTACTACATAGCAATTTCCAAAATAATGAGCTTCTTTGTCTTAGTTATAAGAAGATTGCATAATTTATGATGTTTGTTATTTCTTTTCTGTGATTATTTTATGTGTTTAGTTGCAAACTTAAGAACAAGAAGATTTAGATAAGCACAAAGGATACAATACAGAAGACTACTATACTGAAGTATAACTTTGCACATCATTTTTGATACATTAATAGAACAATTCTAGATCATTCTTTCCTCTTGAGGGGCTATTATCAGCATTGTGTGTCTAGGTATTGTGTATTGTGCTTGGTTCCATTACCAAATTGTACGTGAAACTAGAATGATAATTAACCATTTTAGTTAAAATTTATTTTTAGCTAGTTCTCAATGTAGTTCCCACATTTGTATGTCAGTAGATGTTACCTTGGTGGGGAGTGTTGGTGTTTGAAAATGTTAAAACAGTGCTAAAACTATTAAGCGACAAAAGGCTTAATACCTAGATATCAGTACATACACAACCTAAATAATAGCCAATTCTCATTGTCACTTGTCTATGCAAAGTATTAGGACCCAACTTCAACAAAACCTCAGACGGTTTTTTACTCTTTTGACTCTGAAAAAACCAGGGCAGGTGTACCCGGGGATGGTTCAAAAATGGAACAATTGTATGAGAATTATTTTTAGTTTCATTTTGATTCTCATTTTCAAATCCTCAAACATATACATAACTCTTACCAAATTGGTAAACACATCCCTTGAACAGACATGGCCAAGAAATCTTCTATAGATTTGCAGATGTTTTTAACAGCAATGGCTAAATGAAGCTAAAACATTCCATGCAGGCAAGTGTTGGCCAACTTTGAATATCTTACAGGAAATAAAAGTAAAATTTGATTTTATGATGTATTTTGAAAAAACCAGTCATAATATACTTCTCTTTTGGCTGAAAAAAACTTTCGATCAGTGCCTAATCCATTGGGGTTCAGAGTCTATAGTAAATTCTTAGATCTAATTTATTGCTTTGCAACAAATTCTTATCAGCAATTCTTATCAGAATTTATCATTCAAAAATCCTTTTCAATACCTAAGCAATCTCATCACATTCATCAGAGCCCTTATTTAACCCATTGAATTAACAGCAATAATAAATGGATGTACAACCCTACTAGATTGCAATCAATTGCATAAGCTTTTACTCACACAACATCAAGGTAGCTAAGTATTTAAAAGGAGACACAATTCAGAAAGAACTGATATGGGGACAGTTCATAATTTGTATTCATTTCTTTTGAAAATGGTATATCCTTTACAATAGACCCAGAAAGACCTTCAGAAAAGAAGCACAGTTCTTTCTACATTCATGTATTCTCAGAAATTTTGACAGAAAAGTATACTACAAACTTGCTTTCCAAATGTTTGGACCAAAAACATGACTAAGCACAATACTTAGTAAAAACAGAATTCGGACCATTCTTTAGCCTTGGGATCTCACTTAAATAGTGTGAGATGCAACAAGCTTCAGGCTAAAGAAGGTGACAGGTGTCCTTTTAAAAGAAAGACAAAAACAAAATAACAGAAAGATTAACAACATTTCTTGGCGGGTCCCTTTCTGTTATGCTTCTGAATTGTTGAGACAAGAGCACGATCTGACCTTGTAGTCATTCTTCACTTTCGAAGTACATACCCATGAGGTCTGTAAGTGATGTATCATCTTCTGTTACTTGCAAACTCACTTTAACCTGGGGATTTTCCATGTCATCATTGTTGATTACAAGGGTAACTATTACTTTTGCATCTTCTTCCTCATTGTCTCCTGACATCAGTTCACTAAATTGATTTTTTCACTCGTTAAAAGTATCATCATCTGGCCAATCAAAACTTAGAGTTTCTCTTTGTATCTTTATTAAAGAATTTGCA
This sequence comes from Cupressus sempervirens, assembly GCA_028749045.1. Lineage (NCBI taxonomy): Eukaryota > Viridiplantae > Streptophyta > Pinopsida > Cupressales > Cupressaceae > Cupressus > Cupressus sempervirens. The sequence continues at coordinate 39,652,881 of CM053786.1, read as the reverse complement.
TTTTCCTCTAAATCATCAAATTCTTTTATCATAGCAGTATAATACAATTGTACTTTTACCAGCTCCTCGTTTGTCTTTACCCAAAACCAATGGCCAGTCTCACTGATGATGTTTATTATTCTGTTATCGAATAATTCATCTATTTCTTTTTTCCATTTTTCTTTTTCCTTTACTGTATCAATAGATTCTAAAGCACAAGGAAATAGGGTGAATTTTTCAGCAAGATATTTTGAAAAACAGAGTATCAATCTTCTCTATAAAGAATCTCTTTCATTCTCAAAATTTTCTAACTTATTCAATAAATCAAAAATCTTTTCAACTTGATGATAAGGCATTTGGACTGCAGATATACATATAATTGTAATATCATTATTTCTCTGTCTCCATTTCTGTGCAAGAGATTTTAGTCCATCCTTTTCTTTATTCAACTCATCCATGAGGGTTACAATCCTTGTCAACTGATCATAAAAAGTTGACCATTGTATTTTATCCCTCAAATATGTCACACCCTGCTTCCATTTTTCTTCCTGCTGATTTCTAAATTCTATCTGCCACTCATGTAATTTGGTTTTTTCTGCTTCAAATTCCTCTGCAGTATAGAATTGGGGTCTTTCAGGGGTGTTAGGTATTTCAATGATAGGGGTTAATCCAACAGATGACTGTGGAGGATATGCAATTCTCAGTGTACTGGATTCTCCCACTTTCCTTTTTCCAAGTATCTTCTCCAATTGAGATACCCTTTTTTCCAGCTCAATTCTCCTTTTTACCTCTTGATTATAAGCATCCACCACTATTTCATATTTACTGTGCATATCAATCATTTCTTTCTCTTCTCTTTCTGCAGTGGCCAAGGCAAATTTAGAATAATCCACATTCATGTGGGCTGCCTGTACATTTGAAGTATCAGCAACTCTCCTTACAATGATACTCCCTGTTAGTCCTGAATCATCAGGCTGTGATGAAGTAGTCCTGGATCCTCTTCTCAGGGACCACATAACAAGGGCAGCTTGATCATTGCTGAATGCTGTACCCAAGAATTCCTCTTTATTTGGATCTTGTAGTCCTAAATTATTTGATACAGAATTAAAAATTAATGCATCAGCAATATCCCAATTGGGCAATAATAAAACATTTGCATTTTTTACCATCTGTCTACCCTCATCAGGGGTTATATTCTGGAACTCTTGCATCATTTGTTCCTTTATTTGATTTTGAATGGAGGCCTCATCCATTTCTGGATGTTCTGTTTTCATATTTTTACACCTTTTCTCAAAAATGTGCATGTTTACCCTCCATGCAAACTGATGGAAAGCCCTAGATCTTACAAAACTGTTATCAGACAAAAAATGTTGACTGACTTGTTCCAAAACAGGGTCCAATTCCCTTCCTCTGAAATCTGCTATAGTTAATTCAAAACTTGGCACAGGAGGTTCCTGGGGGTTCCCTTCATCAATTTCTGCTTGTGTAACAAAAATTTCTCCTTGTGACCCCATTTGTTCAAATTGCTCATTGGTGAGCTGCTCTTCCTCAATTCTTATTGGAGTTTGAGAAGGTGAGTAATCTTCATCAGGGGATTCTTCTTCCCTTATTATTTTTCTTCTTTTGGGAGAAGGTTCAGGGGGTCTTTCTTCCAGGACAGTACTGGTAGATTCAACTACCTGTTTTTCTTTGTGTACAATGGGCATCTGTTGCCGAACAATAGTGTATCCTGTCTTCTTTCGTACCACCAGTGGACCCATTCCAATGTTGGGAGTGAAACCCAATTTTCTCATAACCTCTCTGGCTTTGTCTGGAAAAGAATCAATAAAATGCTGTTTCTTCTCATTCATTACTTCCATTATCTCAGAGAAAGTACTCATGAGATTATTTATCTTATCTGCATTGGTTGCAGCATTACTAAGAGGATTGTAATCTTTGTCAAAACAATTAATAAACTCCAAAATTTTTGAATAGACTCTCCATTTTTCTTTCTTTATTTCTTTCTCATGGAGAGAATATTCATTTCTTATTATATCTTCAGGAAAATAGAATTCATGCTGAACTGGACGAAGCTTGATTCTAAGTCTAAGAGCAGAGTTAAAGAAACCTTATGTATCACAAAAATGAGCATGAGACACTGCCATCTTATATTGATCCAAAATTTTGTGGAGAAAGATCCACCCTTCTTTAGTTATCACAAATTGGTGGGCTATAGTGCAAGTAGGAAAAATTGATCCTGTTCCCCTTTTGTGCAAAAAGGCCTCCTCCACTCCTCCCAACTCCCACAAAAATTCAGCTATCCCTACCTTTAAAGGTACCTGATAGGGTAGTACATGGGGTGTTCCTTTGAATCCATAGACCCTAATGACAGTTGAAACTGAATATGGGATAATATCTCCCCAATTATGTGAAACTTTTAGACTATGGGGTTTGTCCATAGGCCTAACAAGATGCATTAGTGCCTTAGGAATTCTGAGATTATCACTCAATATGAGGCATCTTAGTTTGGAGGCAGAGTGCCTATCAAATCTAACAAAGCTAGCATTTTCTGCTTCCCAAGTCATGTCTGCACTCCATAATTGGACTGGCAGTGCCTCCCCCTCTTGTTCCCTATTTAAAACCATTTCTTTACCAAAATAAGTGGCCCCTTTAAAAAGAAACATATGCATCAATAGGGAGTACTGACCCCAAACCTTTTCCACCTTGCCCTTTGCAATCCCCACCAATCCCTGGTGAATCTCATTAGCCAAGTAAGATGCAAAATCAAAAATTATTTCCACACCAAAAGAGGAGATTTGGGTGATCATATACATGAAGCTCACCGGAATAAAATCTTCTTCGCCCTCTCCGAAGACTTTGCACAGGGTCCTATATATCTCTACTGCCCTGGCATTAAAACATGATTTCTTGAATGGTTCTTTAGAAGACGATGTTATGGTTGGGAGGCCTCCAATCCGACCTATGCGGGCTTTCAGTGCACCTGATCTAACTACATCCCTTTTGGACATATATTCTTTTTCTAACTCTATCAAATTAATGGGCACATGATACATAGTGAGAGGTCCCAGACTGAAAACCTTCCTAATCTCCTCGGGACTGATGGTAACTAAAGCCTCACCATCCATTCTTCTCACTACCTTAGTGGCTTGGTCATAATTTTTCGCTATAGCTTCAAGCAGGTCAAAATCCATAAACACACTGGGGACAACAAGCTTTCCAAGATCAAAATTTCATATATTGGCATGAGGGGCATATAACTTCCTTTCTGCAAACCATTTTTAAAATAAAATCAAACCAGTTTGAGAAGTTTGAGCATCCTGAACCCAATTACCCTTATCATACAATCCATCAGCTATCCTTAGCTTAGGGTTCAGTGAGGTTAACCTCTTAACTTGCACTGTTTCTACAGTAGACTCAGGAAACAACTCAAGCAAATCATCATGGACACTTCTATCCAAGTAGTTTATTGCACCTGAAAATCCCTTCTTCGGAGGCATCTTGGGCTATCTTTTTAGAACTTAAAAACTTACGAAGATTATGGTAGTATTACTTGAATTTTTTCTCTGTTTTCCTCTGTATTCCTGCAAATTTTCAGCGAACAGACAACTTGACAATTTTATCAGACCTTGGCACGCTTTTCTTTCAGTAATGGCTTCTGCACAAGAATGGCTCCAAATCTTTGCTCGTGTGAGATGAAACTGATGAAATCTCTCTGTATTATACTCTGTTTTTCCTTACGGACAAAGCTTTCTTGTCTAATTAATACAGAGAGTGGCACTACATTTTTCATTTAAAACTGCGTCGTCGATCTTCAAAGATCCTACGATCATGTGGTGCAGAGAGAAAAACTAGGAGTTGTATTTGCCATGTCAGTTATTTTACCCAATGAGAACTTGCCACGTACATAATTCTTTCTTTGATGGCGCTTATATTTGGATCCACTGATGACTGATAACACGTGTCAGCACATCGCTACTTCGTTATGCATAAAGAACGAGCACCTTGCCATAGCGAAGCGGCGACAATCGTTGATCTGATCCGGAAATGATCGAAAGATATGCTACAAAGCTTCTTAAGAGGGAAGGCGGCGGGCCCAACTCGCTATGTCGCTATAATTATCTCCCTTGCAACTCTTCATAGCGAGGAGACGACAGCCGTTGATCACTTACCAAATCAAAGGTGAAGAAAAAACACAGGATCTCCTGATTTATATTTGCTATGTCGCATGGCTTAACAAGCATGCAACTTGTCATAGCGAGGTAGCGAGCTCCGTTGATCCACTTCAAGCTGACGTTCAGGATTTTTTGTACATTCAGTCAGATAGGCATTAATGAGAATCGGATCTCTGCATAGTTGGCACATGTCAAAATTTACCATAGTCATTTATCATTCCACGTCACCAAAGATCTTGTCGATCTTTTACCATTTTACGGGGCCTCGCTAACTCGCTAACAGTGAAGCACCTGAATTTTCCGATAGCGAGGTAGCGAGCTCCGACACTTAAAAGGATTCCGTGCCGAAAAATGCAAGGGTTACCCAGTAATCACTTCTGTCAATTAAAACTGATTCTGACAACGGTATTTATGACTGGTCATGCCACCTAGTGTAATTATGATACAAGCAAGATGCAATGTCATCATCTTCAGATTTTCATGTGGCCTCGCTACTTCGCTAACGACGAAGTGCCTGATTTTTCCGATAGCGAGGTGGCGGAACGTCCGGTAAAACCATCATTCCGGCTCTGATGTCAGATATTCTAGTGGGTCCCTATCCTTTTTGGACGGTAACTTGCAAAGTGTACCTGCACAATAAATCATTTAATAAGCAAATCTCCGATCGCCGTATCTTCACTTTACGGTCGCGCCTCTTAAAATACTCAACACTCGTTACCTCGCCATACTTAATAAGCATGCAACTTGTCATAGCGAGGTAACGACAACGGTAGATCTAGTCGGATCTGACGGTTGGGACAAATAGGAAGAAAGGTAACCCGGGAGGAAAGGAAAAGGAATATGACAGCATATTCGTCTCTTTTGAAAATTCAAAATTTCGCGCCCGACAATTTATGAATAGAGATGAAATAGGGTTTACATGATGATTATTTCTTATGGATGGATTATCCAAAACCCTATGCTTCACTTAGGAATATAACATTTGACTTTTCTATGATTTAACAGAAAACTTCTACTACACAAAAAGTCAGACCAACAGTGGCTCTGTCTGGGGATGATAGACTACTTGAGTCTATGCAAGAATTCAGAATCTATGGGAGAGCAGACCACACATCCGGTAAGGTGACAACTTCTTCAGAGAGCACAAGGCAACACACAAAAACAAAGATCCAGACTGTACAAGGATTTACAGAAAACAAGACGACAGGAAAGCCTAAAGCTACTGTTCATGGAAGAAAATAAGTATTTTTTCAAGAAAAATACCTCTTCAAAAACTGTCCATGAACTTGCAATTCAATAATATTATCAAATATATCTTTGATTATGTAAGAATCTTCACCCCAAGCATTCTGAATGAGATATGGGCCTAACCAAATGGGATCAAATTTGCCATGTTTTCCTTTATCTTCAATTCTGACATTCCACATTAAGACTAGGTCTCCATTTTCAAATTTCTTGTTTACAGTTCTTTTATCATAGAGTGTTTTGACTTGCAACTGCAACTTTTGGTTCCTCAGAGATGCTTCTCTTCTGGCTTCGGTCAATCCTACCAATTCATCCATTCTTTGTTTCATTTCATCAGTAGTATCTTCATCATATGATTGGATGTAATTGTATAGTCCCATCAAGTTGTTCTGGGGCATTCTAGCTTGAATTCCATACACTAAATCAAATGGAGCTACCCCAATTGCCTTCTTTACAGTTACTCTGTCAGCCCATATTGCCAACTGTAACTTGGAATCCCATGCCCTTTTATTATCATCCAAGGTTCTCTTAATGATTTTCAACAGGCTTTTATTTGTAGACTCAGCTTGTCCATTCCCTTGTGGATGATACGAAGCAGATGATGATCTTGTCATTCCATATTTATCACAAAACTTGATGAACTCCTCAGACCTAAAACACATAGCATTATCTGTGACAATTCTCTGTGGACATCCAAATCTAGAAATAATATTATTCAATAGGAAATTATTTACCACTTTACTTGTTGCATTTCTGGTAGGGATAGCCTCTACCCATTTTGTAAAGTAGTTAGTAGCAACCAGAATCCAAGAATAGCCAGTGCTAGACTTGGGGAAAATTTCTCCTATGAAGTCCAGACCCCATTGTTGAAAAGGTGCTTGAGTTTCAACTGGCTTCAGTGGAGTATTTCCTGAGAATTTCAGCTTTCTAGCAAACCTCTGACAAGGATCACATTTCTTAACCATTACTTGAGCATCTTTGAACAAAGAAGGCCACCAGAATCCAACCCTCATTATCTTATGCGCAGTAGTTTTGGCCATGCAATGTCCTCCACATACTCCAGCATGCATTTCTTTCAAAATCTCTTTTGCCCTTTCTTTGTCAACACATTTCAACAGAACTCCCTCAAAGTTTCTCCACCATAAGTTATTTTGAACCATTACATACCTGATGGCTTGCAATTTAGTATTCCTTTTTTCATTATCAGGCAGATGGGAAGGAACTTCCATATGTTGCAAGTAATGTATAACATTGGTGTACCAGTCACACTGGTCCATGTCGCAGAAGTCAACTCTGAGATCATCATTTACCAGGTTTATCTGATTAGCTTCTAGGTTAGTTTTGGCCATGAGTTTGGCCAAACCTTGACCTCTTACTAACTTAGTTATCTGCATATCAATGTTAAATTCTTGGATTCTATTGATCCATCTACATCTCCTTCCTGACACTTCCTGTTGAGAGAATATATCCTTAACTGCAGCACTAGGTACAAAAGCAATAATAGTAGCACCTACCAAATAACTTCTGAATGCTTTTAGAGCCTTTACCAAAGCATATGCTTGTTTTTCATTTATTTCATACTTCAGCTCAGCATGTTGCAGGGATTTGCTGAAAAAGGCAATAGGCTGCTCATATCCTTCTTGATTTTTCTGTAATAAAACTGCAGCTACAGTATGGAATGATGCAAACGAAAAAATATGCATGGGTTTTGCATAATCTGGGGTCCTCAACACTGGAGCATTCTTTATTGCAGTTTTTATATCCTGGAATGCCTGTGAAGGTTCACCATTCCAATCTATGACAGCTCCTTTCTTGAGCATTTTTGAAATGGGTCTACTAATTTCAGCGAAATTGGTAACAAACCTCCTCAGAAAATTAACCTGGCCAAAAAAGGACTGTATACCTTTCACATTTTTAGGTTTGGGGATTTTATCAATAGCTATTACCCTTTTTGGGTCTATTTTTACCCCATCCTTAGACACTATGTGTACTAATAACTTTCCTTCTGTGACCCCAAATGAGCATTTCTTTGGGTTTAAAGATACTCCATATTCCAGGGCTTTCATAAATTTTTTTCCAAGTGTTTGCAGTGATCTTTAACCTTGTTAGAATACGCTGTAAGATCATCCTGGTACACAACCATAAATTTGTCAATATACTCATGAAATGCTACATCCATGGCTCTTTGGAAAGTAGCTCCTGCATTAATCAAGCCAAAAGGCATCCTCACATACACATATGTTCCCCAAGGGGTTGTGAAGGCTATTTTGAACTGTTCACTTTCTTTTACCAGAACTTGATTATATCCAGAAAAGCCATCCATCATTGACATCAATTCAGAGCCGGTCACTTGTTGTAACATGGCTTCCATATTAAGTAAGCCATAATTATCTTTTAGAGATGCAATGTTTAGATTTCTAAAATCAACACAAAGCCTAATATCTCCATTCTTTTTTCTCACAGGAACCAAGTTTGAAACCCAAGTGGAATGCCTAATTGGTTTGATTATTCCACCATCTCTCAGTTATGTCAGTTCTTCCTGCATTTTTGGGGCAAGGGTAGGATTGATTGGCCTCTGTTTTTGCCTAAAAGGTCTTACATTTTCCTTCAACGATATGAGATGCTGGAAAAGATCCTCCCTATAAACCTTAAGGTTATCATATGACCAAGCAAAAACATGCCTGTACTTTCTAAGTAGGTCAATCAATGCTTTTCTGATTTCAACAGGCAAACCTTGGCCAATGTAAACCCTTTTAGGAATTTCATCCGTACCCAAATTTATTTCTTCTAGCTCCTGGGGTTTGGGGTCATTTACTCCCGATTTTACTCTGTCTTGGCTATCAAAAATATTTTCCAAGACTACCAATCCCTTCGGCATCTTATTTGTTTTTAATTGCATTATTTCTTGACCAAAAATGGTTTCCTTCCCATTTATGGTTTCAATCAGTCCATTGCAGTCCATCTCCTGACCATGGTACTTGTCTTCATTTAGCAAAAAATTTATAATATCTTTGTCATCTTCAAACACCTGCCAATTTTCAATGTTGTCAGGTATAGAAGGTCTGTTTTGGACCTCAATATGGGAGATTCCTGCAAATGATATTTCTTTTGGTTTGATGGCTACATTTGCCAGAAGATCAGCCATCTTATTCTGGGTCCTATCTCTCCATGAGATCCCAAATGCATCAAAGAATTCTATTTGATCCCAGACTGCATTTCTATATTGTTTTAATCTCCTATTTTTTGAGGAGTAGGTTCCTTTGATCTGAGAGATGATTAGTTCAGAATCTCCTATGACACACAATTTCTTAATTTTGTGGTGTGTGGCCACTTTGAGTCCTAGCAGCAATGCTTCATATTCAGCGATGTTATTAGTGCAGGCAAACTTCAAGGTGAATGAATACCTGAAGGTGTTATTTTCAGGGGACACAAAGACTACACCTGCCCCTGCACCCTCTTTAGAACTAGCCCCATCAAAGAACATTGTCCATAATTTTGGTGAATTCATGCAACATTCAACCTCATTTTCAATGATAGCAGACAAGTTTTCCACTTCCTAAATAATTAATTCAGCCCTGAAAGCATTAATCCCAGTGTCTAGGAAACAAGTGGTATCTTTGTCAATTTCTTCACCTAAGATGTGGTTAACCCTTGGTTCCCTATTTACCCTGACAGCTTTGTCCCCTATATGGAAGGTGGCATGAGTAAGGTCACATTGTAGGCTCCCCCCCATGGCAGCACTCCATTTTCTGGAAAGTAGCATCCCATAGTGTGGAGGTATATCTACCACAAGGACAGACATGGTTAACTCTACCTCAGGAAATGTAGCCAGTTTGAATGGTAAGGCATTTATAGTACCTATTACTGGAACCTCTCTAGCATCCATCCCTCGGCATCTGCCTTGCTTAGTATCCACCTTCAATCCTAGGGCTTCCATTACTTTGAAAGGCATTATAGTGTTGGAAGCTCCAGAGTCTATCATACAATTTTTTAAGGTTTTCCCTTTTATGATTAGACTAAGGAAAAAAGGATCAATATCTTCTATGAACGCAACTGATGAATCATCTAAAAACATCTGAGGAATCTGGGATATAATACCACTGTCCTTTATTATTAATGGGGTCTGCTGGGCTACAGCTTGATCATCAATAATATTGTTCTTTGCTATTCCACCCAACCATGACAAAGCCTTATTCTTATGCTCTTCAATTCTAAAAAGCTCAGACAAGGGCACTTTTACAGTAATTTGAGATAACATGGAAATCATATCAACAGGTTCAACCACAGTAGGTTTTACAATAGTACCTAGAATCGAAGTCTTTTGAGTAGTAAGCACCACTTTTTGCTTGACAACATCCGGTACTGATTTCTCTAGTTGCACTATTGTTTTTGTTGCTCCACCTATTTGAAATTGAACCTTCTTCTTTGGTTCCCATTTCTGACCCTTGTTCTCCTTGATCTTAGGCACATCTATACTGACTTTCTTGTGTTGATCATTTATCTTACGAGTGGTGTCTTTGATGAGCACACTAGATGGCCTTCCTGCATCATTATTTATTGCTCTATTTCTCAAATTATAATTACTATGGACTTGTGAAATCATTTCGGCTGTAATTCTATCAATTTCCTCCTTGGAGGGGATTCTTAAATTTGTGAGACCTATGTCAGAAAATGTATTGCATACCTTATCTGTATCATTCTCTTCATCATCTGAAAATATTTGCTGATGATGTAACTGGTAAGCAATTCTCTGGCTAGCAACATCATTCTCAGGTTCTTCTGAATCAGAATCTATCAAATCATCACATGTGTTCACCATATTGCAGCTTATATCATCATGGTTTTTCTCTTCAGTTTCTTCTTCTGCTTGCACTCCTTGAGCTTGGGCGAACGACTGGGCAACAACACAATAATCAACAGAATGAGGTGATTGGCATATAATGCACCATGGTACATCATCATTCATATTTACAGTGTTCCTTTGCAGGGGGTCTGGAGTAGCCTTATCTTTCATATTTTGGGTCTGGTTGGGAACTGGTTTACCATCTTTCCACTGAGTGGTGTAAGGGTAATTCTGCATCCTAGGCTGTCTATTGAAATTGTTGTTATTCACAGGGGTTCTCTCAGCAGCATTTGGCTTATTGAAAATAGTGGGATTCATCTTCTTGAGCATTTCTAAAACATGGCCTATAGTAGGTTCTTCAGGCTTTTTTCCTATGGGAGTTTTGTCACCCTCCCTTTTATTATTATTCTTAGGATTAAAAAGCTTAGGATCATCCCTCCTCCCTAGTTTTCCAGATGCCTTTCTATTATTTTCTATATTCACTGCAACTCTATAGGCATCTCTTAAAGTTTTAGGATCCTTATCTCTCAGTTGATAGGCCATTTTGCTATCAAAAGCATTGAAATAGGTTGTGAGACAGACGTCTTCATTTAACCTCATAAACTGAAAAAGTTTGTACATCCCCTTTTGAAATCTCACATTGAAATCAAATGTGGATTCATTTGGATTCTTCTTGATATTGTTGAACTCATTCAACATGAATCCTGCATTAGTATTGTCCCCATATTGCTCTTTGAACAATTTCTCCGAATCACTCCATGAAGTAATACTATCATCAGGCAACCTCCTGAACCAATCCCTTGCATCCTCTGTTAGTGAATGCACAAATAATTTCATCACCATGTCCTCATGCTCAACTTCATAATCATTCAGCATGTCAATGAAAATCCTCAAATGTTCTTCACCAGTAACAACATTATTTCCAGAAAACTTAACCACTTTATCCCTTAAATCAAAAGATATGGGATGGGGGGCACCAGGAATACTGGCAAATGATATTTGTCTATATTTTTCGAGGTATATAGGTTTCTTCTGGAAACCAGGAACATTAGAAGTACTAGCTGTATTAGCTTGACTCAGGGGAGCAACTTGGGACAGCTGTGGTGGGACAAATGGGACTTGAGTGCCAATATTGGAAGATGAGGTAGGAGCAGATTGGGGTACTGTCTGAGTCGGGATTATGGGACCACTAACTGGTGCAGGGTTTGTAGGTGGGATAGACAAACTAGGCCATGAATTCAATGCAGAATTAGACTTTATGAATTGGATTTTCCTTCTAGTTTCTGCAGCCTGAGCTTCATTCTCAACCTTCTCAAGTTCTTTAGCAAGGTCTTCCCTCTCTTTTCAAGCCTTCTCTAGATCTAGATCTAATTTAGATATGGGGGATTGTATAGGTTTGCTCGGTATAGCTTGAGGCTCATTTATTTGGATTCCTATAGCCTTGCCTTTCCCTTTATCTGGAACTGTTCCAGTGGGCTCTACTGGATCAACTTGAATGGGTTTATAAGCTTGAACTTGAGCAATAATTGGTTCTTGCCTCTGATTTAGGCGTTTCTCCTATTGTTGAACTTTAGCTCTTAGATTATCAACATCTCCAAAGACATCCTTATGGAGAGTTGTGGTATTCTCTTCTAATTTTTTATTTTGCTCTTTCAAAACAACCATCCTTCTTAGCAGAGTATCTCTTTCTATTATTGCATCCAAAGTGGCTCGTTCCCTCTCCTTTTCAAGACGAATGCATTTAGCTTCTTCCTCAGCAATCCATTTCTTCAAAAATCCTATTTCAGATTGCACTTCTTTAGAGTCTGCAGAGGTTGCCTCGGAATCAGCAGGGTCATCCAGATCTATAAGGTTTGGTTCCATATAAGGGGCTACTCTGGGATTAAAAGGATTATCAGGTGAACTCCTAAATCCAAGCCTACAATTTATATCCGCTACAGGCTCTGGTCTTAATGAAGCAATTCCCATAGTAGATACGTCCTTGTCTTGAAAAACTCTCTCATCCGGTAATGGGGTACTGAAAAATACCTCCTAAGAGTCTTGTAGTTTCGGATTCAGAGCTAAGCGAAGATGACTCTCTTCCTATTACTGGTTGATAATGGGAATTTACAGAGGCATTACCTCTAGGCTTCCAAGTAGGATTTGGATCTGTTCTTTTCTTATTTTGGTTCTTCCTACCACCTTGGGGTAGATTAGTATACATTGATACATCGGGATTGGCTCTAATGTAAGCCCTTGTGTTTTTTCTCTTGTCAGCCATATTCTTCTTTTGTTACAATAAGCACTAGCTTCAAAACCTTGACTGAGTCACCACCCTCTTTTGGGAAAAAATATAATAACACTTTTATTGACAGAAAGAAAACAATACACAAGTAGGAACAAAAATACGGCACAGACAGACCAATCACTGATGTTGTAAGACTGCAATTCTTGCTTGTTAGATAAGACACTTGGATAAGCTGGATGCGTCAGTGTGTAGCAATGGTACTTGGGTTATATCTTCTATGAATCTTCAAGGTTTGACACTAAAGATTCCCTTATAGCCACGGGAAAAATAAAGATCACACGACACACACGTACACAATAGGACTAAAGACAACTGCAGTACTTTTTTTTTTACAGATGTGGTAGACATTCCCGAGCAGAGTCGCCATTTTGTTGGTGTTTGAAAATGTTAAAACAGTGCTAAAACTACTAAGTGACAAAAGGCTTAATACCTAGATATCAGTACATACACAACCTAAAGAATAGCCAATTCTCATTGTCACTTGCCTATGCAAAGTACTAGGACCCAACTTCAACAAAACCTCAGACGGTTTTCTACTCTTTTGGCTCTGTAAAAACCAGGGCAGGTGTACTCGGGGATGGTTCAAAAATGGAACAATTGTATGAGAATTATTCTTAGTTTCATTTTGATTCTCATTTTTAAATCCTCAAACATATACATAACTCTTACCAAATTGGTAAACACATCCCTTGAACAGATATGGCCAAGAAATCTTCTATAGATTTGCAGATGTTTTTAACAGCAATGGCTAAATGAAGCTAAAAAATTCCATGCAGGCAAGTGCTGGCCAACTTTGAATATCTTACAGGAAATAAAAGTAAAATTTGATTTTATGATGTATTTTGAAAAAACCAGTCATAATATACTTCTCTTTTGGCTGAAAAAAACTTTCGATCAGTGCCTAATCCATTGGGGTTCAGAGTCTATAGTAAATTCTTAGATCTAATTTATTGCTTTGCAACAAATTCTTATCAGCAATTCTTATCAGAATTTATCATTCAAAAATCCTTTTCAATACCTAAGCAATCTCATCACATTCATCAGAGCCCTTATTTAACCCATTGAATTAACAGCAATAATAAATGGATGTACAACCCTACTAGATAACAATCAATTGCATAAGCTTTTACTCACACAACATCAAGGTAGCTAAGTATTTAAAAGGAGACACAATTCAGAAAGAACTGATATGGGGACAGTTCATAATTTGTATTCATTTCCTTTGAAAATGGTATATCCTTTACAATAGACCCAGAAAGACCTTCAGAAAAGAAGCACAGTTCTTTCTACATTCATGTATTCTCAGAAATTTTGACAGAAAAGTATACTACAAACTTGCTTTCCAAATGTTTGGACCAAAAACAGGACTAAGCACAATACTTAGTAAAAACAGAATTCAGACCATTCTTTAGCCTTGGGATCTCACTTAAATAGTGTGAGATGCAACAAGCTTCAGGCTAAAGAAGGTGACAGGTGTCCTTTCAAAAGAAAGACAAAAACAAAATAACAAAAAGATTAACAACATTTCTTGGCGGGTCCCTTTCTGTTATGCTTCTGAATTGTTGAGACAAGAGCATGATCTAACCTTGTAGTCATTCTTCACTTTCGGAGTACATACCCATGAGGTCTGTAAGTGATGTATCATCTTCTGTTACTTGCAAACTCACTTTAACCTAGGGATTTTCCATGTCATCATTGCTGATTACAAGGGTAACTATTACTTTTGCATCTTCTTCCTCATTGTCTCCTGACATCAGTTCACTAAACTAATTTTTCCACTCGTTAAAAGTATCATCATCTGGCCAATCAAAACTTAGAGTTTCTCTTTGTATCTTTATTAAAGAATTTGCATTTTCCTCTAAATCATCAAATTCTTTTATCATAGCAGTATAATACAATTGTACTTTTACCAGCTCCTCGTTTGTCTTTACCCAAAACCAATGGCCAGTCTCACTGATGATGTTTATTATTCTGTTACCGAATAATTCATCCATTTCCTTTTTCCATTTTTCTTTTTCCTTTACTGTATCAACAGATTCTAAAGCACAAGGAAATAGGGTGAATTTTTCAGCAAGATATTTTGAAAAACAGAGTATCAATCTTCTCTGTAAAGAATCTCTTTCATTCTCAAAATTTTCTTACTTATTCAATAAATCAAAAATCTTTTCAACTTGATGATAAGGCATTTGGACTGCAGATATACATATAATTGTAATATCATTATTTCTCTATCTCCATTTCTGTGCAAGAGATTTTAGTCCATCCTTTTCTTTATTCAACTCATCCATGAGGGTTACAATCCTTGTCAACTGATCATAAAAAGTTGACCATTGTATTTTATCCCTCAAATATGTCACACCCTGCTTCCATTTTTCTTCCTGCTGATTTCTAAATTCTATCTGCCACTCATGTAATTTGGTTTTTTCTGCTTCAAATTCCTCTGCAGTATAGAATTGGGGTCTTTCAGGGGTGTTAGGTATTTCAATGATAGGGGTTAATCCAACAGATGACTGTGGAGGATATGCAATTCTCAGTGTACTGGATTCTCCCACTTTCCTTTTTCCAAGTATCTTCTCCAATTGAGATACCCTTTTTTCCATCTCAATTCTCCTTTTTACCTCTTGATTATAAGCATCCACCACTATTTCATATTTACTGTGCATATCAATCATTTCCTTCTCTTCTCTTTCTGCAGTGGCCAAGGCAAATTTAGAATAATCCACATTCATGTGGGCTGCCTGTACATTTGATGTATCAACAACTCTCCTTACAATGATACTCCCTGTTAGTCCTGAATCATCAGGCTGTGATGAAGTAGTCCTGGATCCTCTTCTCAGGGACCACATAACAAGGGCAACTTGATCATTGCTGAATGCTGTACCCAAGAATTCTTCTTTATTTAGATCCTGTAGTCCTAAATTATTTGATAGAGAATTAAAAATTAATGCATCAACAACATCCCAATTGGGCAATAATAAAACATTTGCATTTTTTACCATCTGTCTACCCTCATCAGGGGTTATATTCTGGAACTCTTGCATCATTTGTTCCTTTATTTAATTTTGAATGGAGGCCTCATCCATTTCTGGATGTTTTGTTTTCATATTTTTACACCTTTGCTCAAAAATGTGCATGTTTACCCTCCATGCAAATTGATGGAAAGCAGTAGATCTTACAAAACTGTTATCAGACAAAAAATGCTGACTGGCTTGTTCCAAAATAGGGTCCAATTCCCTTCCTCTGAAATCTGCTATAGTTAATTCAAAACTTGGCATAGGAGGTTCCTGGGGGTTCCCTTCATCAATTTCTGCTTGTGTAACAAAAATTTCTCCTTGTGACCCCATTTGTTCAAATTGCTCATTGGTGAGCTGCTCTTCCTCAATTCTTATTGGAGTTTGAGAAGGTGAGTAATCTTCATCAGGGGATTCTTCTTCCCTTATTATTTTTCTTCTTTTGGGAGAAGGTTCAGGGGGCTTTCTTCTAGGACAGTACTGGTAGATTCAACTACCTGTTTTTCTTTGTGTACAATGGGCATCTGCTGCCAAACAATAGTGTATCCTGTCTTCTTTCGTACCACCAGTGGACCCATTCCAATGTTGGGAGTGAAACCCAATTTTCTCATAACCTCTCTGGCTTTGTCTGGAAAAGAATCAATAAAATGCTGTTTCTTCTCATTCATTACTTCTATTATCTCAGAGAAAGTACTCATGAGCTTATTTATGTTATCTGCATTGGTTGCAGCATTACTAAGAGGACTGTAATCTTTGTCAAAACAATTAATAAACCCCAAAATTTTTGAATAGAATCTCCATTTTTCTTTCTTTATTTCTTTCTCATGGAGAGAATATTCATTTCTTATTATATCTTCAGGAAAATAGAATTCATGCTGAACTGGACGAAGCTTGATTCTAAGTCTAAGAGCAGAGTTAAAGAAACCTTCTGTATCACAAAAACGAGCATGAGACACTGCCATCTTATATTGATCCAAAATTTTGTGGAGAAAGATCCACCCTTCTTTAGTTATCACAAATTGGTGGGCTATAGTGCAAGTAGGAAAAATTGATCCTGTTCCCCTTTTGTGCAAAAAGGCCTCCTCCACTCCTCCCAACTCCCACAAAAATTCAGCTATCCCTACCTTTAAAGGTACCTGATAGGGTAGTACATGGGGTGTTCCTTTGAATCCATAGACCCTAATGACAGTTGAAACTGAATATGGGATAATATCTCCCCAATTATGTGAAACTTTTAGACTATGGGGTTTGTCCATAGGCCTAACAAGATGCATTAGTGCCTTAGGAATTCTGGGATTATCACTCAATATGAGGCATCTTAGTTTGGAGGCAGAGTGCCTATCAAATCTAACAAAGCTAGCATTTTCTGCTTCCCAAGTCATGTCTGCACTCCATAATTGGACTGGCAGTGCCTCCCCCTCTTGTTCCCTATTTAAAACCATTTCTTTACCAAAATAAGTGGCCCCTTTAAAAAGAAACATATGCATCAATAGGGAGTACTGACCCCAAACCTTTTCCACCTTGCCCTTTGCAATCCCCACCAATCCCTGGTGAATCTCATTAGCCAAGTAAGATGCAAAATCAAAAATTATTTCCACACCAAAAGAGGAGATTTGGGTGATCATATACATGAAGCTCACCGGAATAAAATCTTCTTCGCCCTCTCCGAAGACTTTGCACAGGGTCCTATATATCTCTACTGCCCTGGCATTAAAACATGATTTCTTGAATGGTTCTTTAGAAGATGATCTTATGGTTGGGAGGCCTCCAATCCGACCTATGTGGGCTTTTAGTGCACCTGATCTAACTACATCCCTTTTGGACATATATTCTTTTTCTAACTCTATCAAATTAATGGGCACATGATACATAGTGAGAGGTCCCAGACTGAAAACCTTCCTAATCTCCTCGGGACTGATGGTAACTAAAGCCTCACCATCCATTCTTCTCACTACCTTAGTGGCTTGGTCATAATTTTTTTCTATAGCTTCAAGCAGGTCAAAATCCATAAACACACTGGGGACAACAAGCTTTCCAAGATCAAAATTCCATATATTGGCATGAGGGGCATATAACTTCCTTTCTGCAAACCATTTTAAAAATAAAATCAAACCAGTTTGAGAAGTTTGAGCATCCTGAACCCAATTACCCTTATCATACAATCCATCAGCTATCCTTAGCTTAGGGTTCAGTGAGGTTAACCTCTTAACTTGCACTGTTTCTACAGTAGACTCAGGAAACAACTCAAGCAAATCATCATGGACACTTCTATCCAAGTAGTTTATTGCACCTGAAAATCCCTTCTTCGGAGGCATCTTGGGCTATCTTTTTAGAACTTAAAAACTTACGAAGATTATGGTAGTATTACTTACTTGAATTTTTTCTCTGTTTTCCTCTGTATTCCTGCAAATTTTTAGCGAACAGACAACTTGACAATTTTATCAGACCTTGGCACGCTTTTCTTTCAGTAATGGCTTCTGCACAAGAATGGCTCCAAATCTTTGCTCGCGTGAGATGAAACTGATGAAATCTCTCTGTATTATACTCTGTTTTTCCTTACGGACAAAGCTTTCTTGTCTAATTAATACAGAGAGTGGCACTACATTTTTCATTTAAAACTGCGTCATCGATCTTCAAAGATCCTACGATCATGTGGTGCAGAGAGAAAAACTAGGAGTTGTATTTGCCATGTCAGTTATTTTACCCAGTGAGAACTTGCCATGTACAGAATTCTTTCTTTGATGGCGCTTATATTTGGACCCACTGACGACTGATAACACGTGTCAGCACATCGCTACTTCGTTATGCATAAAGAACGAGCACCTTGCCATAGGGAAGCGGCGATAATCGTTGATCTGATCCGAAAATGATCGAAAGATATGCTATAGGGCTTCTTAAGAGGGAAGGCGGCGGGCCCAACTCGCTATGTCGCTATAATTATCTCCCTTGCAACTCTTCATAGCGAGGAGACGACAGTCGTTGATCACTTACCAAATCAAAGGTGAAGAAAAAACACAGGATCTCCTGATTTATATTTGCTATGTCGCATGGCTTAACAAGCATGCAACTTGTCATAGCGAGGTAGCGAGCTCCGTTGATCCACTTCAAGCTGACGTTCAGGATTTTTTGTACATTCAGTCAGATAGGCATTAATGAGAATCAGATCTCTGCATAGTTGGCACATGTCAAAATTTACCATAGTCATTTATCGTTCCACGTCACCAAAGATCTTGCTGATCTTTTACAATTTTACGGGGCCTCGCTAACTGGCTAACGGTGAAGCACCTGAATTTTCCGATAGCGAGGTAGCGAGCTCTGACACTTAAAAGGATTCCGTGCCGAAAAATGCAAGGGTTACCCAGTAATCACTTCTGTCAATTAAAACTGATTCTGACAATGGTATTTATGACTGGTCATGCCACCTGGTGTAATTATGATACAAGCAAGATGCAATGTCATCATCTTTAGATTTTCACGTGGCCTCGCCACTTCACTAACGGCGAAGTGCCTGATTTTTCCAATAGCGAGGTGGCGGAACGTCCGGTAAAACCATCATTCTGGCTCTGATGTTAGATATTCTAGTGGGTCCCTATCCTTTTTGGACGGTAACTTGCAAAGTGTACCTGCACAATAAATCATTTAATAAGCAAATCTTCGATTGTCGTATCTTCACTTTACGATCGCGCCTGTTAAAATACTCAACACTCGTTACCTTGCGATACTTAATAAGCATGCAACTTGTCATAGCGAGGTAACGACAACGATAGATCTAGTCAGATCTGACGGTTGAGACAAATAGGAAGAAAGGTAACCCGGGAGGAAAGGAAAAGGAATATGACAGCATATTCGTCTCTTTTGAAAATTCAAAATTTCGCACCCGACAATTTATGAATAGAGATGAAATAGGGTTTACATGATGATTATTTCTTATGGATGGATTATCCAAAACCCTATGCTTCACTTAGGAATAGAACATTTGACTTTTCTATGATTTAACAGAAAACTTCTACTACACAAAAAGTCAGACCAACAGGGAGCACTGGATTAGGTACATTTATTTGTGGTTGAATTTGAAAGGGCTGCCATCAAAAAGCTATTTACCGTAGATTTGAAAACTATCTTAACATACAATGCTAAAATTGACAACTTGGATTTGTTGTAGAAAATCTTTCCAAATTTATATGGTTGCAGAATTTGGGTTTTGTTATGATTTTGCAGGGAAGCTGGAAGACCATGGGAAGAGTTTATGAGGAGCAGCTGTTAACAATTTGACTAAGTTATACAGTGTGATGTTGTCATTTATGGCAACATATATTCAAAATAAAGTGAGCAAGATGTGAGGATGAAAACTATCTTAACATACAATGCTAAAATTTACAACTTGGATCTGCTGTAGAAAATCTTTCCAAATTTATATGGTTGCAGAATTTGGGTTTTGTTATGATTTTGCAGGGAAGCTGGAAGACCATGGGAAGAGTTTATGAGTAGCAGCTGTTAAAAATTTGACTAAGTTAGACAGTGTGATGTTGTCATTTATGGCAACATATATTCAAAATAAAGTGAGCAAGATGTGAGGATACAAGTTTTGCAGACAAATTTAGAAAATTGTGCAAGTGTTACTCAGTTTTCCAGTTAGTAGAGGTAAAGATTCGATTGGCAAGCTTCACTAAGAATAGATTAGCATGTGCACACTTACATGGATGTAGTATGGTATGTCAAGATGAGTATGCATGAGTACATGACTGTACGGTCAATACATACATAAATATTTCAGTTTTACAGTGACAATTTTGAGTAGACAATAGGGTAAAAGATATGAAATTGAGTATTTTGTATTAAAGAATTGTTTTGTTTATCAAAATAATTACTTAACTAATTAAGGGAGACATCTTAGATGTTAACCCCAAGTGTTTGAAGTAATGAAGGCCAACGTAACAAAGAAATTAGGTATGAAAGAAAAGATGTGAAAGCAAAGTTAAGTGTGGCTTTTGTGATAAGTATGTGATTGATTTTAGATGAGTTCTGATGTAAGATCAGAGCAATGCGAATTGTGATCAAGTTTTGTGAAGTGGAACAAAAGGCAAAAAATAGATATTGAAGATATCAACAACAATGAAGATGTTTTTGTATGTATCTCTTGTATTGAAAAATATTATTGTATATTGCATGTTTGGGCAATGAGCTCATCTTGCATACTTTGTATATTATAGTAACAATTCTTAATAGGGTTGAGACTTTTAACAAGGTCTAGTCCTCTAATAAGGACCGACACATTATACAAATGTAATAGACTCTTAATATGGTCAATATCTTTACACAAGATAGTTTTGATTAGTGGAATATTTTGTGGGTACCATTCTCACTGGGGTTTTCCTTTGGCCAAAGTTTCCCTAGTTAACAAATTATGGTGTTATGTATTGCATTATGTTATGATTGTGTTTACTGTTCAACATAATTAATTTACTTTCATATGCAAGTTATAAGTTTGTTATTTACTTTCATAAGCAAGTTCTAAGTTTGTTAATGGTAACCATATTTGCGCAAAAGTTTGTGAAATGCTGATTCACCCCCCCCTCTTAATTATTTCCTATTTCTAACAATTGGTATCAGAGCTTATTTACCCAAAGAAGGCCTAATAGCTTGAGTAAGATTTTTGTAGTACGAAATAAAGTAATATTGTATTTAGAACTATTTAAGATTGCGAGGGTTGGGTAATTAGGAAGTGAGGGTATGGGTCGGTTGGTTTTTTCAACCAATCGACCCTTGTATAAGAACTTTGGAATATGGTTGATGTATTGATGTTTTTGGTAATCAATAAAGGAAATAACATCCACTTTCTATTTGGTATTTTGGTGCGAGTAATGAATGTTCAATTGGTAATATTGAATCTATGCTATATTTTCTTGTGTCACTTGTGTTAAATACCATTCTACATTTTGGTGTCATTGCCTAAATTCAAATTTAGAGGTTGTCCAAGAGGCAGGATGGAGTAATGGGAAGGCCCTTCTTAACATGTATACAAATAATTGATTGTGACTGTGAAGAGGAGGGAATAACTAGAGAAGACCAATTGACACGAGATTTGGTGATGGTTTGGGAAGTTTTTGTCAACTAGTATGTGCAAAGGGAAGCCTGCGAGAGAGTGGATCCAGAGAGCATGATACAGAAGAAAATTTCAGTACCACCAATGGTATATGATCTACTTGGACAAATCCCTCGTCTGTTGGCAAGAAACTTGGTACATCTAGAGGAAGTAAGAGTGGAAATAGAAAGAGAAAGAAGAAGGCAACAAGTACTCCAATAGTTTGCTGAAAGGAGGACAAAGGGAATGAGATTTGGAGGATCGTGATAGTTCAAGGAAGGTAAATAGATACTAAACCAATTCATACCCCTGGTTCCAAACAAATATCCAGGATGGGTGCTAGAGGAAGAAACTGAGGAGGAAATTGCCTCGAGAATGTTATGTATTCAACAACCAAAGGAAAGATGTCAGAATCTGAGGGGACATGCAATCGAAGGAATAACTAATTTGGCTATGTCTGAGACACCTAGAAGGAAGGGAGGGTGCAAAAATCCTGAAAGTCTTGCACACACAGAGTATCGATAGGAGAAAAATCCTAGCCTAGGAGAAGGAGATGCTGTTGGGACCAACAACCAAGAATATAAGCCATTGGGAGGAATCTTTCCATTAAGAGGGAGTTTTATGTCAGGAGGGAGTGTCCCCTCGGGAGGGAGCATCTCATTTGGAGGAAGAGTTCCATCAGGAGGGATCATCTCGTTGGGAGGGAGAGTCTCGTTACGAGGAAGAGTTCCATTAGAGGGAGCGTCTCGACATGAGGGAAAAACAATAAAAGAATGACACTGGACAAACAAAAATCCCTAGATTCACGGGGTCAACTCAAATGACCCACAATGTTACTGTCAAACATGCATAACCATAATATGGTAGTGAAACAAAGAGAATGATGCAAATGAATGGCTAAAAGCATTTCCAACTACACTCAGAGGTATAGCCATTGATTGATATACAAATTTGGAGGCAAGCATGAAGAACACATGGAACAATCTCTGTACAATCATTGAAGAAGAATTCAGATTCATTCGGGACAATGATGAAATAGTGACAGAAATTTATAATACAAGGCAAGGGAAGAATGAATCAATCAAAGTGTATAGTAGGAGCTTGAAGGAATTGATAGGAAAGGTTGACAACAAGCCTGTAGATGGACTGAAGAAAAGGTGGTTTATTGAAGGGTTGACACTATCCCTAAGGAAAAAGATGAAATTTTTTCCATCATCAACCTTTGTGGATGTGTGTACTCGCGCAATGGATATAGAAAGTTAGAACAAAACCTCCAAGGCCAAAAGGCATGGATGCAAGAGTGAAAGCTTAGAAGAAAGTGGGGATGAACCCAAGACCATCCAAGCTCTAAGGAAGGATATGATGTGATTAATGAAGGAGGTAACATGAAGTAAGGAGGAGAAAAGAGAAGGGAGGGAACTATGGTGCACATATTATGAAAAGGAGGGTCATACAAAAGTGACATGCCCACATAAAGCATTCTGTGAAATCTGTCAAGTGTTGGGACATGCGAACAAAGATTGTCCCTATGATCTAAAAACCCAAATCAAGGTATTCTTCATGCAGGGAGAACAATCCACACCACCCTCCACCCCTCCAAGAAATACAATTAAAAAAGCCTCACCTAGCAGTTATAGAAATAACAGACGGGGGAGTAATAGTAACAAAAATAACAACACACCCTAGAGAGCAATCCAGTATGATTCTAAGGGAAGACCTATGATCCAATGTAGGCAATTGCAAAAAATGGGGCCATTTTGCACGAGACTGTCAGAATGGAGGAGGGAAGAACATAGGAACATTGTGTAAATGGTGTGGACCAGGCAATCACGAGGATGCGAATTGCCCCAGGCAAAAAGGGGTCAACATGCTGGATATCGAAGAACTAGAAAGTAAAGTCCTTGCTATCACAAGAATACAAGCTAGGAAACTTGTTTACCCAGATGCTACTACGAAAGGGAAAGATTTCATCAAGCTAGAAAAGACATTTAAGATAACATAACAACAGAAGGGAAGACAAGGACAAATAAACTTCCTACCAACGAGAGTGTACCAAATATCATGAAACAAGTACTAGAGACCACTATTCCCATGAAAATTGTGGATCTACTAGAAATGCTACCCTAGTTGTAGGTAGCATTAACACAAGGGGCAAGCATTAGAGGGACATCCTCCAAAGAAGAGAAGGAAGAAGCACAAGTCGGGAAAGAGAACAACACCCTGTTCACTATAGGAATGGGTAGGACACTGACAATGGTGGAAATGGAAATAATGGGGTATAACCTCTTGAACACTATTGTTGATGGAGGCTTTGGCATGAATGTCTTATCTGAGGAAACATAGAAGGCAATAGGGAAACCCACACTTTGGCCACCCACATTCCAATTGGTGGGAGTAGACCAACATGGAATCAAGCCAATAGGAACCTTGATGGACAAAAGGTAATAATTGGTACGCAACACTTCTTCCTGGATTTTGTGGTAATTATTCTAGAGAAAAAGGGGTACGATGCTTTACTTAGAAGACTAGTTATGGAAAAGGGCAAGAAATACACCATAGATCTAAGGAACGAGTCTGTAAGTTAGGACTTGGAATCAAATTCAAAAGTAGAGGGAGAAGACCATGAAGTGGTGGACCTAGATGAGGAAGGGGTGCTCAGACTTGGGGAGTGCTTAGAAGATGAAACAAGCTCCCTCAATGGATTATTTTATAGGCATAGTTTTCCAACCATAATGTAATATGTTGCAAATCCAAGAAGTTGAATATGAAGAAAGTTGTCTAGAGGGCTATAAGGAATACAAAGAGGGTACAAAAACCCTTAACAAGAAATTGACACAAATATTTAAGGAGGTAGAATACAAGGAGGTTAAATTGCAAACACTAAACTTGGGTGAGAAGGATCAACCCAAGGAGATCCTTATAGGAGATGACTG
Source organism: Cupressus sempervirens (assembly GCA_028749045.1). Lineage (NCBI taxonomy): Eukaryota > Viridiplantae > Streptophyta > Pinopsida > Cupressales > Cupressaceae > Cupressus > Cupressus sempervirens. Next base: position 39,628,329 of record CM053786.1, on the reverse strand, counting down.
GGATCTAGTGTTGATGGTGACAACATTCAAGAGTTTCCTAGAATACAAGGACATCTTTTCTTGGACATACAGGGACTTGAAAGGAGTGCCTCCAGAGTTATGTGTCCATCAAATACCACTAGTACCAGAAGCAAGACTAGAAAGAAAAAGGCCATACCGAATGAATAAGAACTATGTAGCCAAAGTGCAAGAAGAAATCACAAAAATGCTTAAGGCCAAGATAATATTCAAAGTACAAACCAATGAATGAGTATCTCCTAGAGTAATATCATTGAAGATGGAAGGTAACCAAATTTGGATATGTGTCAATTTTAGATGCCTAAACATGGTAACCATAAAAGGTCATTTTTCAATCCCCTTCACAGATAACATCCTAGAAGAGGTAGCCGACCATGAAATGTTTCCTTAATGGAAAAAATTTTAGGATATAATCAAATCAATATTTTCGAGGAGGATAAGCTAAAGCCTACATTCATCATGGAAGATGGGGTGCATGCCTATAACATAATGTTTTTTGGGTTGTGCAATGCACTAGCCATGTTTCAAAGAATCATACTACATATTGACGATATGTCAATAGGGAATTGCATAGCCTTTTTGGACAATTGGTCAGTCTATAGTGGGAGGAGGAATCATCTCAAAGTCATTTGTGAATGCATGGAACGATGCTGAAGAGAAAGGCTAGCCTTGAACCCAAAGAAATGCATATTTATGTTCCCACAAGGTAGGCTTCTTGGACACAGAGTATGCAAGGAAGGATTGAAAACAAATTTTGGTAAGATCAAGGTCATTCTAGATATGGAAGCTCCATTAGATGTAACTGGTGTCAAGTCCTTGTTGGGACACATAGGGTACTATAAGAGGTTTATAAAAGGATTTTTCGAAGTATCTTTAGCCTTGGAAAAACTAACCAGGAAAGGAGAATGGTTTTTCTGGGGACAAGAATAGGAAGAGTCTTTTCAAGAGCCAAAAAAAAGGCTGGTAGGTGCTCCGATTCTCATATACCTTGATTGGAGTAAAGAATTCCATGTCCACATGGACGCTTCTAACTATGCAATAGGGGCCACTTTGGCACAAATTGGTAAGGAAGGACTGGACCACCCAGTGTACTTTGTGAGTAGACTGTTGTCAAAAGTAGAACGAAACTATAGTACCACTGAAAGAGAGGCATTAGGTATGGTATATGCATGATCTGGAGGATATTTTCACTAAAATTGAAGTATCTTCAAAGCTCCAATAATCAAAACCATGTTAAAGTTCTCAAAATTCTAAATCCAATGCAATTTGAATGGACAAAAATGGAGTCCATATGCAAAAGTTATGGCCAGTCAAAGGTTGGTCAAACTGGGAATAGAGGTCATAAAAAATGTGGAAAAATAATCATCTCCAAAGTGGTCAACAATGGATTTCAAATCAAAGAGCTTGTCGAGAGGTTTTCGATGGTGTTCGTTTCATCAAAAAAGGAATCCATACGTGGAAGTTATGACATTTTGAAGTTCGAGATAAGAGATGAATATTGGTGATGTCATCATGATGTCAGCAAAGTGACATGGCAGCTTCAAGCTATCAACATCTGACACATGGCATCTGGAAGGAAGGTTTTTTTTCAAAAAAATAGCTCATGGTCGGATTTGAACTCATGACCAACTACCTCCAAAATTGAAACTTTAACCATTAGACCAAGCATAGCTTTTGGGATATATAAGCGGGAAATCAATTTTAAACATTGGCTAGCGCCAATTTTAAATAAGGGAGGCTTCCAGTGGGGTTGGAACCCCTGACCGACGGCTTACCATAAAAGATGATTGACTGTTGTGCTATTTTAGCACTTGGAGATTAGTATGCGCGAGTTTTTATTTAACCTTAGCCAAATCTTGCCTAACCTTAGTAAAATAAGGTTATTATTTATTTTTGACTCCAAAATTGACATTAGCCAAATTTTTTAAAAATGGCTAAAAGGTTAATTTGAGAGGGGAAATAATTGAAGGGCTTATTTTTGTAAATTGTTGTTATAGCCTTATTTTGGCCAATTTTGTGTATAAAAAAGGGGTTAGGAGGTTCTTATTATTCATTCAGAAAATGAACAGAATGCCCAAGTGCTGAGAGCGAAGGAGATTTGTGAAGTGATCACTCCTGTACTTTGGAACAACGTGATGCTGTTGTAATTGAAAGGAGTGATTTTGTAAATAATTGTACTTGATTTTTGGAGATAATCAGATCTGTCCCCCTATTGGAGTAGGACTCAGAGACATAGTCCATACGGACGAACTCTGAGATCAAATTGTTTGTGTCTTCTCTCTCTTAATTTCTCTTTTATCAACTTCATTGTGTTGTTCTTTTATTTCAACTATGTTAATTTAATTTGATTAAATTAACTTTATGTAATTAATTAGCATTCCTCTGTAACATTCCTAGATCCTAATCAGATCAATGCAGTACACAAGTTTAGACATTACTCGTTAGCTACCCCTTTTACATTCTTTTTTGATCACCAAACACTTATGTATCTGGTGAACAAGCGCCTGATCCAAGGTAGAGTGAGTAGGTGGTTGATTCTTTTGCAAGAATTCACTTTTAAAATCATAGTCTGGCTAGGAAAAAGTCATGTAATTGCAAACTAACTATCAAGAATCAAGTCAGGAGAAGCCTCTGGAAGTGGAGTGAATGAAGACTTTCCTGACACTCACCTATTTCAAATTGCTATACTACCCCACTAGTACGACAAGATGAGACAATATATGTCAACTTCTACCTTTCTCAGGGAGATGCCAACAATAGAAAGGGAAATATTGCACTTAAAAGCATAACATTCCAGTTATTTGAGGGATTGTTATATAAGATGGGGCTAGATGAGGTATTAAGGAGATGTGTTATGGAGGAAGAAATGTCTGGAGTCTTGAAAGAATCCCATGAAGGGTTGGTAGGGGGCCACATGGAACTTAATGCAACAACTAGAAAAGTATTGTTGGTTGGACTTAGTGGCCTACATTGTATGCTAATGCTCATGAATGGGTTTATAGTTGTGACACATGTCAGAGAGTGGGAAAGCCCCTAAAAAGAGATTTCATGCAATTGTTTCCATCACAACTATAAGAATTATTTGAACATTGGCGACTGGACTTTGTGGGGCCCCTGCCTGTAAGTTGTAACTATAGGTGCAGGTACATAGTAGTAGCAACAAAATATCTTAAAAAATGGGCAGAAGTACGGGCACTTCCAGAAAACACTGCTCCCAATACGACTAGATTTATGTATGAACGTATAGTAACTAGATTTGGTATCCCACTATAGTTGACAAGCGATAGAGGGGTGCATTTTGTGAATCACACAATAAGGGTAATGACAAGTGAGTACAAAATATTTCATTCTTTTTCCAGTCTGTACTATCCTAGGGAAAATGGTCAAGAAAAAGCTACAAATAAAATATTGGTGACCATCTTCTATAAGATTTGTGAGGTTGGAAAAGCAGATTGGGAGGAGAGGCTTCCAACATTTGTATGGGCATACAAAACTACTTACAAGAGCACCATTGGGAAAACCCCTTTTCAATTAATGTATGGTCAGGATGCCATAATGCATATGGAGTATGCAATACCAAGTTTAAGAATAACAGTTGAGCATAGGTTGGAAGATGTGGAGAGTTTAAGAGAAAGATCCAATACCCTCATAAAGTTGGATGAAATAAGGTCCCTAGCTCAATGGACAAAAAAAGTATCACAAAGGAAGAGAAAATTATGGCACGACAAACATCTAAAGAGAATGAATTTTAAGCTTGGATAGTTGGTACTCAAGATTAATGGTAAAAATGAAATAAAGTCAAGCAAGTTCGAAGTACATTGGTTAGGCCCATACAAAGTGGCCAAGGTAAAAGAAAGTGGTGCATCAAGATTGTCAACATTGGATAACAAAATCTTGAAGGATCTTATCAATGGTTCTAAATTGAAGCCTTACAAGAAGAGAGAGGAGCTAGTTGTCGTCTATGCCTTGGAAATGAGTGATAGACAAATAATGGTTGGGAGAATGGAAAAGTCAATAAAAATAATAATAGGCTCAAAGGAAACACAAAAAGAAAACAAATGTAAATGTGTGACAATCAATCCAACCAACCCTTATAAAAGACAAGGATACCTCTCACCCATAACACTTTGTAGGAAAAAAAAGAGAGAAAGGTTGGAATCACTTGTGTACGACCTAGTTGGGAAGAAGTTGTGACATCCGTACATACTCACCCCACCGTACCAAGTATGAAGTCTACTCTGGAATCTTCTCTTGCTCCTGCCGTATGATATATTCCACTTGCTCCTACCATACGGTCTATTCCAACTGCTCCCTCCTTATGACCTATTCTAGTTACCCCTATCGTATGGTATATTCTAGCTGCCCTTATCATACAACCTACTCCGAATACAACTATTGTATGACATGTTCCTATTGTACAATCCATTCTTGCTATCACTTTCGTACATCTTGTTCCTGCTATCATTATCATATGACTTGTTCTTACTACCGACGTACAAAAGGGTGGAGACGTATGTTGTATTGGGGCACAAAAAATTCAACAAGTACAACTTATAAGGAGGAAGTTACTCGATGGGAGAAAGGGGGACAATTTGTACCATGTGGGTTGGAGAAGAAGTTGGGGAGAAAAAAAAAAGGCTTTTATCAGTTAGGCACTTATGTATTATTGGACAATGGTTGAGTCTCAGAAACCTTGACAAAGGGAAGGTATATGATTCTAAGAAGAAAAAATCAGATGTGCTAGTGAAGAATGAGGTGAAAATGACAACTAAAAGTGATAGAGGGAAAGCTATAGAAAGATTATGACTATCAACATTAATTTTGAAAGCGTAATGGGAAGTGAATGCCACACTTGGTGGGAGCATGTTGAAGACAATCACCCTCTCAAAGAGGAACTACAGAAAGAAGAGGTAGATAAAATTATTTCTATGCCCATGTTTGATTTGAAAGAGTTTGAATCTATATTACGAACCATGGTGGCTGACTATGATAAAAAACCAATAAATCGGTAATCCAACATTTGCACCAAAATTTAACAATTTCCTACTTAGCAAAGGAAATAAACAAGGTATTTGGGATTCCCAACTGAGGGAAATAATTGACAAAAACTCTAATGACACCAGAGGAAGAGAAGAAGCGGTTGGGATTAATGTGCATGAATGATCTCACTATTGGTTAACAATTTGTTTTCTTGTTAGGGTTTATAACCTGACTCTTTTTATGCCAATATTTGGAGAAACAAAAGGATGTCACCAACAAATGGGTTAGTGTATGTGTTATATCATTACCCTCTAAATTATAAGGTACAACTCAATTTAGTTTGAAATGATATACAATGAATTGATGTCTTTATTTGATCATGATTTTAAAGCATAAGCTCTTGACCTAAGAGTAGAAGAGGCTACTAACCAAATAGCTTGTAGACACAAACAATTTAGGCAACACTAGATTTGGATAACTCACAACCCCCAATGGAATGTTTTTTTATAAGTTATCTTAAAGCCCTAGCATCTAACTTCTAATTAGCAACTATTTTAACTTCTACAACTATGACTACTGATTCTAATGATGTATATACAATAGGGAGGTGCAGAAAAATAACCGCACATGGAAAGTAAATGGAATTACTTATGCTCCAATCACCATAATGGAATGGAATCCAAGAGAAAAATCACAATTCCAAATGTAATTGCTTTTAGCCCTCAATGCAAACCTAATCTAACCTATGATTGGAACAACAAATGTGAAAGCTAAATCAAGGTAAATGGAATTACCAACTCTCCACTGTCAAGTTTTTTGACCTTTTCATTATCATCAGAAATTACATTTATAGTTTTGCTGTTAAATCCATTCATCGCTAGGAATCCAACAATCGTATTATTGCAAATATTTAATTTAAGAAAGTTAGGAATGAAATCCCAAATTTATAGGCAGATTAATCCATTAATATTTTTCCTGACATTAAGCCCTAGTCCTATGATGACCATGTAGACATTTGGTAGACGCTTGGATTTCTATAACTGAAACAAACCAATAAAAAATCTCAATTCCATTCGTGTTCCTATGAAAATCCTACATTGGCACCAAAACCTTCTTTTTATATTCCAATAGATAGTTGATTTTTAAATTATGAGTGTGGATATGGCTCATATCAAATCAACAGTCGAGATTAAACATGTCATTTTAACTAACCCACGTGTTTCCTTTTCTCTTATGAAAAATGGATGGCCACGATCTCCTTCGATCCTTTTAATTTTGGCTTGGAATGGATGAGTGTGAACAAGTGTTGTTATTTTTGAGATTTTATCCAAAACCTTTTAGCCTTCAAAATTTAGGCCTGAAACACGATTAGGGCCATTCAATCTTTGTCATGTAAATATAACTTTAAATATGTGTTGTTGATTCATTTTCCATGCTCACTTTGCCAACTTTGACTACATTTCTTTTCCATTATTGAGTATTTCACTACATCCTTTGCATTCAGTTAAACTAAACTCATTTCCAATTTTCTCCCATGATCTTAATATTGTCCTTTGGCTTTGATCTTGATGCTCTTTGCTGCCATTAGCTCTGAATATAAGTGTGATCTTCTTTTCAAATTCATCCTATCTTCACCATGAACACTTGATCAAAGCATTAGGGTTTTCAGAACAACTTCACTCTCATATAGGAAATGCATAGACTTACCCTCCCTTTCCTAATCACCTAATATGAATGAATGCATTAGATTACTTTTGAATGCCCACGAAGGTGCACACAAAGGAATAGATGAGAGGAGAAGTTCCTTAAGGGAAACATAGACACAAACATGACATCAACCCTAATCCTAGAAGTTTGAAAAATATAGGGGAACTGAAATCATGGCAACAACTGGCTCTGTTTGGGGATTTAAGCATGACAATTCTTAAAAGCACCCTAGTAATCTCTGGTTCTGCAAAACAAGGTGACAACCTGGCAATAAAAAGAACAAACTTTTTAAGGAAAGCAACAACAACTAACTAAGAAAGCGAGTAATTAAGCTAAAGCAAACTACATAAAAGAAAAGCGTACTTAACTAGCTATTATGCAAGGGTTACCTGCTTCAATTTTGCATTTGATAGAACTTCAAATCTTGCCCATTATACTTGAACATGGTAGGGATTCTCTAGTGGGATATGCCAACTTGAAAGAGTTATTCTAGTTCACTCGTATGATTTGAAATGGCCCTTTCCACAAAGACTGAAACTTAGATTTCATTCCTCTTGGTTCATGCTTCTTATCCCACAATAGGACCAAATCACCTTCCATGAATTTTCTTGGTCTTGCTCTTTTATCAAATAAATTTTAACTCTCCCTTGATGTTCAATGATTTTATCTACCATTTCCTCTCTTTCTTCTTGCAACTTGGTGAGATACAAAATTCTCTTTTCCAATCCATCTTTGCATATACCATCTTCAATCACAGACTTCAATTTACAAGTGGCAAGCTCTAGAAGAAATGACAAGCTAGCTTCTACTCCATAAACTAACTCAAAAGGTGAGATACCAATGAATCTTTTAGGGATGGTCCTATCTACCCATAAAGTATCATGTATCTTCTTGTGCCAACTTATTTGATTATCTGAGACCAATTTCTTCAAGATATCAATCAGATTCTTATTGCTAGATTCTGCCTACCCATTTCCTTGAGGATAATAGTCAAAGGAATGACTAATTTGGATACCATTGTCATAACAAAATTCAACAATTTCTGAGGAAGAGAAATAAGATGTATTGTCCATTATCGATCTCACGGGAACTCCAAACCTAACAAATATATGTTCTTTAAGAAATTCACACACTGCTTCTGATGAGGTCTTCTTCATTGGCTTAGCTTCTGTTGGTTAATAGTTTGTTCTCCTATATACCCAATGTTTGGAGAAACAAAAGGATGTTTACAAACAAATGGGTTAGTGTATGTAATCTATCACCGACCTTCTAAATTTTAGGTACAACTCCCTATGATTCTTGCAATAATATGCAATGAATATGTCTCTATGTGATTAGAAATTCTTGATATTATAAGCTCTTAACCTAAGAGTAGTAAAGGATAACCAAGTTGTTTATAGGCACAATCAACTTAGGCAAGATGCACATGAATAACCTATCACACTCAATGGAATGATTGCAATAGATTATTTTGATATTTTCTAACTTCTAATTCTATTTTAAATGTAAATTACTCATCTAAATGCAGAAGTAGGAAAGAAAGGATTATACCTATGAGGGCAAGTGGAATTTTTTTGGCTATTAGTCTTGACTGAAATGGAATTCAACAAGTATTCAATAGATTCATATACATTATCCTTTAATTCCCAATGAAATATCTAACATGTATGAAACTATCAAAAGAAGAAACAAAACCATATATGAAGCAACAAATGGAATTACTATATTGCAAATATCAAAACGAAGTAGAATCCATCTGATTATTTACAGGATCATACACAATTGTCTTTCAACTCTAAGTGCAAAGATATCTAATGCATGGACTACAAAACATGAAAATAAAATAATATAAATGGAATTATAGAACCATTCCCTCTCAAGTTTGTTGACCTTTGTTATGTCAAAAGAGATTACATTTATAGTCTATTGTTATTATTTCTAAGTTTTGGTAAAGCAACAGTCATATAATAGAAAATAAAATATGGAAATATCTAATTTGTATCACGATATGAGCATGTGCTGTCTCTTCTATTGATGATTTCGAATCTATGATATTCCTAAAAACACACCTTGATTGTTCATCTTCATGCAGTCTTGGAAAATCCTATAGAAAATCGTTTATTCTTCATTTTCTGTCTTTTTGTGCCAAATTCATATATTTCATATTCTAATGGTCACCGCATTTTCAAATTCTGACCATTGATGTTAAATCAATGATCAGGATTTAAACCTTGAGACTTTCCTTTATGGTTTCCACAGTGGGTCCATCGAGTACACGTTTCATCTTGTCACTTTGTCGCTAAGAATAACAGTCGAGCAACTTCGTATAGCAAGATAGTGAAAATCACGCGTCTCTTTTTAATCTGACAATGATAATAGAAAAATTTTAAATTTCTTTACTTTGTGGCACGGGTCCCTTTTTCCAACTAGGTACACCATGGCAAATAGATGACAAAATTTTATTGTCTGACGTTAGACTGTTTTGCCTCATTGGCACCTTGTGAGTAGACTCTAACTATGTTTTAATGAAAAGTAATGGCCCATCATGTTGGGACTCAAAATTGAAGCCCTGATTTTGAATACCATCTTAAAAATCAAGCCATATAAGTGCTTTTTGATGCATGTGTACCTAGCTTTCCGTTTGAGGCCTAAAAGGTGTTTAATATTTCTAACACCTTGCATTTAGTATATCCACTCATCCCATGAAGATAAGTTATCACTTTGAGTCATTTTGCGAAGTTCTGTTTTGAGCAATGTCCAAATTTGTATTTTTGCCTAAGTGTTAACTAGTGACAAGAGGCCATGTTTGCAATTGAATATCTTGTTTCACGAGTCTCTGCTTTGGAAGTGTTTAGTATCCATATCAAAGAACCTATGTTTCAAATTTTGAGTCGTTTCAATATGTTTTTTTAAGGTTTTGAATCCCTCAAAGTTGGTCATTTATTGTTGTTATGCTCATGCAAATTGTTTAGAAATCTAGAAGGCCCTATTTGACTTGTTATAACTTTGACCTAGTTGAAAAAAATGATGAAATTCCTTTTTCATTGCATTCTAGAGGTCATAAACTTGTTACTTTTCAATTTTGAGCTTATGACGAATCCATTTGATCAGTTTTCAAACATGATTCCATTTGCAATTTGTGAAGTTTTACTGGTGTCAGTAAATGTAGATTAGTCAATACCCCTATTCGAGATGTCATAACTTTAAATACATGATAGGTGAGATTTAATGGATTGCACTGTTGTCTTCTACTCTAAAAATTCTTTGAGTGTGCCAATTTGCAAATTTTGATGATTTCGTCTGCACACTTTCCTAGGTCCATTCCATTTGCAAAAACCACTTTTTTGCTAGTGTTTCCAGTCCTGTAATTTTGAGTAGCCCACTTTGACCACTTGCTAAATGTTCCCAGTGTTGGAAATAATCAAGGATAGCTTGGTTATAGATAGGGGAGGGGTGAATAAGTAACCACAAAAACATTAAATTAATCTAGCACTTAATCCATTCATCATTCATTCATCTAATCTACTGCATGCATGAGAAAAGATAAACATTCATAACACATGAACATGGTATTTTGGTGACCCAAAAACATTCCAAATAGAAAATAAAATTGGGGTGGGGATGATACTCACAAAACTTCACTACTGTAGTATAAAGTTTGCCTATTAGGGCTTACATTGACCACTTTTGATAACTTACCCTGTTAAGAACAATTTGGACTACTAGATCCACCTTGTTAGAGGTTTCACAAACATACAACAAAGTATGCACTCTGTTAAGGGATTTAAACAAAGACTGTTAAGTCTACCCTGTTAAAGGATTTAGAAAACTAATTCACCTGTCAAGATGAAACAATAGATTTGACTTACAACTTGATTGCTGAATAGATCCTTGAAGTACATATCACCTTTTGTGATTGATATAACTTTACTACTCCTTGTAGACCTTGATTAATACTCTACTCTGTTGCTGATTCACATTCACTCTTCTCAAAGCATTACATATTCATTCCTTGATACTCACATCCATAAATTGAAAATGATACAATACATTACATATATACCATTCCAATATTTACAATTACAAGGTCGACTAAAACACAAGTAAACAAAATATTACTGATTTGGCCAAACAATAGAAACTTGGGTTCTGAATAGCTGACTTGGTGACCTTCTGATACTTGACATCCACTACATTACTTGGCATCATCATGCACTCGATAGAAGTAGAAGCTCGGTCCATACTAATCACACAATGTAGCTTGGAACTCAGTAACCATTGGAGACTTAGTAGATATAGTGTCACTTGGTAGATATTGAATCCTTCGTTTACCTTGCATTCAGTTGGTAAACACTATACATCCATCACTTTATAGACACTAGCTTCTCATCACACAAACTAATGACTCGGTGGACACTGTGAAGCTCGGTGACCACTATCTGCTCAATGAACACTGTTGGACTGCACACTCACTCGATAGCTTCAAGAATGCTCGATGTGAACTGTTTAATTGCTGAACTTAGTTGGCAACCACTAAATGCTTGGTGTAAACTATAGATTGAGTGATGAACTCAATAGTCATTCAAAATTAAATAAGTGTTGTCACTAATGACAAATACAACATAATGCCAACAATCTCCCCCATTGGCATTAGTGACAAAAACACTTATAAGCCTTATCTACACTGACATATTGATTTTCAATTTTTCAAAATTGATCTTTGTAAAGCTGCTGTATATACATATCTCACATATTTCACATATCCCCCCCCCCATACACATGGCATAGTATATACATAATCTCTCTATACATATATCAATCTATTTTATCCCTTATTGTCTCTACAAGTATCTTATCATCTCTTACCCCCCCCTTTTGGGAATAATGCCAAAGAGTTGTGCAATAAATTCCAATAGGGACACCAAAAAGTGAGAGAAATTTGAAGTGTACCTTGAGAATAAGAGCTAATGTCTTATCCCAGTTGTCTTGCAAAATCTTGCAGGTGGAGAGTGCCATTTGAACTTTTGTAGAAAGTTCAATCATATGATCTGCTATGGAAAAATTGTTATCCTGAACCAATGTTTTTGAATATGCAACATGTTTCTGCATTGTGTCCATAACTAGAAGGATCATATTTTGGATATCTATCAATTTGGACCTAATCTTGGCTTCCTCTCTTAGCAATTCTGCCTACATTTCTGACAAAAATTTCACTTTGATGTGATGTACTGAGCTTGAGCTAGGGTCAAGCTGTAGCCTTTGAGCACTTTCCTTCATATCTACATCAATCTTATTAAGTTTCTTCTTTATCTCCTTGCTATACTCGGTAACATCACAAAGCTTAACAAAAAGTGATGTCACATTGAAAAAAGATTGTTCAAGATTGCCCAAAATTGAGGATAGTTCCACCTGGTTAATAGCAATGTGCTCAAGCACCTTATTATCAAACATCTTCTCTACCTTCTCAATTTACTTTTCTTGGCCAGAGGTATCCTCATTAAACTTATTGATTGCTTCTTCCAATTGTAGCAAAATGTGTTCAAACGAATCCACATCAACACTAATAGCTTCTGTTATTATATTCTTAGCATTCTCAATTATTGTAAATTCTCTATCTCTTTCAACTCTTAGCTATTTTTGCCTTGCCTTCTACTCCAAAAGCTGACTGACCAGTCTCATTTCATCAACTGTAGAAGTATCTAGATCCAACTTAGGAATGAAAATTTCCTTGTCCAAATCAATGTCATCATCGATTTATTTCCCAGTAAGCATAAGTTTCAGGGGTGTCTTTGGTTCTACTTCTAATCTTACCATCTTGGAGTGAGGAATAGAAATAATGGTAGAAATAACTAGACTTGATAAAAAAACTTGAATGGGTCCAACTAAAGAAAAAATGAAAGAAGTGCTAACTGTATCCAAAACTGATGTCCTACCCAAAATTGAAGTAACAATAGGTGTAGCACAAGTTGGGGTACTTACAACAGAAGAGCTAACTAGAACAAAAACTGGTGCTATCAAAGCTGTAGTAGAAAAAACTGTAGAACATGATGGGGAACTTCTATACATGATGCAATTGAAGAAGTTTACAAAATTGTGGAACTAGATGTAGCTGATGTTGACTTTGGAGCTGATGAAGAGGGCTGCAACTCAATAGATGAAGTGGTAGACACTTCCATTGTAGATACCTAGAGCTGTGAGGTAGCAAATAATGATTGAACAAATGATGTGTCTATTGTAGCTGTGGTCACATTTCCTAAAGTTTTCTCCAACCTTGATGATGTAGCAGTCTTAGGTGGAGAATGAGGAAGGGAGGCTATGACTTGTGCTACTATTTTCATTGGATTATCTTCTTCATCTCCTTCATTGTCTTCCTCTTTCTCTTCATCATCCTTCATCAATTCTTGACATTCCTCAGCATCAATAGTAACACATGGAGTGTTATCTTCTTCTTCATCATCACTGTCATCATCATCATCCTTGATTTCCATTGGGTCTTCACTGGGCTTGTGCAAATGATAGATGTTCTTCCACATGTTTGTTACATCTCTAACAACATGCTCAATGTCTTTGATCAAAATCAAACATGTATGGAATCTTATCATCATTTTACCTTCATTGTTTTTCATTGCTACCTTAAATTTTGCATCTATAAGATTAGGCAGTAACTTCCTCAATGATTGCTCATATATATATTTTGCTGTCTGTACAGCAGATTCCCACCTTGGCTGCAATCTTGTAAATAATTCATTAGACATTTGAGGGGCAATTTGATCAGGGGAATATTTCTATTTTCCCATCTTATTGAGTACTAGCTTCTCAATTTGCATCTTCTTAGCATCTGTTCTTGTTTTAAACTTTAGGGCTTTGAAGTTTGTGATGCCTACTCCTTCTTCCATCTGTTTCAACCTATCTTGAAAGGTGAGTGGGGGCTTTCTCAATACAACTTCACTATCAACTTTCTTCTTGGATCTCCTTGTGAAAACAAATGTGGAAGCCTTGGGTGGCTTGGTAATGATTAATCTGCCCTTCTTCTTCACTGGCTCTACCTCCTTTTTAGATTCTTGTTCTTGTTCTTCATCCTCTCCTTTTCCCTCGGTAAGCATGAGAGGGGCACTTGCATTTTTCATCTTGGCAATCTTCCTCTTGCCTTTGCTTATAGCCTAGGGTAGCTTGATTTCAAGCTCAATTTTGGCTTTGGCCTCATCACAGGTTTCAAAAGTAGGTAACTTCAAATCTATTGGCTCATTCACTAGTGTTTCAATGATATCTTTTGTTTCATCAATGTTAACCTCATATGGAAGAGGTTTCACCCATGCAATCCTAGGTTTGACTGCCTGTATATACACTCTATCACGGTCAACCATAAAACATACATCATCTCTACAGTCTTTAGAAAGCTTGGGAGGAATCTTGAATCCACTGTTCATCTTCTCCTTGAAATATTTAAAGTAATTATCCATAATGCTATCAAAGTTTATACCCATTTTTGCAATGAAATCATTAATCTGATATAGAATAGGAGTGTCTTTCTTCCATACTACTGTACCTTTTGATGGGAAAAAATTTTGAACATAAAAGAAAAGACATGTTAGCAAAGAACCAAATTTGCACGAGTTGTTCTTAGATGTCCTGATACTGTCCATGTTTTTATTCAATTGCTTCAACAATAATTTTGATAGATCAAATTCCAATTTTTTCTTCACAACCTTATATGCTAAATCAATTTCCTCACACGACACACTGTTTAAGTGACTTGAGCTATAAATCTTGTGAGCAATGATGTGAATCCCAAACCTTAATTCAATGTTAGAAATAGTGCTAATCTTCAAAACTCTACCATCCCACTTGTCTAGGGTTTTCTTTTGAAGTTCATCCCGACCTAGGGTTTTGGTAGTTTTGGCTTTGCTCAGCATAGGGAGACCTATGATCTTATGAATCATCTTCTTGGGGATTAGTATAGGCTATTCTAACCATAATTGTCCACTATGCATGCGACTGAGAATATACCTAATCCACTTAATCTAAAAGCTCCTTGGCATGTGCAAAATATGGGTTAATCCCTTGGTTTCTAAATGCTTATGCTTGGTTTTCAGCAAACCATCAACACACATTTCTCCTAAGGCATTATCCATCTCTAGATTTCCAATCTCTTGAACAGAACACTTAAAATGGGTCAGCATATCATTAGTTAGAAGTACCTTGGGAGGAATTTGTGATTGAGCTCCATTAGGGTCTAGTGATTCCGCAACTGCTAGTGCAAGCTTGAACTTTGGTGCTTTCCATTTGACACCTTTTACCAACATCTCAGATCCTCATTTTACCTTGTTGCTATTGGTGCTTCTAGATGCCATTTCTTCTTAGTAAATGAGAGAATTTTTTTGAATAAATTCTTTGCTGGAAATTCGCTCAAAATTGCCTGGATGCACCTGGAATTGCTCTACTCTATGAATTTTGAAGTCGTGGTGAAAAATGGAGTCAAAATTTGCCCTTTTTGATGAAAAAAATTCTCCATTAATGCTTGGTACCATAATGACATAGTGCGTGATAGACTGTCATTCACTCACTAGCTCAGTAGAAGCTTGCGACTCGGTGATCAAACAAAAAACTTATTACTCTCGACTTAGCTCGGTTGAGTCCACGACCAACCTTGCTCGGTGAATGCTGAATTCATGTGATCCCTTTGTGTTTGAAAAACTCATTGGGATATTTCTTTCATTTGGAATTGCTCGAGATTTGTCTTGAAGATGCAGTTCTAGTTCCTCCTTTAGGAATCTAATTGGAAATGGTGGAGTCACCCACTTCTTGAGTGACATGACTATCATTTGAACTGTTTTACTTGGTATATTTGTGAATCCACTGCTGTCTCATTTGCTTCCTGATATTATCAGCTTTAGCTTTCTTTTCATCTTCAAACTTTCTTATGTTCATGTAGTTCTTGGCTATATGACCAAGTTCAGTGCATATATAACATCTTACTATTGTATCCTTCTTTCTCAAATGATGCCTTGCACAGTTTATGCCAATGTGTCCATATTCTCCACAATAGTGACATCTACACCAAGTAGTGTACTCCCAATCAAATATTGCCTTTACAAGTTGTTCAGTTTGATTGAATGTTTTAGATTTGCATTTAGATGCCTTATGACCTTGCTTCTTGCATTTGTGACATTTACCTTCAAATTCTAGTTTCTCCTTGCATTCATTAGCTTTATGACCATGTTGACTGCAATTGTAGCATTTTTCGTTGAATTTTGTCTTTCCATTGCTCCAACATTTGTTTGACGTATGACCTAACTTACCATAGTGATTACAAGTAGGTATTTGATTCCTTTGGGCACCTTGCTTGGAAGATTCACCTTCTTCTTTATATCCAAGTCTTGCTTTATCTTTTTGCCTATGAGGATTCTACTCACTTTCCTAATTCAATTGATCCATATCTACTTGAGATTTCATCATCCTTTCATTGAGTTGCTTTCAAGAAATTAGATCAACTTTCAATATTTCAATGATCTATCTTTTAGTGATTAAATCATTCCTTAAGCTTTCATTTTTAGATCTCAGATTCATGATTTCCTCATTTGCATTGGAGAGCTAAATGATAAGACTTTCTCGCTGAAGGGATTGATTTCGATTTGCACTGTTCCTTGATTCCAAGTCTTCACTTGCCTTATTCCTTTGTTCTAATATTTCACACATTCTTATTGATTGAATTTCCTATTTTCTTTTCAATTTTCTTACCTCTTCTTGCAGAGAGCCATTCTTTTGTAGGAGTTCTTTGATTGCCTCATTTGCTTCATCTAAAATGCTTGAAGGGAAAAAGTCTTCAATATTTTCTTCAACATACTGGTGGTCATTCATATGTTTTGTAAGTTCCTTCCTTCTTTTTAGGGATTGGGAAATATGCTCTTTTGCTTCCTTGAGTTGGGCTATGGCCATTACCAGATCTATCTTCTCATTATCGATGGCTTTGTCAAGTCTAAATATCTCCATTGTCCTTGATCTTTGCTCAAGCTGTCAAACTTTATCCTGAGAACCACAAAGCTCTGATACCAATTGTTGGAAATAATCAAGACTAGCTTGGTTACTGAGAGGGGAGGGGCGAATCAGTAACCATAAAAACTTTAAATTAATCTAGCACTTAATCTATTCATCATTCATTCATCTAATCTATTGTATGCATGAGAAAAGATAAACATTCATAACACATGAACATAGTATTTGGGTGACCCAAAAACATTCCAAATAGAAAGTAAAACTGGGGTGGGGATGATACCCACAAAACTTCACTACTGTAGTATAAAGTTGGCTTGTTAGGGCTTAGATTGATCAATTCTGATGATCTGTCCTTTTAAGAGCAATTTGGATTGCTAGATCCACCTTGTTAGAGGTTTTACAAACATACAATGAAGTATGCACTCTATTAGGAGATTTAAATAAAGACTGTTAAGTCTACCCTATTAAAGGATTTAGAAAACTAATTCACCTGTCAAGATGAAATAGTAGATTTGACTTACAACTTGATTGCTGAATAGATCCTTGAAGTACAAATCACCTTTTGTGATTGATATAACTTTATTGCTCCTTGTAGACCTTGTTGAATACTCTGCTCTGCTGCTGATTTGTATTCACTCTTCTCAAAGCATTACATATTCATTCTTTGATACTCACATCCATACATTACAAATGATACAATACATTACATATATACCATTCCAATATTTACAATTACAAGGTCAACTAAAACACAAGTTGTAAAAATATTATTGAGTCGGCCAAACAATAGAAACTCAGGGTCTGAATAGCTGACTTGGTGACCTTTTGATACTTGATGTCCACTACATTACTTGGCATCATCATGCACTCAAGAAGTAGAAGCTTGGTCAATAGTAATCACACAATGTAGCTTCAAACTCGATAACCATTGGAGACTCGATAGATATAGTGTCACTGAGTAGATACAGAATCCTTTGTTTACCTTGCATTCACTTGGTAAACACTAGACATCCATCACTCAGTAGACACTGGCTTCTCATCACACAAATTGATGAATTGGTAGATATTGTGAAGCTCAATGACCACTATCTACTCGGTGAACACTGTTGGACTACACACTCACTCGGTAGCTTCAAGAATGCTTAGTGTGAACTGTTTAACTGTTGAACTTACTTGGCAACCACTCAATGCTCTATGTAAACTATAGACTGAGTGATGAACTCAATAATCATTCAAAATTGAATAAGTGTTGTCACTAATGACAAATACAACATAATGCCAACAATATCCCCCTTTGGCATTAGTGACAAAAACAATTATAAGCCTTATGTAAATTGACATATTGATTTTTGATTTTTCAAAATTGATCTTTGTAGAGCTACTGTATATACATACCTCACATATTTTACATATCTCCTCCATACATATGGAATAGTATATACATAGTCTCTCTATACATATATCAATCTATTTTCTCCCTTATTGTCTCCACAAGTCTCTTATCATCTCTTACTGCCCCTTTTTGACAATAATGCCAAAGAGTTGTGCAACACATTCAAATAGAGACACCAAAATGTGAAAAATTTAGAGTGTACCTTGAGAATAAGAGCTAATGTCTTGTCCCAGTTGTCTTGCAAAATCTTGTAAGTGGAGAGTGCCACTTGAACTTTTGTAGAAAGTTCAATCATATGATTTGCTATGGAAAAGTTGTTATCCTAAACCAATGTTTTTGAATATGCAACATGTTTTTGCATTGAGTCCATAACTGGAAGCATCATATTTTTGATATCTATCAATGTGGACCTGATCCTAGCTTCCTCTCTTAGCAATTCTGCCTACATTTCTAACAAAAATCTCACCTTGATGTGATGTGCTGAGCTAGAGCTAGGGTCAAGCTATAGCCTTTGAGCACTTGCCTTCATATCTACATCAATCTTATTAAATTTCTCCTTTATCTCCTTGGTATACTTGCCTGCAATGTGTACTTGATTGGATAAGAGAGCTCAAATCTCTTTCCTATCTCAATATAGACAGGTGCTCATATGAGCTTTGTAGGATCATATGCTGAAAGGAATATCACAACTCCTGAGTCTGAGGACATTCAAATGAATTTTCTTCCCATTGGATACAGAAGATAATGAATTCATAAATGTTAAAGATGTCAAATATTTGATCAACCTTTCAGAAATAAATTTTTGGTTATTAAATTCAGGGGCATTGAGAAGTATAGAAGATGACGTTCTTGATGGTCTAGTAAAAGTGAGAATTCTGATAGTACAAATTTCAACAACATTGATTTAGCATGTACGATCCTTCCTCAACTTGTGGAACTCACAATGCCATACATAAATTGCCTAGAGCGAGTCGTGAATTTTTTTTATGGAGGGGATTGCATACTGAGTGGTGAGTTCCTATTTGGGTGTCTTGTAGTGGTAAGAGGTAGATTTTCACCCCATATTAAGCTCAAAGTCATAGTCACAGGAAAAAAAAGTAGTTCCATTATCCCACATTCATTGTGGTGAGTTTTTTTCAATGTTTAAATAGTAAAACACAAGACTTGTAGTTGTCTTTGAGATGTGTTCCTTTTAAAAGGCAATAAAAAATGAGCTCGTGTGGGTCCTAGCAGCTAGTTTGGCAAATGGTAATTTAATTTTGAACGTGTGTAGTGACTGGATGCTAATGTGGAATTTTGACTAATTGCATGATGACAAGTGGCAGTGGGTGGCAACATAATGACACATGGTAGTCTAAAATTAGAGGCATAGGATGGTGACATGTGGCAGATTGGACAATTGTCACCATGTTGTTAAAGGGAAGATGTAAGGAGGATAACCATGCGACATGGCTACTAGTGATGTCAGCAATGATGAGGTACCCATAGACCAACTAGAGGATGACACATGGTAGTGATTTGGTGCCAGTTGGATTAGTCAAAAATTGACACGTAGCAGAGGCTTCAGACATGGCATGCTTCCCTAGGTGCTGACATCGACTAAAATGATATGTTTCATGTGGTTGCTATTTTACGATGATGTGGAATGATAATAAATCATCATGCGGCATGGCAGCTGATGATGTGGCATGATGACATGGTAGGACAAGTAACTAATAAGGTAGTGAGACGTGGTGCTCGGCTGGAGTGTGTTAGATGCCGGAGTAGAATTTAGCCAATCAGAGCATGACATGTGGTAGGGCTGATCAAACTAGTTTGACACAGATGGAGAAAAGGAGGGAAAAATCAAAGGCATGAAAAATTAAAATTTTAATGTTTTCTCTCAAAAAATCATGTGCAATTGTAGTTTTAAATAAATTTTGAATTTATGCTATAGTTCAAACTTTATAAAAAGTCAAATATATGCCAAAATGTAGTATCAAAGCCTAGAAGGAGCCTTTCTTTTCATTCTAAGATTTTGGGCATTTCTGGTAAGTCCATATAGGAGTATTATATATCACCGAAATTAGGAGAGAATGAAATTTCTATTTTTGAAGTTTGTTTTTGCACAAGAGGTCTCTTGTTCCAGTTAAGAAAGGATTTTTCTTAAGTGCCCAATTTTTAGTTTAACTCAATTGATACAGTTCAGATCTAATTGCCAATGAAATGATGAACTAAATGAACATAAAAGGAAACATGAATAGAGTTATGGGCAATTCTTGTCATATCTAAGTTAGTTAAATGGAGGTTTTATCAGCATTCTAGATATTTTAGTAGTAGGATGGTTTTTATTATTGAGGAAGAGATATTTCGGGTTTGTTACAAAAAAATGATAAAAACCAAATCAAATCTCATGGGTTGAAAGATGAGAGATGCTCTAAAAAAACAAAGAATGAGGATTCAAGTGGATACATGTCATTTCTAGATCAGATCCAGGATTCCATTCTCCTTCTATATCTTTCTCTTTCTCATCCATTGTAAGGGTTGGCAATTTTTAGTGTGATACCACATTGTTGGTTCCAATTTTTTCTATGAAACCACATTGTTGGATCCAAAAATATGATTCCACCACATTCTTTCGCATATTTCTCTTGTACGAAAAAAAATAGTGAAGATAATATAGTTAGTTTTGATCTACTTAGTGGTTTTATGAATTTTTTTACATGCATCTGAATGTATAGTTTCAAAGAAATCAATACAAATGAGTAGGAATCTCTTAGTTTCATTCTGATTCTCATCTCCTATCTCTATAATTTACAATATTATGTGGTTTAGGGACAAAAAACTAAGACCCATTTAAACCCATTTAAGCTTGTATGTCTGATATATCTTGCTGTTGGAACAAAGGGCCAAGTGAATGCTTGATGTATTTGACAAGGTTGCTAGTTATTTTGAGAAGGATATTTCATGAGAATGAGGTCTTTATGAACATCGATATCTGATTCACAAAGTGATAAGATAGATCTAATATTGTGATGTATGGAATATGTCATTGGTATCACATATGTATGTGTTTAATTTGTGGAATTGCCCAATAGATGAGGCATTGATCAGTTACAGGATCAACTTGTTCTTACTACTGCATATTTGGGGCTTTGCTGAAATCAATATCATTAATCAAATATCTTTCCCTTTAATGTTGAAGAACTGAAAAGGATGTCCTCACTTAACTTATCAATTTATTTGGTCATGTTACTAGCTATTTAATGTCTAAGATCTTTGCATAAGTGTTAAAAGATTAAGTATTTTTATCTGCTTTATTTAGATTCAGTTTATGCTTTGACAATTGGTACCATATGAAGAATCTAATAGGTACACCTACCTAGGTTTTGTAGAGCTTGAAGTAGAAGAAGGGTCTAGCCTTATAGTTGGCCTAATGTCTAAAAGGGTATGTTGAAAATGGGAAGTAGCTGCCCCTAGATGTACCTTGTTCTCATTGGGGTAATTTAAAACTATGATGTTTCAAAACACCAACACACCAGACACTTGTCATTCCCTCGCTACATTGCTTTAGTTAAAGATTGATCAACTTTTTATAGTGACACAATGAGAATTGTAGATCTATTTTAATTGGGTGGTTGAGAACATAGATGACTTGCAGTCTTTCTTTAAACTATTTGACTTGTCAATTGGCCAATGATGTGCAATTTTTTATTAATTTGACTTTCTCCACCACATAGTTTATTATGATTTACATACGAGCCATCAATTTTATTTTCAAAAGAAGTTGTATCACCTTTGACTGGTTTCTTTTTCCATTTCTAAATTTTTGCGTGTTTAATCTATGTTCAATCCTTGCCTTAGACATGATTAGGAACAAAAAATTATGAATCATTAGAAATATTTAGATCTTCTTCTCATCAGAAAAATGTATAACAAACCCTCCCAAAACCTAATCACCTAGCTAAGAAATAATGTATTGCTCATATGATTTCCTGCATTAGGTTAACTCAAAGGGAGATGAGAAGAAAGACCATTCTAAGGGAAATCTAGACTCAAACTCAAGACTTTAACTTTTGAGTTGACTCAAAAACCCTAAAGAAAAGATATAGACTAAAACTTGGGCAACAACTAACTCTGTTTGGGGATTTAAGCATGATAATGCTTGAAATAATCCAAAAAATCTTTGGTTTCGCACAAGGGTGACAACTTGGAGACAAAAATAATAGGCTAAACTAGGAAAGAAACAAGGAACTACCTAAGCAAAAAAAGAAACTAAACTAAGAAAAATGCATGAAAAGGAAAACCTACCTAGCTATCTACTACAGAGGGGTTACCTGTTTTCAATTTTGCATTTGACACAAATTTAGATCTTGCCCATTATAAGAACATGGTAGGGTTTCTCCAGTTGGATATGCCAATTTGAAAGAATTATTTTGATTTGTTTGTCTGATCTGAAGGGGTCCTTTCCACAAAGACTAAAACTTGGAACACATGCCTCTTGGCACATGTCTCTTATCCCACCACAACACCAAGTCACCTTCCATAAATTTTCTAGGCCTTGTTCTTCTATCAAACACTTTCATTATCCTTCCTTGATGTTCAAAAATCTTGTCAACCATCTCTTTTCTCTCTTCTTGTAGTTTAGTAAGATACAGATCCTCTTCTCTAACCCATCTTGGAAGACATTGTCTTCAATTGTAGTTTTTAATTTACAAGCAACTAATTCTAATTGCAGTAGCAAATTAACTTCTACTCCATACACCAATTCAAAAGGTGAGATCCCAATAGAATTTTTAGGTGTGGTTCTATCAACCCATAAAGCATCATGAATTTTCTTATGCTAACCTTTCTAATTATCTGAGACCAATTTTTTCAAATTATTAATCAAATTATTATTACTAGGCTCAGCCTGCCCATTTCCTTGGGGGAAATAATTAGAGGAATGTCCAACTTGAATACCATTATCATAGAAAAACTCAATGATCTTTGAAGAGGAAAAATAATATGCATTATCCATTAGTAACTTCATAGGAACTCCAAACCTGACCAGAATATGTTCTTTGAGAAACTCACATACCATTTCTGAGGAAGTCTTCTTAATTGGATTTTCCCTACCCATTTGCTGAAATAATATGTGGCAGTGAGCATGTATGAATGTTCTTGACTAGAGGGAGGATTAATTGGGCCTCTAAAATCTAAATCCCATTGATGGAAAGGAGCTTCAATTACTACTGGCCTAAAAGGTAAGGCAACCAACTGAGGTTTACCAATAAACATCTTGATTAGCCACCCACTTATATACATCTCTAAATATACCAAGGCAATAATAAAATTGTCTCAAAATTTTGAATGCAGTGACAGTGCTAGTAAAATTTCCTCCACATACTTCATCATGAAAAGATATTAACAACTTCACCTGATGTTCCTTATACACACATCTTAGAAATATTCCATCAATAGCTCTCTTATACAAAACATCATCACAAGTTACATAATTCAAGGCTTTAGTTTTTAGATCTCTCTTTTTCTTAGTAGTCAATCCATTAAGGCATTCACCATATGTTAGAAAATAAGCAATGTTTGAGAACCAAGAATCCTCAAGAGTTACCATAAGAACTTTTGGCGTATCTTCTTCTTTAAATTATTGGTTCTCTACCAAGGCTTTACAAAGTGCATTCCCCCTTACAAGTTTGGTTGGCTTAATCTCTATATCATATTCTTGAACTTTGGCTATACACACTCCTCTATTATTGCAATCAACATCTTGTTGTGTCAAAATACTTTTCACTATAGGGTTTGGCACATATATTATTGAATGGGAATGCAACAAATAAAATATGAAATTCTTGAGGGCTCTGACCACTGCATATACATATTTTTCCATTTGAAAGTATCTCAGTTCTTGATTTTTTAATGGTATAGTCATGAAAGCTATTGGGACTTGTATTATCTCTTTATTTTCTTGCATCAATATAGTTAACATAGTATTCTTTGAAGCATAATAGTAGATGATGGACTCTTTGGGGTAGTTAGAATGAACAAGCACAAGAGCTTTGGCAATGACATCCTTGATATCTTCAAAGGCCTTTTTCCCAACATCACTCCATTTGAAAGTTTTATTTCCTTTCATCATATCAACTACACATTTAACTATTTTAGAGAAATCAAGAACAAATCTTCTCAAGAAATTTACTTGGCCAAAGAAAGACTTCACTCCAGTTTTACTCAATGGTAGACTTAATTGTTGAATAGCTTTAACCCTATTTGGATCAATCTTCACTCCTTCTTGAGATACAAGATGACCAAGAAACTTGCCTTTTGTAATAGAAAATATTGATTTCTTTGGGTTTGAGGAGATGCCATGCTCTTTACATCTTTACAACACATTTTCTAGATCCCTAATATGATCTTTTATCTTCTTGGAAAAGACTATCAAATCATCAAGATATATGACAATAATTCTATCTTTCAAACCTACAAAAGCCAAATTCATTCCATGTTGAAAAGTTGTTACTGCATTGATTAAGCCAAAAGGAATCTTATTGTATGCAAATGTACCCCATGGTGTGGTAAATGCAGTCTTGAATAGATCTACTTCATTTACTTGAATTTGATTGTATCCTGAAAATCCATCGAAATGGACATCATCTCTGATCCTGCAATAGTCTGTAAAAGATGATCCATATTAGGGAGAGAAAAATTATCCTTCAGGGAGGCTTGATTTAAGTTTATGAAATCTACACAAATTATTATTTCTCCATTCTTTTTTCACTGGTACAATATTAGCCACCCAAGTGGAATGATGAATAGGGTATATAATCTTGGCCTGTAGCACTTTGTTAATTTCCTTGAAGATTTCCCCTTCAAATATAGGATTATAATTTCTCTCCTTTTGCATGAATGGTGTTGCATCTGGTTTAAGAGGGATTTCATGTTTGAACTTTGCACCCATGAAATTATTTAGGTCTTCATAACTCCAAGCAAAAACATCTTAAAATATAATAAGTAATTTCTTGATCTCTACCCTCTCTTCTAGTGTGCAACATTTTCCTATGTTCATCATCTTGGGGTTAATTTTTGTCCCTATGTTGATTCCATCATATTCACCACATGCCTTTCCCTTCTTATCTCTTTCTTGTTAGATTTCGGTGATTGATTAAGAAAGTACTATACATACTTCATAATTAGTGGGGTTCAGGGCATTGGCCCGAATTTTTTTTTTGGTACTATTCGCCATTCATAGATTTGCCACTAAAGTTATGGCTAATTATGGCCAACATGTTATAACCCTAAAGCGGTTTAATACTTTTATAAAAGGGTTTAGGGTTGGGTATTTTTCATTATGTTGTGATGCAAAATTGGTTCTTGCGGCAGTATTGAGCTGTAAGGGATTACGGATTGTAATCAGGTTGTAATCACTAGATTGTAATAAGATCAGACTTACTGTTTGGTGGACGTATCCTAGGGATTGGGTGAACCACGTTAAATCTTGGTGCCTTGTGTTGATTTTTGTGTGATCTATTATTTTCTATTATTGGTTATATTTGCATGTAGTTTTTTATTTCTGTCCATGGTTTATCCTAACAAGTGGTATTAGAGCGAGGTTGTCTTTTATTTATGCTCTGCAGGAAAGTCTCATGGTTAAGTGGGAGTCTCATGGTTGAGTGGGAGTGATGGAAGATGAAGTTAAGCTGAGGGTTGATAGGTTTAATGGGTAAAACTTCTAGTTATGGAAGATGCAAATGGAAGACTATCTATATCAGAAGGATTTATGGAAGCCGTTGGAAGGCAAAGCCAAGAATCAGGGAACTATGTCAGAGGCTGAATGGGATCTTTTGGATAGAAAGGCACTTAAAAGCATTAGGTTATTCTTGGTACCATCAGTGGCATTTAATATTACAAAAGAAAAGACGATAGGAGATTTGATGAAAACCCTAGTGACACTATATGAAAAGCCCTCCGCTTCAAACAAGGTATTTCTCATGAAGCATTTATTTAATATGAAAATGGCAGAAGGTGGATCTATTGCAGATCATTTAAATGAGTTTAATACTATTACTAGTTAGTTATCTTCTGTGGGTATCAATTTTGATGAAGAAATTAGGGCTCTCTTGATTTTGTGTTCTTTGCCTAAAAATTGGAATGGCTTGGTAATGGCGGTGAGTAATTCTATTCCTGGATCTAGTACCCTAAAACATGATGATGTGATCTATAATGCCCCGCCAAGGGATCCAAAGAATTAACCTAGAATTTCACTAAGTTTGGTAGCATTTTTTTTTAAAACATGAAAGTAAATACCACATATAACTTATGCACCATAATGGAAGCAATAGCAATGTCCATCTAAAAGTAAACATAACATACATAGCAGATTACATTCTTTAAGGATCCCTTAACGTTGAATTACATCTAAATCAACTAACATTATTGAATCCATCTATTACAACATCCACATGAGATAATAATGATAAGTCCAATGTTTATACATTACATTTCAAATGCTCAATCATCCATTGTACATGTCACAGGGTATGAAAAGCTTAAAATAATATACATATGTGAAATATGGTACATCATCGTATTCTAATCCATGATACATCAAAGTAAAGATAATCACATGTCTCACATGATACATCATCATGGAAGATATAAACATTCATCATAAAGATCAAACATAATAAACTAAGTGCACGGTTCCTCCCAATTGTTAATAGCATCATTAGACCATCGCGGGCCCTAGCCATCCCTCCATGCGTAACATTCAAAATCACTGAAGAGATCATTGGTATTAACATAGTAGGAATGTCACTCCTAACATATACTACATCATATGCAAAAAGTAATCTAACATGCAAATAAAAGCATAAGATAACATCATCTAACATATGCTAATCATCAATGAAAGGATACATATCCACCATCATGAAGGATGCATTAGCCACGATGTTTCAATGAATCTCAAATGATAAAAGTGGAAAAACACTACCACCCAACTGCGTGGTACCTAAGTGGTCCACTCCCATCATGCTGAGGAGATAATCTCAAGTCCCAAACAGGCTATCCAAAATCACATAGCATAAATCTCTATAAGTTCAGAAATCCTAAAAGTATACTAACTCAAAGGTTCCATCACACAAAATCGACTTCTAATCCCAGAGGCACACAAAGACATGTAGGAACCTACTATGCAAGTGAGAAAGTGTCATTGCATATATCATGTACAAGTTACCTTGGAAGTTAGCTAAACTCCACGGGTCCATACTGATCCTCATGTGGCCACTAGTATCCTCTCATATTGATGAGGCATACTATGGAATGCAAGGTCGCAACCATGCGTTCTCTCTACTCCCATCCTAGTCTGTACAAGCACTCGAGGCATGGGCGAGAACAAAAAAAATTATATTTTTAGGTTCATTCAGTTAGTATTAGGTGTGAATGTTTTCTCTTATTAACCAACTTACAATGAGTTACCTTGGCAACCTCTTAGGGCCCCGACACCCATTGCAAGCCACTTCCTAACACTACATGTAGATATCCTACCCTAAGCTCATGGAATCATAAATCTCAAAATCACAAAAGATATTCCATAATAAAATCATCAAATATGCATAAAAGCATCAAATCTCCATGAGCAAGCATCCATAGAAAATCATGATCACAACAACTCTCTATTGGCAACTAAAGTATCACTGATAATCAAAAGTATCCATTGGTTCTCAATAACCAAAATATATCTCAATCATACTGATAGAAGACTCCAAAATGGTTGAGTCAAAACATGTCACAACATGACATCATCAAGAATAAATCCACATTTCAGTCCCATCATCGCGACTAGAAAATAACCAAGGATAACTGATCGATGAACCAAAAATGGTTAAGTCAAGTGTCTCATACATAAGAATTTCAACTATAACAATCAGTAATTACAGACATTACATAGAGCATTCCATCACATAACCATGGTTGGGTTTATAAAGATCGAGATTAAAACATCATCATGACATCACAATCACATAACCTCCAAGCCTTTGGTAGACATCCTATAACTGGTCAACACTAGTCAACCCAAAACCCAAAACAATAGCATAAAGAATACACAATGCAAACACATGTTTTGGTTTTGCTAAATTTACATACTTGAATTAAATGTAGAGGTCTCAGTTTACGTTTCCAAGTTGGATAATGAATGGAGGAACATTTTGTATGTTTTTTTTTCAACCCATGTATTGTATTGACTGATAATGGTTTTTCCCTCTAACTCTTAAAATCAATTTTCTAATGTTCTAAATATCTTTTATATACACATTTTGATGATAATGACCCCCATCATTTTCAAAATAATAATTGAAATTATTTTCATATTCATCTTTCCAAATTAAAAAGATTAAATTGAACCTATATTGCTCAACTATAACATTATAAAATAATTTGTTATTTAAGAATTACTCTTTAAATTCCAACCATTTATCAATATATTAATTATTAATTATTAATAATGTATATACATATATATACTTATATATATATATATATACATATATATACTTATATATATATACATATATAATTATCATTTTATAAAAATGAATTATAAAAAATCGAATTAACAAAACATATGACAACCGCACATTACACATGGCGAGTTTAATAACCGCCAGTCACAATTATATATGCGTCTTGCGGATCACAGGTACACTGTAGACTGTAGGTACTCTGCGGTACCACAGTCTGTGTGGTCATAGCCATCGGTGGGGTGGGGAAATAAGTCCCTCCCACCCCATTCCAATTTTTTTTTTTTTCATAACTTTTTTTAATAAACATTATCATGCACGAATACAAATCGCGATGCAATTTTAATCAGATTTCATTGTGGAAATTCATTCGACTTTTAATTAAATAAATATATATGTATATATACATATGTATGTATATATATATATAAAAGTATATATGTATATATATATGTGTGTGTGTATATATATAGATACAGAGTTTTATCAAATATCACAGCATATAGACACTTATACATACATACATACATACATACATATATATATAATAGTATATATATGTATATATGTATGCAGATTCAAAAATATAAACATATATATATATATACACAATTTATTTAAAAATTCCAATTTTCAGAATTTTCCTATAAACTTTTGATCTCAAATTTATCGAATAATACATCTAATGGTTTTGGCTACAATTTAAACCCTAGCCCCGTGTTCTTTTCAGATTTATGCAAATAAGATTCTCAAATAAACTTTAACTACCCATATTGAGAATGCATACAATTTAAATAGGAAAAATTCTCAGAAGACATATGGAAGACACGAAGAAGACAGGAAGTGCAAGATGCAGAAATAGCATAAATAAAATCACAAGAATCTAGCCGAATTCTGATGCTAATTCGCTCTTCCTCAGAAAACCCGCAGAGCAAGCTCCTCCCTTCTTCAGAGTTCCTGAGTCCTCCAATGCTCCAAATGTTCTCCAAACACTATCTCTAAGCTTCTAGCAATGCCTGAATATAAAGAGCTCTCAGGAAACACCTAGAATGTCTCTAGAAATAGCTAGAAGGTGTCACCAACTAAGCATGTGTCTTTTCCAACCTTCTAGATGAGTCATAAGGTTGTAGACACCATGTGCTTAACTAATGCACTAACCCCTGTGTTGTTGACATATGAGAAATGAAAAGGTGCGTTAACTCCTAGACAAGCTTATAACTCCAATTTGCTTTTTATATAATTTTTATTTAAATTTTTATAACTTTCATTCTAATTTTTATAACTTTTATTATTATTATTTATTTATTACTTTATTATTATTTTATAATTATTATTAATTTTAATTTCTAATTTTCTTTTATTTAATTATTTTTCCTCAATTAATTTTCATTTAATTAATTATAATCAAAATATCAAAGATCATGATATTTTATATTAATTTTCTCAAATAATTAATTTATTAATTAAATCTATTTATTAAGACTTAATTAATAGAAAATTCACCATAGACCTCTAAGATAAAATATGAAAACCCATCATAGAGCAATTCACACAAAATCAATCTGAAGGGTTAAAATCACGAAATATGTCATCTGACACATTCGGTGGGTAAAATATCTAGATACTTGTCCTGCCTCACTACGATAAATGGTTTAAAGGTTTGGGATTTGGACTTATCTCCCTTCTCTTATCATTGAGATAGTGTAATAGGGTACGCTCATCCTGGCAATTCAGGGAAGTCAATACTCAGTACCTGCAACTTGCAGAAAAACCATGCATGTACATACAATATATATAATGCTAAGCTAAATAGACAATGGAAAGAAGTGGTGCATCGTGTAGATCCCAACTAGCAGGTGACTACGACTCCCTTCCTTAACCATATCAGAAATGCCATACAATATGAGAAAACACGCACACCATACACATGCAAGTATGGGGTAAGTATCCATAATAAAACACATGAGATAATAAACCATCTAATCAATCATCATCAATAACTGAAAGCAATATAATGATCATCATGCATGCATGAAATGTAAAGTCTAAATGATCTCATCATATACCAACTAAATCTATAACATAATGTCTGATAGTCTCAAAACAATACTACTAATCCATCAACATAAAACTAGTCTATCATAGTCTGATAATAATAGCAACAATGTCCAGAAAAGATGTAAACGAGGGCAGACACTACAGGATCAGTGTTGTTTTGAGTGAGGAAACTCATAGGAAATCCTTAGGTGGATCTACATCAGGAAGTGCTTTGAATGCATAAAGAAGGGGCAAAACGACTGAAAGAGGAAGTAACTTTGGAAATCATGGGAAATCAAGAGGAAAGTCAAAGGGGAGGAGGTCTCAATCGAGAGGACCAAATGATTGCTGGTATTGTGGGAAACCAGGGCACAAAAAGAAAGATTGCTGTAATCGAAAGAAAAATGAAGGAGATAAATAAGATGGAGACAAGGAGGCAAATGTGGTAAGTAAAAAATTCGAAGAGGATGCTTTGCTTCTGTCTTTAGAGAGTGTTGATGATTCATGGGTTTTAGATTCTGGTACTTCATTTCATGCTACACCTCATAGAGGTTATTTCATTGATTATGTCCAAGGGGATTTTGGGCTTGTTTATTTAGGGGATAATGAACCTTGTCAGATTGTTGGAAAGGGAAAAATTAAGATTAAGTTGTAGAATGGGAATCATTGGCTACTACATGAGGTAAGACATGTTCCAAGGCTGAGTAGAAATTTAATTTCAGCCAGGCAACTTGGTGATGAGGGTTGTGTAGTTACTTTTAATGATAAAAATTGGAAGGTTTCAAAAGGCTCCCTTGTAGTAGCAAAAGGTGTGAAAGTAGGCACCTTATATCTTTGTACAGGTCATATTGTTCCTACTACTTTGATTGTTTCAGAGAAAAATGAATGTTCAGGAACAATTGCTACAGTTGAGCAGAGAGAACAAATAGCTGTTGTAGATTTTGATACAATGCTATGGCACAATAGGCTTGGGCACATGAGTGAGAAAGGTATGAAAGTACTTCATTCAAATAAAGTTTTACCAGGTTTGAAATGTGTTAATATGGATTTCTGTGAAAGTTGTGTGTATGGAAAACAAAAGAGAGTGAGTTTTGTAAAGACTAGGAAGGAAAACAAAAAGGAGAAACTAGAGCTTGTGCATACAGATGTATGGGGACCAGCTCAGGTATCTTCCCTTGGTGGCTCTCATTATTATGTTACATTTATTGATGATGCAACTAGAAAAGTATGGGTTTATTTCCTTAGACAAAAATTTGATGTATTTCAAACTTTTAAGAAATGGAAATGCTTGGTTCAAAATGAGACTGGTAAGAAATTAAAATGTCTCAGATTTGATAATGGTGGTGAGTATTGTAGTCATGAATTTGAAGATTATTGCTCCACTAATGGTATTCGTAGATAGAAAGCTGTTCCAAGGACTCCATAGGAAAATGGAGTGGTTGAACACATGAATAGGACTATAATGGAGCATGCAAGGAGCATGAGGTTGCATGCTGGGTTGCCCTTACACATGTGGGCAGAGGCTATCAATACTGCAGTATATTTGATTAATAGAGGTCCCTCTACTCCTTTGGGCTGTGGTATTCTAAAGGAAGCATGGACTAGTAAGAAGGTGAG
The DNA here is from genome assembly GCA_028749045.1 of Cupressus sempervirens. Classification (NCBI taxonomy): domain Eukaryota; kingdom Viridiplantae; phylum Streptophyta; class Pinopsida; order Cupressales; family Cupressaceae; genus Cupressus; species Cupressus sempervirens. Next base: position 39,596,088 of record CM053786.1, on the reverse strand, counting down.
TTATTCTTTTCTCAAGACCTTCGGTTGTGAAGCTTTTGCTCATATCGACTTTGAAAATAGAACCAAGCTAGAAGCTAAATCAGAGAAATGTGTCTTTGTTGGATATGGCATTAATGAATTTGGTTATAGGCTTTGGGATTTTGAAAATCTTAAAATTCTTAGAAGTCAAAATGTCATATTCAATGAGAAAGTGTTATACAAAGATCTGTTCCAGCAACATGAGAAGAAAGAAGATGATTATGTAGTGCTGGATGATACTCCAAAAGCTGATGTTCCAGCCATTCCTCATGATGTGCAACAACTGTAACAACAAATACCACACACACTAGTGAATGTTAGATGGTCAACAAGGCAAATTAGACCTCCATAAAGATTTTCTACCTCTTTGTATTCTAGTTTACTTACTGATGTTGGTGAACTTGAAAGTTATGATGAAGCTGTGCAGGTGGATACTAAGATTTAGCGAGAGTTTGCAATGAAAGATGAAATGGAGTCTTTGCTACAGAATAAGACATGGGATCTATGCAAGTTGCCTACAGGTAAAAAGGCTTTACAGAATAAGTGGGTTTACAGGTTGAAAGAAGAGGAAGGAGGTAAGAAAAGATTTAAGGCCAAGTTAGTTGTAAAAGGATTTGCACAGAAAAAGGGAATTGATTTTGATGAGATATTTTCTCCTATTGTTAAAATGACTTCTATCCATACTGTTTTAAGTCTTGTGGCTACTGAAGATTTGCATTTGGAGCAGTTGGATGTTAAAACAACCTTTCTTCATGGTGATTTGGATGAAGAAATATATATGGCCCAACCACGGGGATTTGAGGTCAAAGGTAAGGAGAACTTAGTGTACAAATTGAAGAAAAGTTTATATGGCTTGAAGCAAGCACCTCGAAAATGGTATCTAAAATTTGACAGGTTTATGCATGAGCATGGCTATAAAAAGTATCATTCAAATTATTGTGTTTATTTTAAGAGGTTGGATGATGATAGCTACATTATTTTATGTCTATATGTTGATGATATGCTTGTAGCTGGGTCTAACATTGATCATATTAAGGGGCTGAAACGCCAGTTAGCACATGCATTTGCTATGAAGGATTTGGGGGCAGAAAAAAAATCCTTGGTATGAAGATTTGTAGAGATAGGAAGAATAAAACATTGGTGCTATCTCAAGCTGATTATGTTGAGAAGGTGTTGCAACGTTTCTTTATGGAGAATGCTAAAGCTGTCAGTACACCTTTACCTGGTCAATTGAAATTGACTAAGGAGATGTGTACCAAGACACATGAAGATGAGGATAAGATGTCCAAGGTACCCTATGCTTTATCTATAGGAAGCTTGATGTATGCTATGGTATGCACTAGGCTAGATATTGCACATGCAGTGGGAGTCATTAGCAGGTATATGAGTCATCCAGGATTGGAGCATTGGAATGCTGTCAAGTGGATTCTCCAATATTTGAGAGGAACATCCAATAAGTGTTTACACTTTGGGGGCTCTACTATTGATTTACAGGGCTATGTTGACTCAGATTTGGCAGGGGATATTGATACCAGGTGGAGTACTACAGGTTATGTCTTTACTGTTGGTGGGGCAGCTGTGAGCTAGGTTTCTAGGTTACAAAAGATTAATTCTCTATCCACTATAGAGGCAGAGTATGTTGCTGCTACAGAGGCAACCAAGGAGATGATATGGATTTAGTTCTTCTTGGAAGAATTGGGACATCCTTAGAAGGATAATTATTTGTTCATAGATAGCTGATCAATCCCCAAGTGGGAGATTGTTAGATTGTGGTGACTGATTAGGAAAGTACTGTAAATACTTCATAATTAGTGGGGTTCGAGGCATCACATTGAATTTTTTTTTTGGTACTATTTTCCATTCGTAGATTCACCGCTAAAGTCATGGCTTTTGGTGCAACGAGAAATGGGCCCTAAAATTAGTATCAGAGCTTGGTTTTGGCCTGGTCATGGGTTCAAATCTCCCCGGTGCCTTCCTAACCCGTGTAAGCACCTGGTATGCGCATCGAGGGAGAGATTGTTGGGTGATGCAATGTGCTCCCCTGCCCACAGGTGGTTAATTATGTGGTGTTCCATGTTCACTAACAGTCATGGCTTTTGGTGCAATGGCAAATGAGCCCTACAATTGGTATCAGAGCTTGGTTTTGGCCTGGTCATGGGTTCAAATCTCTCAAGTGCCTTCTTGACCCATGTAAGCACCTAGTATGCACGTTGAGGGGGAGATTTTTGGGTGATGCGACATGCTCCCCTGCCCATAGGTGGTTAATTATGTGCTATTCCATGTTCACTAACAGTCATGGCTTTTGGTGCAATGGAAAATGGGCCCTACATTTCTCTCTTTATATATGCATCATGCCTAAGAAAGAGTTTCTCTAAAGAGATTAAATGAGGTGGAATCTTATTACCTTTGAACCAAAACACATAAGATCCTATCTTCTTTTCATCTTTTTCCACTGAATCATTACCTTTTGCATCAACACTTCCTTCAAAATACAAACATTCAAAAGGACCTTCCCCTTCAATTAATTTGAGTACTTGTTTATCATCTTCAAATACCTATCATGACTCCTCATTATTAGGGACGTCAAGCCTAAATAGAACTTCTACTTTATAGGTTTTGTAGACACCCAAAATTTGGCAAAGACTTGAATTACACAATTTCAATCAATCAACACAAATTAAAGAGGAAATCAAAGGAACACAATAAACTTTCAAGTCAAGGACCACATCAGGTCATTATTCATCCATCAAATCAACAAGACCTAAATCAATTTTAAAAAGAAGAGAAAAAATAATTCAAAATCATAAAATGAAATTCAAAAATGGAGAAAGAAAAAGAAAAACTTTTGAAAATAAATAGAACATTTATTAAATCAATAAAGTCATATATCCTCACAAAAGTGAAAATCCTCCTTTTACATTTAAAAGAATTGGAAAAATTATCATTTATCCTCAAAATCGAGTCTGTTGGACTCATGTTCCTAGTCTCTTATGAGATATTTTCAATTTCACCTCCATCCACCAGCCAAAGGTAAAATCCTGATTCTTACCCCAACCCCTTCTAAAATCTTATAAATAGGAGGGAAATTCAAGAGCTAAAGGGCTCAAGTTTTAGGCATCTACACTATAGGCACATTCTGAGTTATCATCTTTTTAGCATTGTCATTATAGCAAGTTCATGTCATTTTGATAGCATTTTAGCTTTCTTTTCATATTACTTAGCATCATTTTAGCACATGTTTAGCTCTTTGCACATTCATTTAATAACATTCTTGAGTTGTTACCTGCATATAATTTGCATTATAATCATAGATCTTGCATGCTTTCTTGTAGATTTGCATTTTAAGCATACTCCCATTCTAGAATTATCATTGAGATGCTGGTCTGAGAGATTTCTTAGTGGTTGTAGTTAGGGAAACATGAGACATTCGTAGAGTTTCCATTTTGACAATGATTTCTTGGGTTTAGTTCAGTTCCTTGTCATTTTATCTGCAGTCTGCATTAAAGTCTCATGAGTACACAAATATACCATGTACAGATTAATTGGTGCCCACCATGGTGCTTGAACTCAAAGCCTCTCTATTTTTCAATCTTTCTGTCTAATCTTTTATTTTTAGTGTAAATCTATGGTTTCTTGTTGGTTTCTTGTGTAGATATTATTGGTTGTAGGTTCTACAACATTTTGGAGGCTTCGTAACAACAACATCAAACTCTCAAAGGCTTCTTCGAATGCACAAAGGTCAGATATGCAATCTTTTGATGCTACAACACTTCTAAACTCTGTCTTAACACTTTTGAGCAATATTTATACACATTTAAAGGTTTTTTTAGCATCTCAAAATTTTTTTGTAGTGCATTTAAAGTTTTCTACAATGCATTTTCCTTTTTTGTAGCACATTTACTAGTTTAAATAGTGCATATGATACATTCTGTAATGAAAATGCTTATTCTTGTAGTGCATTTGACAAAAGTTATAATTTGCTGAATTTGATTTCTAGATTTGATTATCAGTTTCTTACAAGTCTCTTCCAAGCTAATGGGAACTCCTAGATTACAAACAACATGTGACAGGAATGAAGAACCCAAAAAATGTGCCTAGCCTTTGCTAGCACCAAATTAGGTAAGTGGACCTCAACCATTTTAAATTCAAACTGTGACTTTTCTAAGTTCAAAACCTAGTTTAGTAGAAATGTTCATTTTAGCTAACCTAAACGGGAGTAGCCCTATGCTCTCAACTCTTTTGAGTTGATTAGAATGCCTAAACTTCTATGAAGATTAGTTACAATTGAATGAGGAAAGAACCTACACATAAATTAACTAAGAGCCCCCTTTGTCTTTTGTAGTATAAGGGCTAGTAATTAAACAATTGTGTCTACTATGTTTGGGAGATTAGGATAGTAGGGATATGCTCTCACTCTCCTAGAATGATCAAATTCCCATACTTGTTGTGCCAAACCTCCTTAGCATTGGTGGGAAGCTCTCTATGATAAGAGAAGTAAATTTGAACATCGTTGGTTAAAAATTAAAACCCACTAGTCACCAACCCTAGACAACCTTGTTAGGAAGCTCTTTTCTTCCATTTTTTAGGTGCATGTATTTTTATATTTTATTCTAGTTTCTACTATTTTTGTGCTTTGATGTATTTGAAAACTTAATAACAAACACCAGTGCAGATCATGGTTTTTCCAAAAGATGTAATTATAAACTAATATGAGAAACCAAGTTTAAAACAAGAACATTGCTAAAAGACTCTGAAATAGCACATCTACTACTCAAAACAACACATCTAGCTAATTCTGTGATGCATTTTAACTTTGTTATAGTGTATCTAACTGTATTGTATAAAAATGTAACCAAGAAAATAACGCTAAGCAACTAATGCATCTTCCTAAATGATTATGAAAACCTCAAAATATGTAAGAAAACATGCAAATAAGGATGGCATGAAATAAAAAGAGCTTAATCTACTTCAAAATAACACTAGTGCAAACCTCATGAAATCATCAAGTGTAGATGATTTCATTGTTGTGGGATGTGGTTGTTCACAAATCTAGTAGCATAACAATGAGGTAGATGGTGCCTATGGAAATGAGGAGAGGGCTCTCCTTTTATAGGAAAATAGATGCAATGGACGGCTAAGATTGAATGCAAGATGAATGGCTAGGATCTCTTAGGATCAATGAGGTGTCCATGAGGTTGAGGCCAAGTAGACTCCAAGTGGATTAGGATTTTGACCATTTCAAAGGGGGCAATATGCTCACACATGTGTGAGCAACCTCTAATGGTGACATGTTCAATGAGGTGTGAGACAACTTGATTCTCATGCAAGAGGACAAGTGTGCAAGAGGTGTGCGAAAGCATGGCTTCTCACACATGTGTGAGACAACTTGATTATCATGCAAGAGGACAAGTGGAAGAGGCATGTAAGACATGAGGGATGAGGAAAGTGTGAACATCTCTCACACATGTGTGAGCACACACTTAGGATTAAGAGGTAATTAGCTAGGTGATTAGGAAAAGAAAGCATGATTAGGAAGTGGGTAGGTTTAGCAAGGTGGGTTAGGTAGTATAGTGAGGTTAGGTGAGGGTTAAAGGTAGGAGCCATGTGCTCAAATAGGATTAAATTCAATATTTAATTTCAAGTGAGATTAGGAAAGGGATTAATTAAGTAAATGAATTACTTAATTAAAGTGAATGGGTTAGCATGCAAGTGGGAAGGCTAGGATTTAAATAAACCTTAGTTTATTTAAATCAAGGAAAGGAAAACATAATTAAATAAATGTAAAATTTATTTAATTAAAGGTAGGGGAATTAAATAAATAATAAATATTGATTTAATTGGATAGGAAACGAGTTTTGGACAATTTTAGGTGTCTACACTAACTGTAGAACAATGCATTTGAAGCTTTAGATAGTGTATTTTCCCTGCATAACAATGCATTTAAAGCCTAAAATAGTGCACATGATAGATAAAATAATGCACTTGAAAATTTAAATAGAGCATTTTATTAATCTTGTGATGAATCTGAGAAAAAACCTAAAATAGAGGCTATTTGCATACATGATAGTTAAAAACAAACAATGGATTTCGATACCCTTTTCCCTCATTGATATTTTCCAAGACTAAGAGATCCTGAAATTGACCAAAATCATTTTTGAAACAAGCAAAGCTACAAGTTCCCTTTAGAGATTCTTAATCCAATAGTCATTATTGCTTCACTTTGTATACCAAGCTAAAAATTTTCAGAGACACACATCCATTCCCTACCTGACTTCACAAAAGTGAACTTACCCTATCAACATTTCCAAACATCTTATCGAACTTAGCTTCTTACTCCAAATGAATCACGGTCAACAAAAAATCTCATATTGTGAAAATGCTTAAGAGTTAGAGGAATCCTATTCACATATCATGCCACTATGTAAAACTAGTGTAGCCACAAATCCAAAGTGATCTCCTATACGAGTGAGTGCTAGAATAGCCAATAGAACTATCAAACACACAAAACCTCTAGATCTTATTGAACTTGTCACACCAACATATTGTTCACCAAAATAATTACCCATGAGTCTCCCCTATTTAATTGAACTTTAGAACCCTTTGCCAAAATAGGTTCATCTAACATGTGGGATGCCAAGAGCATCGAAACTAAAATTGAAGATTTTTAGAAAAATGTTGAACTTGTTGATATCATGGACAAGATACTTGAGAAACAAAAAGAATGTTACATACTAGCATTAGCACAACAAGGTGCAAAATTGCCATCTGATTTTGATGTGACCAATCTAAAATGAGATGAAGAAGAGTCACCCCTAGATATTGTCACACAAAAATTACAAGACCTACAATTGGAAATGGAAAGGATGTAGTGAGGAAAAATACAACCCACAAAATTTAGCCTCAAAAACATGTGTCCTCTTCCATTTGATAAAAGCATTACCTTCACACCTTTCCCTCAGAATGTGTAGATACCAAAATATGATAAATATTTTGATACATGATATCCACAAGATCATATTAGACAATTGTATACCCTAAGTATGGAGTTTTTCCATGACATGACTTACCTAATGCATCTGTTTCCTAGGAGCCTTAGAGGGCAAGCCATGGAGTGGTTCTCCAAGCTACCCTCCAACATTAAAACCTTTGATCAATTGAATTCCATTTCCATTACCCAATTTTCATACAATATCAAAAGGGAAGTTACAATGATCAATTTATGTAACACTAAAAAACTTCTTGACAAATCATTCAAGGTCTTCCTACAATGGCGGAGACACACATTTTCCAAGTATTATAGAGACATATTGGACAAAGAGAAGATATATATCTTTGTCAATAGTCTCTCAAATCCCATGAATTAATGGCTCCAACTCCAAGGGCCTAAAGACTTTAAGACTACCTTAGAAAATGCTGCTAAGGTAGAAGAGATATTGATAAATAATGATATTATTAAATTATCAAAAGATGGTAAGAGTTTTCCAAACAATTCCACATAGACTCATAATTCCTCTAATCAGACCATTGATAAACAAACATCGTGGTGGAGAAATGACAACAAAAACAACGTCAATGATGGGGTGGTCAAAGCTAACCATGTTAAACCACAAACCCAACCCCATCCAAATCAGCCATATCCTATCATCAACAACACCAATCCAAACACACCTTGACAAGGTAATGCCTGTCCATTTTATCAACGTAACACAAAAACTCCCTTGACATCTAACTAACAAGTTGCTTATAATCAAGCTCTTCCTCCATGAGGATATAAGTCTTCCGATATACCCAAGGAATATACACCTATTGGGGTGTCTTATGAGAGTGCTTAAAAAATCCTCTTGGTTGATGAACTCATTGTACTCCTCGAGGCCTAATCCTATGAATCTCAAGTCAAGCCAAAGTGGTGGAATGACTAGCATACTTGAGCCTACCACCAAAATAGGGGGCACTTAACAAAAAATTGTTTTGCCCTTAAGGGGGTCATACAAAAATTAATCAATGATAAAAATATTGAAGTGAATAACCTTAGCAACAATGAAGACCATACGGCTTGGAAGAATCCTTTTATGAGTCATGAAAAGGGTGAATCCTTTAGGGCTAATAAGAATGACCCTCCTCACGATAAGGTTAATAATGCACATC